>JAJOZX010005134.1:0-37500 GCA_023014485.1 Bathynomus jamesi
CCCATGTTTCCTCTGCAAAATGGGATAGCCGAGCGGATGAGAAGCACTATGCACAGCGTGAATGGGCATCCAGAGAGAATTTTGAACCTGGGTCGCATAATGTCGTTTCAGTGCCCCTTGTACCACCAACAAAAATTTGCTCCCACCACTTCATATTAAGCTGGGCTTGATGAAAATTTCATCAAATCAATGAATAAGGAGGGTTCAGCATTCCGATATCTCGAGAGTAAATTTCCTCATATATCTGATGCTAAACTAAATGCTGGGTTTTTGATGGTCCTCAAATTCGAACTTTGATCAAGGATACTCAGTTCGAAAAACGCAATGACTCCAACTGAGAAGAATGCCTGGCATGCATTCAAATCAGTTGTCACTGATTTTCTTGGCAAGCGTAGAAGTCCAGAATACGGGCCGTTGTCGAAAACTTGATGGAAGCTTTCAAAGCTCATGGGTCGCGCATGTCCATAAAAATGCACTTTTTGTGGTCCCACTTGGACTATTTTCCTGAAAATTTCGGGGATTATAGTGAGGAACAGGGTGAACGATTTCACCAAGATATCAAAATAATGGAAGAGAGGTACCAGGGAAACTGGGATATCAATATGCTGGCGGACTATTGCTGGTGTTTGAAGCGAGACGTGCCCGAAGAAAGACACAGACGGAAAGCCAAAAAAACTTCATTCCTTCCTCAATAAACTTTTTTCCATATTCATTGTATGAATAAAAGTATTTATTCACACAATGTTTTCATTTTTCACGAGTGTTTTTATAATATTACTCGTATCTACAGTGTTTAAGCTAAAAAAATCAATAAATTTGGGGATAAAATTGGACTTATAATAAATGGCCAATAGAGAAAAAACCTGACCTGATTGAGGAAAACCAATGTCATTTTCGAATTCAGCATGGTCGAATTATATAATATGAGTTGAAAAAACCCTCACAGCAGACAAAAAAAATTCATATGCATAACAGTGTTATCCTTAATTGGTCAACTCTAAATTAAAGGCTTTGCCTAATTGGCTTGAACCTTTTAGTTATCCTTTTTATCTCCTAATTTAACTGGTTTATTTTACTATTTCAGAAATTTAATTTTTTAAACTAAAAATGGCTACTCGTTCTAAAACTAAAGTTTGGCTCATTGGCCATTTAAATAAAAATATACTTTGTTGCCGCTTACCTACAAAACTGCAAGTTTTGCAAACATATTTCTTCCATCAAAAAGAGGAAAAATTGGGACGAAGAAGATCCATTAATCTTTGCTTAGATGAAGTGATGACCTACTGGGAGAAAGCCAGGATTCCCACAATGCGTAGAGACAGTGCCATCCGAAAGATTGACTCTTTAATAAGCTGTTATGATAAATTGATGAAAAACAAAAAAAGGCCCGAGGAAAAATGCCGTATTGAAGAAGCTATGTTTAAAGATGAAATTAAGGCTGAAATTCTTGATATTGGTCACTCTAATGCCCTTTTGATGATGTCAAATGAAGAAGACAAGCTTTTCTACTTAAGCCAGCAAGAATATCCTACACAAAGTAGCATGGGTACAGTAGACCAAATTCTTGCAAAAAGAGAGAAAAGAAGGCTTCATCGTGAAGGATTAGTGTGTGAAAGAGCCCTCAAAGAACAGAAGCGATCTAAAAGATCATTCTTGCCTGCCAATAGAGATGATTTCACATCGTCATCATCATCATCACCATCAACTAATGACGACAACCTTGAAATGAATTTTCAAGGTCCCTCTGAAGAGCAATTTAAAAGAAAATGTGGCTCCTAAAAGTCAAAGCCTATTGACAAAAATGTTGTAGCAGCCTATGATAGAATGAATCTTTCCAATCGAGATGCAGCTATGTCTTATGCTGTTGTTGCTCAGTCTTTGGGCCATAATTTGGAAAACATTACAGTGTCAAAATCTACTATGCTTCGAACTCGTCAAAAGTTACGCAAAGAAATAGCAACAGAATATCAAGAGCAAGCATTTTGTCCTGGAGAGCCTTTAGTTCTTCATTGGGATGAAAAATGCTCCCAGAGATATCAGGTGTTTTTTTGTCTGATTAATTTAGCATATTTATATTTTATCTCTCAGGTGAAAAACTTAGTTGTGGGTCTGGTTTCACACCTAGGCAATGTGTTATTATCTGGTTGGTTTTAATTAAACATTTTGATAGCTAAATTTCTATTTAATTAGGTTACATTTCACTGTCTGAAGCTAGTTTTCACAATCTACACCATTTTACCTTCAAATTAAAATAAATCAAGTTTAATTTAAAATAAATCAAGTTTATTTAAAATAAATCAAGTTTAATTTAAAATAAGTCAAGTTTAATTTAAAATAACTCGTTTAATTTAAAATTATATATTATATATATAAATTATAATATATAAATATATTAAATATAAAATAAAATATTAAATATATAATATAATATATATAAAATAAAATATTAAAAAATAAATATATATAAATTATATATAAATTATATATTTTAACTTTTTCTTGCAGGCGAAGGAAGAACGGAATGGATTGCAGTGTAGTCAGTGGGAATGGTGAAGAGAAATTGCTGGAATTCCTAAAGTCACTGCTGGCACGGGTACGGAGATGGCTCGTGTTTGCATTTCTCTCCTGCAAGAACATGATATGACCCAGAGAATTATTGGGCTGTCATTTGACCAACAGCATCCAATACCGGAATCCATGCTGGAGCTTGCACTAAAATTGAACAAGAACTTGGAAAGAGCTTTTATATTTAGCCTGCAGACACCATATTTATAAGATTGTCCTATCTCAAGTCTTCCGGACTTCTATGGGCCATTCCTCTGAACCTGATATTCCAATCTTCAAAAGATTCAAAACTCAATGGGATTTTATGGATCATTCTCAAATCACAACTGCTGTTGATTCCCAAAGCTGCAGAATAATTGAAAGAGTTCAAGATTTAAAAAATCAAAACAGTCTTAATCATGAAGGAGGCACTCAACTCTAAACAGCCAAGAGATGATTATAAGAATTTTTTCAACTTGTTCTCTTGTTTTTTGGAGAAGAAAGGCATTTCTAATACTCCCTTGAAGAGACCTGGAGCGTACCATCATGCAAGATGGATGGCAAAAGGAATTTATGCATTTAAGCTTTTTCTTCTCCAAAATCAATTTAAGATGACTAAAAAGAACTTGATGCAATAACAGAAATTTCTTTATTTGTTGCATTGGTATACGCAAAATCTTGGGCAAAAGCTTCTCAACCAGAGGAAGCCCCAAATGTTGATCTTAAATTTTTGCAAGATCTTGCAATAATGGAGGAAAATTCTTTGATATAAAGTGTTATCAAGCAAGCCCAAAATGCCATTAAATGACATCTGTGGTACCTCTCAGAAACACTTGTTGGATTAAGCTTCTTTGACAAAAGCATATCCCTTGAAGAAAAGGAGCAAATGCGAAATAATATCAAAATGCCTCCAAGAAATAAGGGACTGAAACATTTAGAAACAAAGGTAACCCTAGCTTCTTTTAAAGAAAAAGGATTTTGATTTTGTTACTTCAAGGACTAAATCTCTTTTTGATGCTCTACATCTCATTCTCTCTTCACTGAAAATTCTGCATCAACATGGGGAATAGATCCTAAGTACCAAAGAGGCTGTGCTAGAGTTCGTGCCCTTAGAGTGACAAATGACACAGCTGAGCGGGGTGTTGCATTGATTGAAAAATTAATCAAGCAGTGACAACTAAAGAAGAGGACAAACAATACCTGCTCAAAACAGTTTTCAAGAATCGTAAAGAATTTCCAACAAAAAATAAAGCAGAACTTATGAAAATGAGGAAAAACTAATTTTTTCAGCATTAAAAGGAAAAGTGCAATTTTCTCGGGACCCCTAAAACTTGACGTAGAGGTTTCAAATTTTGTAATTTGATTAAGGTAAGCAAAAGGAATAACATTACTCATGTGGAACAAAGATTTTTAAACCCTCATATTTTTGGTCCACACTAATATACATATACATATACTGTATATATATATATATATATACATATACACATACATATATATACAGATATATATATATATACATATAATATAATACATATATATATATATACATACTTGATATAGAATATATATAATATATATATAATATATAATTATATATAATATAACATATATATATATATATAATATATATACTATATATATATACACATATATATATATATACACATATATATACATATCCACATATATATCATATACACATATATACATATACATATATATATATATATTTGATATATATATATATATGTATATATATACATATATTTGAGAGATATATATATCAATATATATATTTGATATATATATATAAAATATATATATATTATATATATATATATATATATATATATAATAAAATATATATATATATATTACACTATATATATATCAATATATATATATCAATATATATATATATATATATATATATATATATATATATCAATATATATATATATATGACATTATATATATATATATATATATATATGACATATATATATATATATATATATATATAAAAATATATATATATATGAATTATATATTATATATATATATATATATATATATATTGATATATATATATATAATATATATATATATATATATATATATATTTGTTTTATCGAGTGTCAGTGTTATCAATTGAATAAGTGGTTTTCGTTGAAGTGTTTTAAAAAAAATAGTATTCGGTGCATTCATAACTAAATTACTTCGTGCTACTAATCATTCATTAACGAATATATTTCATTTATTGACGTTATTCAATACTATATTATTTGATCAAACCAAGGCTACTGCACGTGGCTTGCCGTGTTTTTGAAATCTATCAAAAAACGTGCTGACATAAGGTTCATTTTTCCTTCCTTCGAGAGGTCAGGTAGTGTGTGGTCCCGCACCGTGTGAAGAAAAGGAAAAAAGACGGGTCGAATCGCGGACAGATAAGTGTTATAAATACTCTTCTTTTACAGATCTTTTGTCGGTAGCTTAATTCTATATGCCTTTAGTATAAATTTGTGTTACAAGAACCTGTTTCTGCGTTTCAAAAACGCGGTAGACCTACGTGGTAATTTATTAATTTCCAAACGCTCGTTTTTTTTTTGTTTTTTTTTTAACTTATTAAAAGCATGGCACCCCCGTCAAGTACTTGCAGGCGCTGTGAAGGGAAATTTGCCGCTTACGCGTTTACAATGGCTAATAATAATGAACAGTTAGTTTGTAGATGGTGCTCAAACTTGGAAGAGCTGAGGAACGAGTTAGAACGTGAAAAGGAGGCCAGAGTAAGCCTTGAAGAAAGGGTGATGCTCCTGACGGCAAAATTAGAATCCCTTGAGACTCCAGTTGCGACCCTCCTGCCTCAGTTTCTATTAATAATATAAATAGTTAATAGCCCTCTCTTCTCTAGTTCCCAACCCTTCGTTCGAGTGCGTAATGGAGCCCCATTGAGAAAACCTCAGCCATGTCTACCAGTAATAACAAACAAACAAGTTTTCTGTTTTAGGTTTTGAAGATGATGATGAACCGGAAATACGACTCGTTGGCGATTCCATTGTTCGAGGACAGCTCGAGGAATTCTGTGGGAGAAACCCTCGTCGTAGGCGCCGTTACTGCTACCCTGGTGCAAGGGTGGAGGATATAACTAATAGTGTTGACCAATTTACAGATGGTACCTCCGAGGACACAACATATGTTATTCATGTCGGTACTAATAACGTTTTAAGTTCTAGATCGGAAGAACTGCTGGCTAGGTACAGGGACTTACGAGAGCGATTAAAGGAAAAAACTAATAAGATTGTTTTGACAGGTATACTTCCTCGAATTATCCATCGTAACGATTTCTACAGCAAGGCGACCTATATTAACAATAATCTAAAGTCTCTTTGCCAACAGGAAGGAGTGCATTTTGCGAATTTTTGGAAGTTTCTACGGCAGGAGGGACTTGTTCCTCGAAGATGGACTTCATCTTAATGACGTTGGAGCTGCGCGTTTAGGAAGACTATTTCATAATACTGTCTCTTCTTTTCAGGCTGCCGTAACTCGAACGGTCCCAGCGTAAATTCCATAAATTTCCACTGCGCTCGCGAAGTTGTCGCAATTACAAACAATTTGAAGGTTCCATCATTAAATGCTCGTAGCCTACGAAATAAAATAAACGAATTTTTTTCTTTAATTGCTTGTAAAGACAATGATATAATTGCGATAAATGAATCGTGGCTTAGCACTGAAACTCGTGACTTTGTAGGGGAGTATCGAATTAAAGGTTATAGACTTTTTGTTAAAAACAGAATAGGTAGGCGAGGCGGTGTTATGTTGTATATCAAAGATAATATAGTGAACGTTATATAAGTAAAGCACACAATTCCAGAACCGATAGATTCGACTATAGCAGAACTTAAATTGAACGATTTCAAACTTCTTGTTGCGGTTACATATAGGCCCCCTAATCAAACAGCTGCTACGGACGAAGCGTTATATCATGAACTAAAGAGAATAATCTGTAGTGAGCAGTCTTTAGTTATGGGTGACTTTAATTGCGCTAACGTAAATTACGATACAATGCAGGGAGACGCGGAAGGTAATCGTTTAGTTAATTTTCTCGATAGCTTTCTTATTCAAAAGGTTGGGGAACCTACGAGGTTGGACAGTATTTTAGATTTAGGAATAACTACGGATGATAGGCTAATTACTGATCTTCAAATAATAGAACCGTTAAGCAATAGCGATCACAATATGGTAGAGTTTGTCCTCTCAGTAAGTCACTCGAAACCAGCTAACTCGACTAAAATTCCTAACTTCTAGCACGCAGACTTTAGTAAATTTCGAAATAAATTGTCACACGTCAATTGGGAAAACGTGATGGGGAACTCCAACGCAAAACTAATGAGGGAATCGTTCGAAACAGTATTTAGGACTATAAATGAGGAATGTGTACCGTACAAAATTAAGCGTGCGAAAGTAAACAAGCCCTTGTGGTTTACTTCTAGAGTAGGAGACATTATAAAGAGTAGTCATCGGGCTTATAGGCTACATAAGTGGGATAAAGACAATTTGTGATTACGAAACAATTACATAACTCTAAGGCGTGAAGCGAAAAGTGTAATAAAAAAGTCCAAGCGCGAATTTGAAATCTCCATAGCTCGTGACGGTAAAGAAAACCCCAAGCGATTCTTTCAATACGTCAATAATAGAAATCCAGTAAAAAGCGTCTCGGGGCCTTTGAAAAATGTAAAAGGAGATCTAGTTTCTGAAAAAAAGGAAATGGCTACCTTGTTAAACGAATTTTTTACGTCAGTTTTTACTATAGAAGATGTAACAAATATCCCTACGGTCACAGACATAATACCTTTTGATAATGGTAATATTTTGGATAATATAGTGGTTAGTGAAGGGGAGGTAAGGCGCTATATTGATAAAATGAAAACGCGTAAATCACCGGGGCGGGATTCCATATATCCCATACAACTAAAAGAATTAAAAGATAGCATTGTTGCCCCGCTAACAAAGATTTTTAATGCGTCTATTTCTGAGGGGTGCGTACCAGATAATTTCAAGTTAGCAAACGTAACACCTATCCTTAAGAAACGCGCTAAACGTGCGGCGGGAAATTATAGGAAAATCAGTTTAACGTTTGTTGTAGGTAAGCTACTGGAATCAATAATTAGGGATAGTATAGTCGAACACTTAGCATTCCATAAGCTAGTTAGAAATACGCAGCACGGATTTAGGCGAAACAAATCTTGCTTAACTAATCTTTTAGAATTTTTCCAAAGCGTGGTTGACGTTTACGATAGACATCGGGCGGTTGATGTAGTGTATTTAGATTTTCAAAAAGCGTTTGACACCGTGCCGCACAAAAGACTCATGAAAAAACTAAGGCTCATGGAATCAGGGGTGTAGTAATAAATTGGCTAGAAGAGTGGTTGCGAGCAGGAAACAGAGGGTGGTCGTTGATGGAGCGGAGTCGTGTTGGGCTAATGTAGCGAGTGGCGTTCCTCAGGGTTCTGTTATTGGGCCCTTGCTTTTTCTTATATATATTAACGATTTAGATGTCGGCCTAGTCAGTACAGTTTCAAAGTTTGCGGATGACACGAAGCTGGGTGGTAGGGCGATTAATGACGAAGATAGAGGTAAAATTCAGGAAGATCTGAATAAAATCGTTGATTGGTCAGTCACATGGCAAATGAGATTTAACGTGGATAAGTGCAAAATTTTGCATATAGGTTCGCGTAACGGTAATTTTGCGTATATTATGTCAGGGAAAGATTTAATAAGCGTAGAGCAGGAAAAAGATTTAGGAGTTATAGTCACTGGTGATTTAAAAGTAGCGAAACAAAGTACAGCAGCGGTCAATAAGGCGAACAAAGTGTTAGGGTTTATAGCTCGAAATTTTGAGTACAAATCGCGCGATATTATAGTTCCTCTTTATAAATCATTAGTTAGACCCCATTTGGAGTACGCGGTCCAATTTTGGAATCCGCATATGCGCAAAGATATAGACAAAATCGAAAGAGTTCAAAGACGAGCAACTAAGATGATTCCGTCTCTTAGGTCAAAATCGTACGAGGATAGGCTTAAGGAGTTAAAATTACTCTCGAGACTAGGAGGTTAAGGGGTGATCTAATCCAGGTTTTCAAAATTATGAATGGGTTTGATAACGTAGATAGAGATAGCTTTTTCGAAATATCTCAATATAATAGGACTAGAAATAACGGGTGTGAGTTGACAAGTAGAAGGTTCGAGACAGCAGTTGCGAAAAACTTTTTTACGCATAGAATAGTAAATACCTGGAATAGTTTGCCAGTAGAAGTAATTAGTAGCACGTCTATAAACATGTTTAAAAATCGATTAGACGCGCATGTTGATAGAAAGGGTATAGTTTAAGGTAGTAAAATTAAGGCTTTGTGGGGATAGATCCCACAGCTCAACACAAGTGTTGTGGGATATAGGGAGGCAGCGTCTTGGGTTAGGGGATACTCTCTGTCCTTACACACCCCATCTAAAGAGATTCCTCTGCTGAGCGGTGCACCCCATAGTACTGTGAGGTATTGAAAAACTCATGATCTTCACTTGCCCCACAAACACCTTTAAATGGGAGACCCATAATGGGTGCACACACATTTCTACATTACTGTACAGTCTTTACAGCCACACCTACACTTTTCCTCGCAAGTGTATATATTGTAATGTATATGGTTGTAAATTTTGACTTGGTCCGCAATCGGTATGGACCGTCACTTGATGGATACCGTAATGAAATTGACTGGATTCTTTGGATCTGATATATTTGCATGTCCGTTATAAATAGATATAGTGTGTAACATTTGTGGATAGTAGTCTATTATGACTTGATCCTCTGGATCCAGAGATTCTATCTTTAGTTTTAAATTGATAATTATTTAGTTTCGTAAAAATTGGTCGTTGCCAATTTACCGGCAGTTTTTACATAAATTTCTTATGTTCTTGTGGTTCGGAACCCACGTAAAATTGTAGGTCCCCTCCGCCACCACGGAGGACATACACAATACACGATTACGAACACAGTTAGGTAGACCAGCCATGAGTGGATCCTAGGGTCTTTGTTGGTCTGAAACATTATAATATTATATATATATAATATATAATATATATAAATATATATATATATATATCAAATATATATAATATATACATATATATATATATATATATATATATATATATATATATATATATATCAAATATATATATACTGTATATCACATATATATATATAATCAAATATATATACATATATATATATATATATATCAAATATATATATAATATAATATATATATCAAATATATATATGTGTGTTATAATGTTATAATGTTACAGACCAACAAAGACCCTAGGATCCACTCATGGTTGGTCTACCTAACTGTGTTCGTAATTGTGTATGTCCTCCGTGGTGGCGGAGGGGACCTACAATTTTACGTGGGTTCCGAACCACAAGAACAAGAAATTTATGCAAAAACTGCCTGCACATTGGCAACGACCAATTTATGCATAACGAATTAATTATCAATTTAAAACTAATTAATTATCGATTTAAAACTAATTAATTATCGATGTAAAACTAAAGATAGAATCTCTGGATCCAGAGGATCAAGTCATAATAGACTACTATCCACAAATATGTTACACTCTATATCTATTTATAACCAACGTGCAAATATATCAGATCCAAAGAATCCAGTCAATTTCATTACGGTATCCATCAATACTAGTACCTTGCCAACGAAAAATAAGTCACGATCCATATCGATTGCGGACCAAGTCAAAATTTACATATACATTACAATATATATACTTACGAGGAAAAGTGTAGGTGTGGCTGTAAAGACTACAGTAATGTAGAATGTGTGTGCACCCATTTTGGGCCTCCCATTTCAAGGTGTTTGTGGGGTAAGTGAAGATCATGAGTTTTTCAATACCTCACAGTACTATGGGGGGCACCGCTCGGCAGAGGAATCTCTTTAAATGGGGTGTGTAAGGACAGAGAGTATCCTCTAACCCAAGATGCTGCCTCCCTATATCCCACAACACTTGTGTTGAGCTGTGGGATCGATCACCACAAAGCCTTACTTTTACTACCTTAAACTATACCCAATCTATCAACATATTTGTTTAATCGATTTTTAAACATGTTTATAGAAGTGCTACTAATTACTTCTACCGGCAAACTATTCCAGCTATTTACTATTATATGTGTAAAAAAGTTTTTGGCAACTGCTGTCTCGAACCTTCTACTTGTCAACTTACACCCGTTATTTCTAGTCCTATTATATTGAGATACTTCGAAGAAGGTATCTCTATCTACGTTATCGAACCATTCATAATTTTGAAAAAATGGATTAGATCACCCCTTAGCCTCCTAGTCTCGAGTGTTGTCAATTTTAACTCTTTAAGCCCATCCTCGTACGACTTTGACCTAAGCGACGGAATCATCTTAGTTGCTCGTCTTTGAACTCTTTCGATTTTGTCTATATCTTTGCGCATATGCGGATTCCAAAATTGGACCGCGTACTCCAAATGCGGTCTAACTAATGATTTATAAAGAGGAACTATAATATCGCGCGATTTGTACTCAAAATTTCGAGCTATAAAACCTAACACTTTGTTCGCCTTATTGACCGCTGCTGTACTTTGTTTCGCTACTTTTAAATCACCAGTGACTATAACTCCTAAATCTTTTTCCTGCTCTACGCGTTAAATCTTTCCCAGACATACTATACGCAAAATTACCGTTACGCGAACCTACATGCAAAATTTTGCACTTATCAACGTTAAATCTCATTTGCCATGTGACTGACCAATCAATGATTTTATTCAGATCTTCCTGGATTTTACCTCTATCTTCGTCATTAATCGCCCTACCACACAGCTTCGTGTCATCCACAAACTTTGAAATTGTGCTGACTAGGCCGACATCTAAATCGTTAATATATATAAGAAAAAGCAAGGGGCCCAACACAGAACCCTGAGGAACGCCACTCGCTACATTAGCCCAACACGACTCCGCTCCATCAACGACCACCGTTTCCTACCTCGCAACCACTCTTCTAGCCAATTTATTACTACACCACTGATTCCATGAGCCTTAGTTTTTTCAATGAGTCTTTTGTGCGGCACGGTGTCAAACGCTTTTTGAAAATCTAAATACACTACATCAACCGCCCTATGTCTATCGTAAACGTCAACCACGCTTTGGAAAAATTCTAAAAGATTAGTTAAGCAAGATTTGTTTCGCCTAAAACCGTGCTGCGTATTTCTAACTAGTTTGTGCACTTCTAAGTGTTCGACTATACGATCCCTATTATTGATTCCAGTAGCTTACCTACAACAGACGTTAAACTGATTGGCCTATAATTTCCCGCCGCACTTTTATCGCCTTTCTTAAGGATAGGTGTTACGTTTGCTAACTTGAAATTATCTGGTACGCACCCCTCAGAAATAGACGCATTAAAAATCTTTGTTAGCGGCACAACAATGCTATCTTTTGATTCTTTTAGTTGTATGGGATATATGAAATCCGGCCACGGTGATTTACGCGTTTTCATTTTATCAATATAGCGTATTACCCCCGCTTCACTAACCACGATATTATCCAAAATATTACCAATATCAAAAGGTATTATATCTATGACCGTAGGGATATTCGTTAGATCTTCTATAGTAAAAACTGACGTAAAAAATTCGTTTAACAAGGTAGCCATTTCCTTGTTTTCAGAAACTAGATCTCCGTTTACATTTTTCAAAGGCCCCAAGACACTTTTTACTGGATTTCTATTATTGACGTATTAAAAGAATCGCTTGGGGTTTTCTTTACCGTCACGAGCTATGGAGATTTCAAATTCGCGCTTGGACTTTTTTATTACACTTTTCGCTTCACGCCTTAGAGATATGTAGTTGTTTCGTAACAGATTATCTTTATCGCACTTATATAGCTTATAAGCCCTATCTCTACTCTTTATAATGTCTCCTATTCTATAAGTAAACCACAAGGGCTTGTTGTTTACTTTCGCACGCTTAATTTTGTACGGTACACATTCCTCATTTATAGTCCTAAATACCGTTTCGAACGATTCCCACATTAGTTTTGCGTTGGAGTTCCCCATTACGTTTTCCCAATTGACGTGTGAAAATTTATTTCGAAATTTACTAAAGTCTGCGTGCTGGAAGTTAGAAATTTTAGTCGAGTTAGTTGGTTTCGAGTGACTTACTGAGAGGACAAACTCTACCATATTGTGATCGCTATTGCTTAACGGTTCTATTACTTGAAGATCAGTAATTAGCCTATCATCCGTAGTTATTACTAAATCTAAAATACTGTCCAACCTCGTAGGTTCCCCAACCTTTTGAATAAGAAAGCTATCGTCGAGAAAATTAACTAAACGATTACCTTCCGCGTCTCCCTGCATTGTATCGTAATTCACGTTGGCGCAATTAGTCACCCATAACTAAAGCCTGCTCACTACCGTTATTCTTTAGTTCACGATATAACGCTTCGTCCGTATCAGCTGTTTGATTAGGGGGCCTATATATAACTGCAACAAGAAGTTTGAAATCGTTCAATTTAAGTTCTGCTATAGTCGAATCTATCGGTTCTGGAATTGAGTGCTTTACTTCTATAACGTTCGCAATATTATCTTTGATATACAACATAACACCGCCTCCTCGCCTAACTATTCTGTTTTTAACAAAAAGTCTATAACCTTTAATTTGATACTCCATACAAAGTCACGTGTTTCAGTGCTAAGCCACGATTCATTTATCGCAATTAAATCATAGTCTTTACAAGCCATTAAGAAAAAAATTCGTTTATTTATTTCGTAGGCTACGAGCATTTAAGGATAGAACCTTCAAATTGTTTGTAATTGCGACACCTTCGCAAGCGCGGGGGAAATTTATGGAATTTACGCTGGGACCGTTCGGTTGCGGCAGCCTGAAAGAAGAGACAGTATTATGAATAGTCTTCCTAAACGCGCAGCTCTAACGTCATTAAAATGAAGTCCATCTTCGAGGAACAAGTCCCTCCTGCCGTAGAAACTGTTCCAAAAATTTGCAAAATGCACTCCTTCCTGTGGCAAAGAGACTTTAGGTTATTGTTAATATAGGTCACCTTGCTGTAGAAATCGCTTCGTTGGATAATTCGAGGAAGTATACCTGTTAAAACAATCTTATTAGTTTTCTCCTTTAGTCGCTCTAATAAGTCCCTATACCTAGCCAGCAGTTCTTCCGATCTAGAATTTAAAACGTTATTAGTACCGACATGAATAACATACGTTGTGTCCTCGGTGGTACCGTCTGTAAAATGGTCAACACTTAGTTATATCCTTCACCCTTGCACCAGGGTAGCAGTAACGGCGCCTACAACGAGTGTTTCTCCCACAGAATTCCTCGAGCTGCCCTCGAACAATGGAATCACCAACAAGTCGTATTTCCGGTTCATCAGCATTTTCGAAACCTAAAACAGAAAACTTATTGCTTGTTATTACTGGTAGACAGGTCTTTGCTTTTCTCAATGGGGCTCCATTTCGCACTCGAACGAAGGGTTGGGAACTAGGGGAAGAGAGAGGGCTATTAGTACTATTTATATTATTAGTAGAAACTGAGGCAGGAGGGGTCGTAACTGGAGTCTCAAGAGATTCTAATTTTGCCGTCAGGAGCATCACGCTTTCTTCAAGTCTCACCCTGGCCTCTCTCTCACGTTCTAACTCGTTCCTCAGCACTTCCATGCTTGAGCACCACCTGCAAACTAACTGTTCATTATTATTAGCCATTGTAAACGCGTAAGTAGCAAATTTCCCTTCACAGCGACTGCAAGTACTTGACGGGGGTGCCATGCTTTTAATTAGTTGAACAACAAAAAACAAAAAACGAGCGTTTGGAAATCAATAAATTACAACGTAGGTCTACCGCGTTCTTGAAACGCAGAAACAGGTTCTTGTAACACAAATTTATACTAAATTAATATAGAATTAAGCTACCGACAAAGGATCTGTAAAAGAAGAGTATTTATAACACTTATCTGTCCGCGATTCGACCGGATTTTTTTCCTTTTTTTCACGGAAAAATGAACCTTATAACTGCAAGTTTTCTGATTGATTTGAAAAACAAACAGGCAAGCCACGTGCAGAAGCCTAGGTTTGATCAAATAATATAGTACTGAATAACGTCAATAAATGAAATATATTCGTTAATGAATGATTAGTAGCACGAAGTAATTTAGTTAAGAATGCACGGAACACTTTTTTTTTTTTAAAACACCAACGAAAACCACTTATTCAATTGATAACACTTGACACTCGATAAAACGTCTGTTCACAAGGAAAGACTGATCACATATATATATATATATATATATATATATATATATATATATACAGGGTGGGCGGAAAATAGCTCCCTATTTTGGATTGGTAAAAAAATACGTATATTATCCATTTATTTCAGAAGAAATAATATGAAAAGGTAGGCATACATGGTAGGTTTTCTCTAAAATTCAATGTGGGCTCCAACTCTTTCCACCAGCTTCTGGAGCCGCCCAGGAATGGCGTCCACTGACTTTAGCAGGAACTCCCGCGGGAAGGAGGACATGACTTCCCGAATTCGGTCCTCCAGTTCTTCCAATGTCCTCGGTTTGGTGCGGTAGACTTCTTCCTTTACCCACCCCCAAAGAAAGAAGTCGCACGGTTACCGCTGAAAAACGGCAGAATCGGTTCAGTGTAACGGTGTGGTGTGGTATGACCTCAGATCAGGTTGTGGGCCCGTTCCTTCTGCGCAACACCATGAATGCTGAGCGGTACCTTGCTATGTTGCGAAACGAGGTCTGGCCGGTTGTCAGCACATGGGAGACATCGACGATCTGATATTTATGCCAAGATGGCGCCCCTCCGCACTTCGCTCTTTGTCCGTGAGTGGCTGGATGCCCACTTCCCTGGGCGTTGGAGGGTCGTCGTGGTCCACATCAATGGCCAGCCAGGAGCCCCGACTTGACACCGTGCGACTTCTTTCTTTGGGGGTGGGTAAAGGAAGAAGTCTACCGCACCAAACCGAGGACATTGGAAGAACTGGAGGACCGAATTCGGGAAGTCATGTCCTCCATCCCGCCGGAGTTCCTGCTAAAGTCAGTGGACGCCATTCCTGGGCGGCTCCAGAAGCTGGTGGAAAGAGTTGGAGCCCACATTGAATTTTAGAGAAAACCTACCATGTATGCCTACCTTTTCATATTATTCCTTCTGAAATAAATGGATAATATACGTTTTTTTTACCAATCCAAAATAGGGAGCTACTTTCCGGCCACCATATATATATATATATATATATATATAATATATATATATATATATATCAAATATTATATATACAATATATATATATCAAATATATATATACATATATATATATATATATCAATGATGAAAAAACCACCTATATATATAAATACATATATATATATATATATATATATACACTGTATATATCAATATAGAATATATACATATATAATATATATATATAATATATATATATATATATATATATATATATATCAAATATATAATAGATATATATATATAATCAATATATATATATATATATATATATCAATATATATATATATATATATATATCAATATATATATATATATTATATATATCATATATATATATATATATAACCTTACCTTACAAAGTTCCACGTGATGATTTCTCATTTCGCGAAGGTCAAGCGTGTCGCCCCTCCTCTCGAGTTGGCCTGGTGAAGTAGTGAGTTGGATTTCTTGCACTCTCCACCTCACATAGCCAGGTACACCGGCTCATCGGGGATTGTTCTGAGCCAGGCGTCGTCTTCTTTTGAAGATTTCCACTGCAACTCCCTTCGTGTTTTTGTCTTTGGGCAGCTGATTAAATAGTTTTGGTCCTCTCACTACAAAACTATTTTCTTTCAGGGTTAAGGATGTTCCCAGTCTCGCCTTCAATTGGGAATACAACACAGTCTACCGTTTCTACCTTCCACCGTTGTTTGGGAGTTATGGGATTCAGAGTAAGATTAGGGACTAGTTTCTCCATTATTTTCAAGTGTAAATAATGGTGTATCTCTCTCTTCTCCTTTCCTGTGAATATAGGTCTAGTTCTCGTAACCTTTCCCAGTAATTTAGTTCTTTGCACCATGATCTTGGCTGTGAAACTTCTTTGAATCCCCTCCAGCTGTCTAATGTCTTCTTTTTTTTATGGGGATGTTAGGACCGAGCAGTATTCCAGTTTGGGTATTATCAGGTTTTCAGTAGAGGGATCATTACATTCCTATCCCTTCGTTTAAAAGTTCTCAATATCTGACCCGTTATTCTCTTTGCTCTGTTTACTGCTATCTTATTTTGTGTTTCAAATTTCGCATCATCTGTCATTACAACCCCTAAATCTTTTGCTCTGGAATTTCTCTGACTTCCTGTCCATTTGGGGTATAATATTCCATGGACTTTGGTCTTCTCTTTTTCCGTACCGTATAGCTGAAATTTCTCCGGTGTTAAACTTCATATTGTTGTCTTCCGTCCATTGTAAATTTTGTTTATGTCGGTTTGTAGAGATCCTATGTCTTCTGATTTTCGTATTTTTCTACTGATCTTTGTGTCATCCGCAAAGAATGTTACTGTGCTGTCTCTGGTAACGTCCTCATCTATGTCAGTTAGCATGATTATGAAGAGTAGTGGAGCTAATACCGTTCCTTGTGGTACTGAGCTGAGGACCTCTGATTCTGATGAAGAGACTCCTTGTACTGTAACGACTTGCCTCCGCTCACTAGGAAATTATATATCCATTTTCCCTACTTTTCCTGTTATTCCCATATATTTCAGTTTATGTATTATGATTCCATGGTCACACTTGTCGAACGCTTAGCAAAGTCTGTGTATAGTACATCATAGTTTTTTATTACTTTCAAGTGAATCAATAATGTTGTTGTAGTGTTCCATTAGTTGTGATAGGCATGATCTGCCTGACCGAAACCCGTGTTGGTTATCATTGAATTTTTTTCTGAGTTTCCAAAAAAGTCATAGATTTTTTGTCTAACAATTCTTTCAAATAATTTGGTGAGATGAGATGTAAGCGACACTGGCCTGTAGTTTTGGCCTCGGATCGATCTCCTCCTTTATATATTGGGACTATGTTCGCGCTCTTCAGGATGCCCGGTATTTCTCCCGTGTTTAATGATCGTCTCCATATCCAGTATAGGGCTCAGCGATTGCATTCTTGCAGTTTTTGATCAGTGTGGCATTCCATTTATCCGGTCCTGCCGCTGAGTGTGTTTTTAGTTTCCCTATGACTTGTGCAATATCCTCCGTCGTAAAGTCGAAATCCGTTATACTTTCCCCTTGTGGTTCTTCTTCAAAGAACGCGTTCTATCGCATATCAGTTTGTCAGTTTTTGGGATACTGAAAGATGATTCATACTGAGTTTAATATTTCAGATACTTCTGTTAGATCATCAGATAAAACACTGTTCTCATTTTTTAAAGGCCCGATAGTCGCATAGTTTTTCGACTTTCTTTTGCGAAATTATAGAAGTACTTTGAGTTAGCCTTTATCGCTTCTATAGCGTCTCCTCTTCTTTCTGTATGCTTCTCGATTAGTTCCTGTATGACGACATCGATACTTTGCAGTTTATCATTTAATATTTTTCTGATGTTATCATCTTTACAATTACTTAATTTTACAGTCACTCTTTTTCTCTTTCGGAACAATGCCCTCTTTTGTCTTTCGAACCTGCTTCTCTTTCCTCTTTGTTGTATCTTTGGGACGTGTTTTTCCACAATTTCTAACGTCTTCTCCTCTAACGTCATTAGCATCTCTTCCGTTGTCTTGGCCTAGAAAATGGTTTTCCAATCTATTATTTCCATGCTGGATGTCACATCTTCCCAGTTTATAGCTTTGGAGTGAAAATTAAAAATTTCGAATTTGCTTCTTTCTGTTGTGCGTGTTCTTTCCTTTCCTGTTGCCTTTATATTAGTTGTTATTTCAATGATGTTGTGGTCGGATATCCTAGTTGGGGATATTTCCACATTATCAATTAGATTACTGTTGTTTGCGAATACCAAATCTAGGCAGTTGTTTTTCTTGTGTTTTCTGTTATTTCTTGCGTTAACATAAATTCATCAGCTAAAGCTAGTAGCATTTTTACCTGCTCCTGGTCTTCTCGTGTGCCCCCCTTGTCCTGTTGTATACATATATTTTTTCCTATCCTTTTATATTTCATGAATGGGAAATGAAAATCACCACAGAGAAAAATATTTGGGGTTGGAGAGTGTAGATCTTTTACCAAGTTTCTTACCTCTGTAATGGAATCTGAAAATTTTGAGGTTGGTGTGTTTGGGGGTCTGTACATTATAATTAGTACCATATTTAATTTTTCAATTTTTGCTGCCACACATTCTACAGGGTGGGGCACGGGAACCAAGTGTTTTTGGAATAATCAGGAAAATGATATTTATTTTTGTAAAGAAAATATATTGGTAGAACAACATTCGTAAGAACATAGCATTTCATGTCATAATAATCATGTACCGAAAATTATATCTGGCATATGATGTCCTTGGCCGTCGACGCATTGTTGAAGGCGTTTACGAAAATTGGCCTCCACTCTTCCAGCAGGTCTCTGTTGATTTGGATGATTTGTTGACGGATCGCTTCCTTCAATGCATCTAATGTACGGGGCTTGTCCTCGTAGACACGTGACTTGAGGTACCCCCATAGAAAGAAGTCACATGTGGACAAGTCAGGGGACCGAGGGGCCATGCAATGTCACCAAATCTCGAAATGAGATGGTTGGGAAACAGGGGCGAAGAACAGCCATTGACGCTCTGGCGCGGTGTGGCGTGGCCCCATCTTGCTGAAACCACAAATGTCGACGAGCAATACGCCTTCTTCGTAACTCAGGGATGAAAAAGGTGTTCACCATCTCAATGTAACGCCCAGATGTTATGGTAACGGTAACCCCATTTTGTTCGAAGAAATAGGGACCGATGACGCCAAACTTTCCCACCGCGCACCAAACTGTAACCTTAGGGCTATGCAGCGGTTTTTCATGGAGTTGTCGCGGATTTTCAGCAGCCCAATACCGACAGTTTTGATTGTTGACGGCCCCATTAAGTGGAAATGGGCTTCATCACTCATTACCACCATCATGTTTTCATTCTGCTCATAAAGTGCAAGCATTTCCTGTGCAAAATTCAGTCGTTGGGGCAATCGTTTACATTCAATTCCTGCACCATCGCTAACTTGTATGGGTGAAAATGTAATTCTTCATGCAAAATCCGTCTAACAGTACGATTGCTGATTCCGAGTGCAGCTGAATGTCTCCGAGCAGAGCGGCCTGGGCTTTGCAACATCGCTTGTCTGACCCTTTCAACGTTCTCTGGAGTACGCACAGTGCGTTGCGGCCCCTTCGGTTTTGTTTTCATTATTGAGCCTCCTGTTCGAAGATTGTTAACCCAACGTAAGATTGTGTCACGAGCGGGAACAGAGTCATTTCGATGAATGTTGAATCTGCGGCGAAACGCACGCTGAACTGCTGTCACTGACTCGCCACTCCTAACAAAATGATCATACGCGAACATGCGGTGTTCTAACGTCCACTGCTCCATGATGGCACCTGAAAGATAAAGGTGAGTGTTAGTTAAAGTTAAATGCTATGAACCCAGGAATGGAATGCTACCTACCGCACGCCCCTCCCATTCCTAATGGCCGATTACTAGCTATTCAAAAAACACTTGATTCCCGTGCCCCACCCTATATGTAGTTGTTTGAAGTACTTATAGCCATTTCTGCTATGTGCCTTTCGTGTGTGTAAATAGCACATCCTCATTTACGTCTCACTGTTCTGTCGGCTCGGAGGATGTTATATTTGTCAATTTGTATTTCTTTTTTGTCAATACAGGACTCTCAATTTTCACAGTTCGCCTGGCAGTCCTTTAGATGAGTTTCCGTGAGGCATGTAAAGTCTGCTCCGGCTTCTTGCATGAGTCCTTTCAGGTATAAAACTTTGTTTGTGGAGTGGTTTGACTTGAGGCCCTGTATGTTGGCTAGGATTATTTTTATTTTTTCTCTTTCTTTTTCGCATACAGGTGGTTCCGATTCGTTTTCCAATGGGGGTGCCGGTTTCGTTGCCTTGTGGTCCTCCGAGAATTTACCTCTTTTTATCTTTGTCGGTACCTGTTGTCCCGATGACGCATGAAGTGCCTTTGGTCGTACCTTTTGTCCGGCTCTCGGACACATATATATATATATATCAATATATATATAATTTAGTGATGGATCGAGGGTCGGTTTTTCACAACCGCGGTTGCGGTTGTGTTTGCGGTTGTCGAATTTTTTCCAACCGCGGTTGCGGTTATCATATACTAGGAAAAATGCGTAATTATTAACTGGATTTAGCCACTATAGTGCGATTTAGCCACACTTGGTACATAATATATACTAAATAGTATTTATTTAGTAAATACCTTATGTTGAACACAAGTTTTGCAATACACCGCTACCGCTATTTGTGTGTTGCAAAACTTGTGTTCAACATAAGGTATTTACTAAATAAATACTATTTAAATGAAGTATATTCTAAACTTATATAGCTATTATGAAAGAATACGTCAAATTAATTAAAACCATATTTTGCACTAAGTGTGTTACCAGGATGAGGGACGAGGACCCATCGCACTGTTCATCCCACCTACCACTTTCCCCAGCCTCCACCCATTGGAAAGTTATGGATTATTATTCATTTGAAAAAATGATGTCAAACTTAATGACAGGCAGTGTGAATTTCAAGAATAATATTTTTGCTGCATTTTCACCTTTCAAGCGGCAACGCCTCTCATCGTACAACGTTCCCGCTCCACTGAAGAGCTGCTTGCTTCGAATGCTACTTGAAGGGCAAACAAGATATGTTCTTGCAATACAGCCAAGTTCTTTGTATTTTAGTTCGTTATCTTTCCACCACTAAGCTTTTACAACCGCACCGCACTTATGGAACGGCGGTTGCGGTTGTGAATTTTTGTGCGGTTGTAGTGCGATTGCGTTGCGGTTATTCGATCCATCACTAATATATATATATATATATATATATTATATATATATATAATATGATGAATAAAACCACGAAGGAAAGGAAACACAAAACGGTGCTCAAGCGCTTCTGAGGATGTCATTAGACGAAAGCGCTTGAGCACCGTTTTGTGTTTCCTTTCCTTCGTGGTTTTATTCATCATAAATATTTTTCACGTGTTACTTTCGTGAAATAATTTTCAAATCATATATATATATATATATATATATATATATATATATATTATATATATATATATATATCCATATCAATATATATATATATATATATAGATATCATAATATAGATATATATAAAATATATATCATATATATAGATATATATAGAAATATATATCAAATATTATATATATATATATATATATCAAATATATATATATATATATATTATTTATATATAATATATATATATATATCAAATATATATATTAAAGATATATTTAAATTATATTAAATATATATATATAGCTATATATATATATATATAAAATATATATAATATATAAAATATATCTACATATATATATATATATATATACCAGTGTAATATATATATATATATATTATATATATATATATATATATATATATATTAGGGTGTTTCATACCTATAGGGTAAAATAAAAATGAGCTTGGAGTTTAATCCACACGTTCTCCGTATTCTAAAGAACAAGAAAACACGTTTGTGCAAGTTTGAACCAGATCGCGCTGCATTTAGAGGTCCCCAACTTTGACGACTTTTTGTCAGTTCATTTCTCGCCTGCCTGCAGTGAAGACGGTTTCTTCGTCACTTGAGCGGTTCGTGTTGTATAGCCTATTGGACAACTATGGAGGTAATTATATATGCTACTAATTATCTCATTTTACTGTGGTATTGAAATTTATTATTATTTAATTTCTGTCATTTTACTGTGGTAGTGATATTTATTATTAATATTACATGAAATTAATTAGTCTGTTGCATATTGGACAACTAAGCTGGTAATTATTTATGATACTAATTAATGTAATTTTACTGCGGTATTGAAATTTATTTAATTAATGAATTGTCAAGAGAACGTAGTGTACACGTATCAGTTTTATAAATAAAGAAAAGCAGTAACTGGGACTCGAACCAGTGTCATAGCCGTTTGGCGGCATCGCTCAAGTCGGCGTACACAGCTCGCTATCCACTCCCTAGATGGTGTAGTGGATAGCGTGCTGTGTACGCCGACTTGAGCGATGCCGCCAAACGGCTATGACACTGGTTCGAGTCCCAGTTACTGCTTTTCTTTATTTAATTAATGAAATTAATTACGATGTGAAATTATTTCTGTGGAATTATTTAGTTTGTTTCTTTTCCAGGTGTCTACCAGAGCGAAAACAGAAGTGTTTCTTATTGGCCAGACGGATGCGAACATCACATCAAGTGGCCTTCCAACTCAGTTGCAAGTACTCAAAAAGTACTTTTACCACCAAAAGGAGCAAAAATTTGGACGTACTAAATGCCTGAACCTGTGCCTGGATGCCTGTCTCATATTTTGGGAGAGAGCGAGAATCCCCATGATGCGTCGAGATTCGGCCTTGAGGAAGATGGAATCCCTTCTCAAGGAATACGACCGGCTTGTGAAGCACAAGTCACATAAAGCAGAGTCCTTCCGAGTGAAGGAGGCGATGTTCAAGGAGGCAATAGCGAAGGAGATCATGGACATTGCTCATTCACAGGCTAAGGAAATGATGAAGAATCAGGAGGACATCCACTTTCTCGACATGCAGCGTGAAGATCCAAATTCCTGCAGCATGGGCCCTGTTGACATGAAGCTTCACTATAAGGAGATTAGGAAAAGGAAGAGGCTGGACAAGATTAAGGAACAACAGAGAAGGCCAGGAAGGAACAAGGAGCTGCAGAAGATACGGGGGCTTTAGTGATTTCAACTTCGTCAGAGACTGACTCAGATGTCGTTGACCCAACCGTGGAAGTTTTTCCATCCTCCCAAGGGAAATACCAAGAAGCGACGCAGGAATCTGATCTCACAGGATGTGACGACTACCTACGATCGGCTGAATATTTCGTACCGCGATTCAGCTATGTCGTACGCTGCAGCGGCTAAATCACTAGGTTTTGACTTGGATGAACTGTCCATTTCTGCCAGTACCATGTACCGCACACGCAAGGCTCTCAGGAAGGTGGCTGCTGAAAGTTATCAATCCGACGAAGTTTGTCCTGGTCAGCCTCTTGTCTTGCATTGGGACGGTAAGCTCCTACCTGACAATGAGCAATGGAAGGAGAGCGTTGACCGGATCGCCGTCCTCGTCTCTGGCGACGGCAAGGAGAAGTTGCTCGGCGTTCCTAAGGTGACGTCCGGAACCGGCGAGAAGATAGCGCGAGTTTGCTTGGATTTGGTCAAGGAACACAGGATGGAAGAGCGCGTGCGGGGACTGTCTTTCGACACGACAGCGTCGAACACCGGGATTCATATCGGGGCCTGCGTCCTGATTGAGAAAGGTCTTGGCAGAGAACTCATGTACTTCCCCTGTCGGCATCACATCTATGAAGTCATCCTCAGCTCCGTCTTCAAGCGTGCATACGGCCCTTCAAGTGGCCCCGATATACCCGTTTTCAAGAGGTTTCAGGCACAATGGAAGTTCATCGACCGGTTGGACGTGCGGCCGTACGATTTTGCTCAAGTCAATGACTCTATGAGGGAACTGAGGGAGAAGTCAGTCCTGCTGGTGAGAGGGATGGTGAGCACGTCGCATCAGCGCGATGACTACAAGGAACTGCTACAGTTGGTTCTCATCTTCCTGGGAGAAGCAAAAGTGGTGGATTTCCCTCTCAGAGCCCCTGGCGCTTACCATCACGCTCGATGGATGGCGATAGCCATCTACTCCTTGAAAGTAATTCTACTGAAGAAGCAGTTCAAGATGTCGAGTCACGAGTTGGAAGCTCTGACAGCCGTAGGTCTCTTCGTGTCCCTCGTCTACATCCGAGGTTGGACTCGTGCTGCAACCTCAAGCAAGGCTGCCGCAGTTGATCTGGAATTTCTGCGTGACGCGGAAGCCTTTGCCATGTCGGGATATTCGTGTGTTAACGCTGCGCAAGAAGCCATGTCTCGACACCTATGGTACATCTCTGAGACTCTTATTGCCATGGCGTTCTTCGACGCAGATGTGGCAGATGAAGAAAAGGCTCAGATGGTCGTCAGTTTGGGTAAGCCCGCATCGAAAAAGGAACTCAAGCGACCCCAAGGGAAGAACGTCAGGAATCTTGCCTCGAAACACCTGGCGGAGTTCGTGACAGGAAAGACGATGGCTTTCTTCCATGCATTCGACTTGGACACAGAATTCTTGAAAAAGCCAGTTGCCGAGTGGACTGAAGTAGAGGGCTTCAAGCAAGCAGCGGCAACTGTTAACAAAATCTCTGTCGTCAACGATCGGGCCGAAAGAGCCATCGCGCTCACCAAAGAGTTCAACTGTTCTCTGACGAAGAACGAAGAGCAGAAGCAGTATTTGCTCAAAACTGTGATGCAGCATAGGGCGAAATACCCGAATAAAACCAAGAAGGATTTCATGGACAAATGATTCGCAAGAAGTGGTTATGTTTTTGTATCTTTGTGAAAATGTGTAGTGAAATGGTACTCGTTTGTTGAATAAAAATTCATTGACAGATTTTTGTTTAATTTTTTCCGTTTATGATCTGCCAGAGCATCAAACTGGGGACCCGTAAACTTTAAACTATTGAATTAATACTTCGGTTTATCAGTCTCCTCAGCAAATGGAACAAGGGGATCCATGTGGATTAAAATTTTTCCAAACTTTTAATTTATGAAACACCCTAATATATATATATAAAACATATACATACACAAATATATATCTATATATATATATATATATTAGTGATGTAGGTCACATCCGCATCCGCGGAACATCCGCATTTTCTCGCATCCGCATCCGCACTTTGGACTGCGGATGTCGTGCGGATGTGGACCGTTGAGATAAAACGTCATTAATAAGCGGAAATTACCAAATTCTACTATATTAATAGAACTAGTTCATTGTGCGCAAAAGTGATGCAAGCGACAAGACGAGAGGCTGTTCTTGTATGAAGTTACTCTCTTGCAACCTACTTAGATCCACGTTACAAAGCTAAGTTATTTTCACTAGTACATTAGAACGAGTTAAATCATCACTTGGCAAAGCAGTTGAAGAGCTTCAATCTCTTGAATCTGTCGCTTCGCCACCCACCAAAAGAATAAAAGTTTCAGTGACAGAACCAACACCTTCAACAAGCAAATCTATCACAGAATCTGTCTCTCAGTTTCTTGAGTCAAGCAGCAATGACGAGACCTACGCGATGTCAAAAGATGTAGTAAAAATGATCGAGAGCTATCACCAAGAAAAACGCCTGGCTGCATGTGACAATCCTATTAGTTGGTGGAAAAATACGCAGAATATCTATCCATACTTGAGTAAACTTGCAAGGAAACATTTAGCCTGTCCTCCAACAAACGTACCAAGCGAGAGATTATTTAGCAGTGCTGGATTAATATATGATGAAAAGAGAAACAGACTGGCAGCAGAAAAGGCAGAAAAATTAATGTTCCTTAAGCATAACCTTCCTATAATTAAGTTTGAACATTAAACGATGAACATCTTAGTTTACTTTATTTTAATTACTCATTTATAAATATGCCTAATAAAACTTTAAACTTAATATAAATAGTTATCAAGCTAATTAAAGATCTCTTTCTATAAGGGTGGAGGTTGGGGAAAGAGGTCGGTGGGGTGCATTTGAGTTGGGTTCACGTCCCGCATCCTGGTAACACAATTATGGTTTCTAATTGTGGCTGAAACTCAACAAAATATAACGAATTTATTTGCAGACGAATTCACTAATTGATTTCTATATTAGTTAGATGCTTGATATTATTTTATATGTTCAGAGAAAAGTACAGCAATTATTGTACAATTAATCAATTATACTACATTATAGCTACAGCTCTCTCTATATAATAACTTATTTATACGTTAAACACAACAAATCTCGAATATATCCTAAAAAATAACGAAAATGTAGACATCCGCATCCGCATATGTTGAAATCAAACATCCTCATCCGCATCCGCATCCGCGGATGTGAAAAAATGACATCCGCTACATCACTAAATATATATATATATATATATATATAATATATATATATATCAATATATATATATATATATAATACATATATATATGTAAAAAATGAAACAATGAATAATCCATATTCATTTTTACATAAGAACCAAAATCGCTTAACGCGAGTTTGGATAATAATTTTACTTCTAGCTTCCTATTTTTGTTCGTGTCACAACCCTACGATCTACCATATCTATGGTTTAGTCGTATCCATTTTCCATTTGTTATAGAAGTTATTATAATTAATTATGAATTGTCTTGCATCTCACCCTCGACCCTAGATTATGCATACACATTGCATTTAACAGGATTGGAACCCGTAGTTGTACTTCTTAATCATTACTACCCACTCTTTGTCTCTAATTCGTTCTTGTAAATCTTCCTAATAATGATTTGTACTATACGTAAAAATTCAAAACTATGACGTCACATTTTCCCGTCATTTATTTCCCTTCATCATATATCTAGTATTCAATGTATGAAAATTCTTTAACATCATACTAAGGACGAAACACTCTATAGAAGTCATTATTTATGTTATGTAGTATAATATAACTATTATTCGACCATATCTCCCGCCCCCATACGTCCATATCTTATCTTGACCATTATCGTATGTCAATTTTATTAAATATTCATTTTTTCTCGTTCGTTCGAAAACGCATAAATACGTTCTCGTATTATTTTTTTAATTTTTATTTTAATTATATGACCTCCCGAGATGAACTCGAAAAATGCTGAAGTTAAGTGATCGAATTCCGCTGACTAGCAGATTCGAACGCTCAAAGATAAAATACCTTTCGCTCTGATTTCAAATTTATAACATATTATAACATATTATGTTATATCATGTGTGTCATGTCTCATGTACTTGTGTTGTACTAATAACCATATATAATAACCATCTAGTATAACCATCTAGTATAACCATATAGTACAACCATATATAAATATATAAAAACACTGTAAGAATGGTAAACGACGTAATGTACTTCATTGAAACTGTAATTAAATGTAATGATTTAATATATACGGTAATGTAAGAATGTACTTTAAAATAGAAGTGTAATTAAGCAATAAGTGAATATGAAGTAATCATAATTGTAATCGTAATTGTAATGAACCAAATTAATACGTACTCAGTCGTGTACTTAATTTGTACTTGTGTGTACTATTACGAAATGATATCGCCTTCATAAATGTAGACTCGGCGAAAAATACAAATTAGTTCTTATTTTTATTTTATTTTTAATTTTTATTTGCAATCTTTCAAACATCTGATCATGTGTTTAAAAGGGGGGAAACTTAACCTTCGACTGTCTTCCCCCAAACATTTAAGTTTATATTATACATGTATTTGTAAAATTACCGCACTTCTTGATTAAGTCACTTCATCCCAGCACTTCATTACGGCTCTCTGCTTTGGTCACTGCTAAGACTCCCTTGTTAGCAGCTTCGCTGCGGGGAGGGGGCAGAGGCCCCTTGCCTCCTTAGCTTTTTTTAGATTCCGGCCTGAGCCATGGTCGAAAGAGGTCGAACCTCTACCCCTGTAAATTCAGAGCACTACCTGTACATTTTGAGAAGTAAACTACAAAAAGAGAAACTTTTTATTTTCCCCTTCGAGCCGTGCTCTTCAGAAGAACTTAGTCAGAAAAGTCGATAATTTTAGTACCAAGAGAAAGTATCAGAGTATTATAGAAAGAGAAGAATTAACAGTGTCGACCCCATAAAGCGAGAGAAAAGAATTAGAATGTTATAGAAGAAATATCCGTTGCTGCATCCTAACCAGAACCCCCCGTCGATTCCGAACCACCCAGGGCCATAGACGGAGGGGTTAACAGAGTGGCGACCTTGCCAGGATAAGAAAAAGATTTTTAGAAGATTTGTAGATTTTAACAAGATTATTATTTTAAGAAGATTTTAAGAAGAGGCCACTCTTTGGCCAAGATAGAAATTACCCTGCATCAGGATAAAACCAGTTGACCGGCGTGTCACGACTTCTAGTTCGTAACATCCACCCTTGACCGGTGTGTCACGACTCCAAGTTCTTCACGCCTAGTTTTCATCCAAGAAGAAGTAGCCAGGAAGATGTCTTCAGGACACGTCTCAAGGATTTCCCCATAGAAAATTTTGTTAAGTACAGTTTGTTTTTTTAAGTAATTTATAAACATTTGAAAAGTCACTATTATTAACAGTTAATAATTAGTATCAAGTCAGAATTCACAAGAAACAGTGAACATTCCATACACCAGTGATACATTTGTTTTTATTGAAACTAATTTTAACAGAGTTAATTGTAACAGAGAGTTAATTGTAACAGAGAGTTAATTGTAACAGAGAGTTAATTGTAACAGAGAGTTAATTTCAAAGAGAGTTAATTTCAAAGAGAGTTAATTTCAAAGAGAGTTAATTTCAAGAGAGTTATTTTCACTGTTATATTCAGTATAGAATAATTTTATTTTATGTACCTTCCCGTACATTAGAATGAAATATTGTTTACATTTTTTTTTTTTTTTTTCGTTTGCAAATTTTTTTCAATTACTGAATTGAATTGACTTGCAAATTAAGAAAGAGAGAGTTTATAGAGTTTATAGAGAGTTTATAGATTTAGAGAGATACTTGAAGTAATTTTGAAGTCATTTTTTTTAAGTCATTTTTTGAAGTCAGAAGGTTGCACCAAGAGGGTCAACCAAAACAGAGGTTAATCGTCTCCACTTGATAGAGATCAAGTGCAGTCATTTTCCATTTTCAGTTAATTTCAAGTTAGTTTCAGAATACTTGATAAGAGGTCAAGTCAGAAGGTTGCGCCAAGACGGACAACCGCCCCAGAGATTTATAGAAATACTTGACAAGCGTTCAAGTCAGACAGTTTCAGAATACTTGACAAGCGTTCAAGTCAGACAGTTTCAGAATACTTGATAGAGTTCAAGTTAGGTTCAGAATACTTGATAGAGTTCAAGTTAGGTTCAGAATACTTGACAGAGTTCAAGTCAGAGTTTAAGTTCCAAGTCAGAGTTTAAGTTCCAAGTCAGAGTTTAAGTTCCAAGTCAGAGTTTAAGTTCCAAGTCAGAGTTTAAGTTCCAAGTCAGAGTTTAAGTTCCAAGTCAGAGTTTAAGTTCCAAGTCAGAGTTTAAGTTCCAAGTCAGAGTTTAAGTTCCAAGTCAGAGTTTAAGTCCCAAGTCATTTCAATGCAGTCAATTGAATTCAACTTTTCTTTGTAATTTAAGAGAATTTAATTTGAGAAAATGTAATCTAAGAATTTAATTCAACCTGAATTGACCGGGTTGCGTCTTTAGTTAACCTTTCTTTGTTTTGTTGTAAGAAGGAAATGGACCGATTTGTCTTTTCTTTTTCATGCCATTGTTGCGTATATAAATATATAGGTAAAATGACATTTTATTGTTTGTAACCAAAACAGTTTTTACAATTGTTTGTAATGACTTTGATAATCATTGTAATGTATACGTGATAATAATAGTTGTGTAATAATTAATTAATCGATCTTGTCCCAATCCCTCATTTTAAATTACTATGCTGAGGAACATACCGTCCCTCCGTTTTGTTCAACTCTTTTAATTTTTGTTCAAAGTAGTGTGACAGGCAATTTTTTTTTTTAAAGAGCAAAGTGCTCACGAAAGATGTAATTGTCAATTTCAGACTTATACCCCCCGCTTAGTCACTCAATTGCCCCGAATGTAGTACTCCAAACTTTGTCTTTTTATTTTATTTTATTTTTAACACCCCCAACCCCAGTTGAACCGTGTCAACCAGAGAAATGGTTCAACCATGGTTAATTCCTCTTTGGTACGATGAAACATAACCTCAATTTAGGTTAAGTGTTTTTTTATATTACAGTATATGTTTAGTTCATTATAGTTTATAATTGATTTCTATTTTCAACTTTTATATTTTTTATATTTTTTTTATTCGATTAATAGAGTAATTATCGTAGTCGAATTTAATTAATTGTGTCAAAATATCAAATAATTCAAATTCTATCAACATTCAAAGAAAGAGTATGATTTTTCTACTTAACATGCAAAAATTATTAAACCTTTTTAATATTTTTTTTTATTATCTAAAAAATAATTTTTAATGTAAAATTTACCTGAAATTATTAAAAGAAAAGATTGTTCGAAATGCTTCCTTCATTTCAATAACTTTTTTATTCTTGGCCGAAACTCATCTATGGCTCGATTTACTTTTATTTTTTTAGAATATTATAAAATTATATTTAGCTCGTTGAAATGCATAATTGATTTATATTTTTAATTTGTATTCTTAATTTTTTTAATTCAATTATCGTACCGATACTTCTGGTTAATGTTAATGGTTATATAGTTCATATATAGCTAGGAATGTTACTAGTCGAATTTAATTCAATCTTCAAAATTTAATTTTTAATACCGCTAGATTTACTTTTTCATTAATTGTAAGTTCCTCTAAGTTCGTTTTTTTTAATTACCTTATACGTGTAACTGATTAATTATGTAAAATCTAAATCCTAATTGAATTTTATTACTTTTGACACATTCGAATTCATTTACGTTCCGTCCCTCCAGTCACTTTTGCATTAAAACTCATATGCATACACCATCATTAATACTACCTGTAATTTAGAATTTTATAATAATTGACCTTGAGCTTAAAGGACTTTATAATAATAATAATAATGATAATAATAATAACAATAACTGACTTAAACTTAAAAGATTTTATAACCCTAAACCCATCTTAAATTATTATACATTATTTTTAAACTTTGTTAATTCAAAAACCTTCCAAATCCCTACACATGTGACCACAGGTCTATACATCATCCACTACGTAATTCGATTTGTACCTACAACAGTCAATAAAAATGCATGTATGCACATTATATATACTATATATATACTATATATACAGCCCTTATGCTAAAATCATTGAATATCACAATAAAACTATTTCATTACCTAAGTGCAAACTATGCTATTTAGTCTTAATCATTTTTGCTTTCTAATATATCTTGCTCATGCATTTATTCAGTTACTTGAACAATCCTATCAGCTAATCTGTCCCTCGAAATTGTAAAATACACACTTTGCACCTAATACACCCAAATACACACTTGACCACAGGACTATACATCATCGATTACGTAATTCTATTTTTACCTACAATAGTCAATAAAAATTAGCTTATGATTGTACGATTTACATTTTTCCCTTTTATCTACTCTATTCATTATGTACATAATTTATCCCACAGAAAAAAATAAAATTTGGTAAAAAAATTTAACCATATCATTGTTTGTCTAACTTAATTGTTTGTCTAAATTAAAGTATTAATCTTTGAATTTTTTTATATTATATAATAACTCACTTGTTCTGTATAAAAATTTGTAATGTAAAGAAAAATTCGTCATCTAACTTGAAGTAGTTAGGATGTTATTTTCTCATTGTATTGTATTAATGGTACCCTGTGAGGATGTTATTTTCTCATTTGTATTGTATTAATGGTACCCTACTAGATTATTGTATAAATATAATTTTAGAGGGGGAACAATGTAAAAAATGAACAATGAATAATCCATATTCATTTTTACATAAGAACCAAAATCGCTTAATGCGAGTTTGGATAATAATTTTACTTGTAGCTTCCTATTTTTGTTCGTGTCACAACCCTACGATCTACCATATCTATGGTTTAGTCGTATCCATTTTCCATTTGTTATAGAAGTTATTATAATTAATTATGAATTGTCTTGCATCTCACCCTCGACCCTAGATTATGCATACACATTGCATGTAACAGGATTGGAACCCGTAGTTGTACTTCTTAATCATTACTACCCACTTTGTCTCTAATTCGTTCTTGTAAATCTTCCTAATAATGATTTGTACTATACGTAAAAATTCAATAACTATGACGTCACATTTTCCCGTCATTTATTTCCCTTCATCATATATCTAGTATTCAATGTATGAAAATTCTTTAACATCATACTAAGGACGAAACACTCTATAGAAGTCATTATTTATGTTATGTAGTATAAATATAACTATTATTCGACCATATCTCCCGCCCCCATACGTCCATATCTTATCTTGACCATTATCGTATGTCAATTTTATTAAATATTCATTTTTTCTCGTTCGTTCGAAAACGCATACGTTCTCGTATTATTTTTTTCATTTTATTTTTAATTATATGACCTCCCGAGATGAACTCGAAAAAATGCTGAGGTTAAGTGATCGAATTCCGCTGACTAGCAGATTCGAACGCTCAAAGATAAAATACCTCCTTTCGCTCTGATTTCAAATTTATAACATTATAACATATGTTATATCATGTGTGTCATGTCTCATGTACTTGTGTTGTACTAATAACCATATATAATAACCATCTAGTATAACCATATATAAATATATAAAAACACTGTAGAATGGTAAACGACGTAATGTACTTCATTGAAACTGCAATTAAATGTAATGATTTAATATATACGGTAATGTAAGAATGTACTTTAAAATGGAAGTGTAATTAAACAATAAGTGAATATGAAGTAATCCATAATTGTAATCGTAATTGTAATGAACCAAAATTAATACGTACTCAGTCGTGTACTTAATTTGTACTTATGTGTACTATTACGAAATGATATCGCCTTCATAAATGTAGACTCGGCGAAAAATACAAATTAGTTTTTATTTTTATTTTTTTAAAATTTTTATTTGCAATCTTTCAAACATCTGATCATGTGTTTAAAAGGGGGAAACTTAACCTTCGACTGTCTTCCCCCAAACATTTAAGTTTATATTATATATGTATTTGTAAAATTACCGCACTTCTTGATTAAGTCACTTCATCCCAGCACTTCATTACGGCTCTCTGCTTTGGTCACTGCTAAGACTCCCTTGTTAGCAGCTTCGCTGCGGGGAGGGGGCAGAGGCCCCTTGCCTCCTTAACTTTTTTAGATTCCGGCCTGAGCCATGGTCGAAAGAGGTCGAACCTCTACCCCTGTAAATTCAGAGCACTACCTGTACATTTTGAGAAGTAAACTACAAAAAGAGAAACTTTTTATTTTCCCCTTCGAGCCGTGCTCTTCAGAAGAACTTAGTCAGAAAAGTCGATAATTTCAGTACCAAGAGAAAGTATCAGAGTATTATAGAAAGAGAAGAATTAACAGTGTCGACCCCATAAAGCGAGAGAAAATAATTAGAATGTTACAGAAGAAATATCCGTTGCTGCATCCTAACCAGAACCCCCGTCGATTCCGAACCACCCAGGGCCATAGACGGAGGGGTTAACATATATATATATATATATATATATATATATATATATATATATATATATATATATATATCAAATATATATATATATAAAATATATATATACATATATATACATATATCAAATATAATATATATATATATATCAAATATATATATATATATATATATATATATATATATATATCAAATATATATATATTAGGGTGTGTTTATGGTATATGGTGAAAAATGCGAAATGAAAATGCAAGGGAGCGGAACCCTTTATTTTGTGAGGATACATGAGAAAACAGAACAGGCAAAATTTCTTTGTAATCCAACAACATTTAGAGGTTGCCCACAGCTGATAGGTATTTTCAATTTATAGGGCAATGGAAATTTTAATTCTCAGTTTAAATGATAAATTGCGCCTCCAATAAGTATTCAGAACAAATATATCGTGTGAGTATATTCACTAAATTCATAATTAACGATTAAAGTACATGACACCTCGAGTGTTGGCGTTCATTTTTTCATCAAAGTGTCTTTGGAGGCTGTCGACAAGACTTTACGATGTTCTTCGACGATTTGAATCATGAACTGCATCTGCTCTTCGTTCCGAGTCCTTCCAGCCTTCGTGAATTCTTGAATCAATGCTATGCCTCGCTCTGCTGCATCATTCACTACATTTAAGGAATCCACCCTGATCTTTGCTGAACCAAAGCTGGTGTTGTTTTCCCAGTTTGATGGATCCTCTTGCAGGAAATCGACCGGAAGATCTAGAAGGGTGAACAGATTGTACGTATTGGAAGAGCAAAAGTCTGCCAGGGTCTTTCCTCTTGGATCTGGAATCCAGACTCGTCGGGGGGGAGCTTCTGACCCTTCAACGGAATTCATATTCTCTACCATTTTCCGCTTCTCATCATCATCGACTGCAGGATCGAATAGTGCAAGGCCCACGTTTACCTCATTGAGGTACCAGAGATGCCGATTAAAACTCTTGTACCCAGCGGCGTTGGTGTTTTGCAACTTTTGAAGGAGGGCTAAGTCGCTTCGTGGAGCGCTTGCTGCTTCTCTTGCTGAAAACCACGGAAGGACGTAATCTTGAGCAACGAAGAGACAGAAGTCCCGCAACCCAGAAATCAGGCGGTCACTGCTACTTGCTCCACGAGATGTTGAAGGACATTGGTTCATGTGCATCGTGAACTGGTATCTGAACATCCAAATCTTGAAAGAGTAAATTCCACGCGCCATCCACCGTGCTCGGTGCAAAGCCCCTGGAGCCATGAACACAGGACTACGACGTCCGTGAGGTACTCCTCCCAAGAAAATGACTACAAGTTCAAGAAGCTCTTTGTAGTCATCTGTGGGATGCTTCACTTTCAGAAGGTCATTTGCTTCATGAATCATCATCTCGGCCCAGGGACTGATCACTGCAGCCGTGTCCTCTTCGTCCGCTGCAGTGGAGTATTCATTCAATTTCAGTTGCGGCCAAACATTACGGAAGCTCTGGAAAATCGTAATCTCAGGTCCTTTGGAAAGGTCTCCAACAAGGAAAGAAAATACTGCTTCAAGCAGCAGTTCCAGCACGTGATGTCGACACGCAAAGTAAATCATTTCACGCCCGAGAGCCTGCTCTACTCGCACACACACTCCTCCATGGATGCCGGTGTTGGTGGCTGTCGTGTCAAAGCAAAGAGCTTTGATCTTCTGGCCAAGATCCCAGTTTTCGATGGTTTCGATGATGACGATTGCTGTCCTTTCTGCCTTGGAGTCTGTGAGTTTGGGGATGGCTAGAATCTTGCTCATCCCATCCCCGGTAACTAAGATGGCTAAACGGTCGATTTTGTCTCTTCCCATTAAGTCTGCCATAAGTTTTCCATCCCAGTGAAGAACAAGAGGGCATTCAGGCTTGTAGGAAGCTCTCACTTCTGCTTCGTGGGCTGATCTGTACCTGGATCTGCTGGCCCGAATAGCACTTGGACTGAGGCACATCTCACTTATGTCCTGACCCATTTGCATGCCAAAGGGGATGAGAACACGAGCAGCTGCCTGCTGTCGCTCATCCGCGTGCGGTCCAATGCCGCAGCGACCTCCGAACTGATTGCCGTCGTCCCACGGCGATGTTTTGGAGCCGACGATGTAACTGGCTTTCTTTCGGGACTTGTTTCCTCACTTGATGACGCTGACGATGAGGTTTCCATAACAACGGTAGCAGAGATTTCTTCCATTTCCTGCACATGCCTGTCTTTCCGCTTCAATTCCTGAGCAGTTCTTTCTTGGGCCCTCGCGACTTTTTTGGCAATCTTCTTGTCGACATTTCCAATCCTTCCTCTCCGACCCTCCTCCCTTTGAGCAAGCAGGAAGTCCTTGTCCTCCTGAATTTTGATAAGATTTAGGGCATTTTGGTGACCAATGTCGAAAAGGTTGTTCAAGCTTGACCTGAACGCAGCCTGGTTGTCCAAATTGGTCTTCGTTTTCCGCGAAATTCTCTTCTTCAAACCCTACCATTCGTCATGCATCTTGACGTCGTGCGGATGTTTCGTCGGTAAACCTTCTGCCACCCAGATTTCAATGATGGCTTGTGATGTCGAGGACACACTCTCAGCTAAGGATTTCTTCTCTTCATTGTGGAGATGGAAAAGGTACTTCAATACATCACCTCTTGAAGGTAATTGCTGACCGGCAATAGTAGGACTTGATGACCCCACAAGCCAGATTGATTTCTTCGATCTTGTACATGCCGCCATCGTTCACCAGTTATCTGTGAATAAGACAAAACAGTGAAATTGGTAAGTTAATTTAACCCATTCATGGATAAAGTACCTCAGAAAAATGTGTAGAAATAAGCCACCCTCTTTGTAACCGTAATCTGTGTTCAAACAATGATTGGCTGATAACCCATGAACACAATATGTATTAAAATTATAATAATTTTGCGAAATCATGCATACATAACCATTTACAGTATATCCAATCCATACATAAATTTAAATAATCTACGGTACACTACACTATTTCACTCAGACGATGCGAAAAAGATGATTGCAATACGCTGAAGCAGAGAGCGTCCAAAATTTTATACGCATAAAAATAAACCTTATAACTATTTTTGGAAACAAAAATATTGCCGGTAAAACAAGTCATTATACTTACAAACAATTCATAATACCATCCATTACAGTGCTAAGTAAAAAAAACGTTTGAAATATATGAATTATTTAAATAACACTTACCGTTATGAGAACTGTGATGCTTCTTGGCCACCATTACGTAAATGCACGAAAGACGTGAGTAATTAAGAGAAAACGATTTAGAATTAAAGAAAATTCATTTGTTGGTATACTGAAGTAAGAAATATGGATTATCAGAACGCAATTGACAAATGC
>JAJOZX010005134.1:42500-52500 GCA_023014485.1 Bathynomus jamesi
TATATATATATATATATAAAATATAATATTATAATATATATATTATATATATATATATATATATAATATACTATATATATATATATATACTATATATATATATAAATATATATTTATATGTTACCCCTCCGTCTATGGCCCTGGGGTGGTTCGGATCGACGGGGGTTCTGGTTAGGAGGCAAGCAACGGATGTGTGACTTGAAGTGTTTTTTCTTCTGTTACTCTCGAGTTCTTCTAGTGGCTCGGAGGACTCTGGTAGATTTGCAATCTAAATGCTGAAGGTTCCGGATTCTTCTTATAGCGTATCCGGAAAGTTTTCTAAGTTTTCTGAAGAGAGCAAGGCTCGAAGGATAAGGTAAAAACTAGCTTCACTGTAATTTACTGCTAAAATGTACAGGTAGTGCTCAGCCTCTGAATTAGCTTCTGAATGACAATGGAATAATTTTAATGGGTTTATATACCCAAAAACTGCTAACATTATTATTATTAAATGCTAAAAGGCTGTATTATTTTTGCACAATATTTAAAAATAAGTAAATTTTTTAGCTGTGGTAAGGCTTGAACGAGTAAACAAAATATTTGAAGACGAAACCATATTTTTATCTTAAACCGCGACTTTTCAGATCTGATGTTATCATGATCTGCCAAGTTAACTAAAAGTGGAAATCGGACTATGCATCTTTACACTAAAATATGCATATGAGTGAAATTTTAAGGTTTAAGATGTACAATTTAATGCTTAGGCAAGACATGATCTCATTGTTTATAACGAAAGAGTGTATACAAAATGTGAACATTGCAAAGCTTAAACAGGATTCCTTATTAAGCGAAATCTAAAAAAATGATTAGAGATTTTAAAAAACAACAGGTCACCAATTATTTAGCAAAGTAGAAAGCAAATCAAAATTTTATCCAAACTCGCGTTGGGCGATTTTGGTCCTTATGTAAAAATGAATACACACACGTACATACATATGAGTATAGGCATTATATAAAGTTAAATATATATAAGAATATACAGAATTATATAAAAACATGAAGGATAAGATAATATAGGAATATGGGAATTATTTATGGTTCATTTTTACAGGGCTCTTCCTCTAGAATGATATTAATATAATAACGTAACATCCTAACTAATGCTAACTAGATGATAACTATTGGTTTTATAATACAGATTTATATACAACATAAGTCGGGTGGTTAAGTCTAGTTCACGTGGTCTGGGTACGCACTCTTGGTCGTGCATAAATAGTTTCATGTTCCGTGTCACTTGGTTTTCTTTGTTCCCAGAATGATCTTTTCACCACAAATATACCGAGGATAATAGCACACACAATAATGATACTAACGGCAGATGTTGAGAAAATGGTTACCGGTTGTAGTATTTGTAAGAGGTTTTTTGGTTATCATCCGAAATTTTAAACCGGCTCAATTGATCATTCCATTCAGGGGCATGTAGTTCGGGTAGGATGGTTACAGGTTTTATGGAGAGATTTAAGATCTCTATGACGGGTTTAAATTTAATTTGCGACGGGAATGGGTATGAGTTATTAAGGGTAACCTTATACGGGTTGTATATTTGGAGGGCTTTTGAACGCAAGGAGCAACCAATTGGTAGCCGAATAACCATAGGGATTGTATGAGGGAATAATTCGATGGACACTCGAGAGTAGCGGCAGTCCTGTTCGCGAAGAAACCCAGATGTCTGGTCCAATTCGTAGTTGGATGGTTTTAGGGGAATTAAATTTTTAAATGAACATACGGGGGCATGCCGGTCACGAATTAAATCGATAAAGCAAGACCTAGTAGTTGGAAGAATAACTGGTTTGAGTGGAGGGCAGACGAGTTGTTTATTTGGTTGCGGGAATCGGCAATGCCGGACGTCGCTATCTGACATCATAGAATAAGCTGATAGATCTTTGGTGAGGAAAAGGTAAGGTGGTACGGTGGGTAAATACAATCGATAGACATTAGAGTTATTTTGGTAGGGTGTTGGGAAAGGGTGAAATTTATATACGTCATAAGTGAGGACATCGAAAAATGGTATAATTATGAGGTATGTGTAGGGGCGTGGTCCATGTACAGTCCAGGTGTATTCTAGAAATTGAGGGTAATGTGTGGTTGAGTGGGAATATGGGTGATAATTTTAATTGTGACTGGGCGGTGTGAATCAAGGACTGAAGTATTTCCCATGGTATTAGGGTGGAAAGAGTGATTTTTCCATGGGCTAGCTGGGTTGCACGCAAAACCTTGGAATGAATCGTAGTTATTCGTTGTAAGTATTTATCGATTAGGGTTACTTGTAGGTTCATTATCTCTATTAATTCTAGATATCTTTTGTGTTCTTTGTATTGAGCTAACATGGATTCAAGGTATGTGAATCTGTCCGAAAGGGAGTGGAGGAAGCGATTGTTTTCGTGTAATGACCTAATAGTTTGTTCTAACATGTGTCCATTATATTGTCGATTTCGCGCGAAGAGATTCAATTTAAGTTCAATTCTTTTAATATCTTCTTCGGTTGCTAATCCGAATAAACCTTTGAACAGTTTCCCTCCTATATCTATCAGTCCCCTTTTACTTCTTTGGTTAAAGTTTTCTGAATTTTTAGTTTCAGTTTGTATCCATGGTAAGGCTAATATTTCTGATAGGGCGCGTGCTGTAGTTTGAATATTTTCGAGGGTATTTTCTAACAGAACGCGACTAATCTGATCTTTTCCTTGGAAAGAATTCTGGACTTTACTTTCAAACGTTTTAATTGGGTTTGTATCTGAAGGAGATTGATTTTAATTCTAGCAGGGGGTTGCAAATTTATATAAAGGTCTGCGTGCCCTTTCAAAAATTTACCTTCTGCAAGTTTTTCTATAACAACTCCGGTAGAAATTTTAATGCTAGGTCTACAAGAGTAAATAATTTGGAAAATTATAAGGGGGACAATTTTATTCATTTCTACGCCTTAAGTTATACGGAGCTGGGGGTAGTTGTGTGGATACTTGTGTGGATTTGTGTTTGTGGGCGAAGGGGTCGGCCTCGTTTTGGTGGCAATGGGGGTCGACCGTTGAGCTCGGATTCTGAGCGGGTTCGTTTCTTATGTGAAGGTTCTAGTTCACGTGGGTGATGCATTTGCGGGCGGTATGTAGGGTCCGTGCGTCGATCATCAATCGGCGAGGGTGGTGACAGAGGAGATGGTGGAGTTCCACTGAGTGATCCTCTCGAAGGGGTTTCTCCAGGGTCTGGGTCCGATGGGACGCTTGGCTCTGGGGCCTCCTCTTGTTCAGAGATTGCCTCGAGTACTGGTGGTATTACGAGGTACCAATCTTCGTCATGGGTAGCGGTTCCCGCGGTGACCACTTCAGTTTTTTATCCCTGCCGATTTGTTAATATCTTGACCTTTTGAAGGATAGGCGGCTCGAACGCCTGGCAGCTGTTTTTTGGGAAGGTGTTGTTCGGAAGCTATCTTCAAATTGTCAGCGTGAATGATCTTTAGTTTGGAATGATCCCGGAGGTCGAGGATTTCATAACGATTTTTTCCGAGGTTTTTCATAATCCTATATGGGCCATCCCATTTTGGGTATAATTTGCGATGAGCACCTGGCGGTTTCACGCTCTTCAGATAACATCGCATACCGACGATTATAGTCCGTTGACGGGGATGACGCCTATGTTGCTCTTGCTCCATCTGTTGGTTTCGTTGGTCGAGGGCATAGCGGATTATGTCAAAAATCTTGAAAGATCGTTCAGCTAGTTGCTGATTTGCTTCTGCCATTTCGGAAGATGTTAGACTGCCGGGTCGGTTTGGTCGGGCAAATCAAAAGGTAGACGCTTGTCGTAGTGATAGAGAACGAAATGAGGGGTGTCCCCGATGGACACATTATAGCCATTGTTGATGGCTGTTTGTACCATGGGAAGGGAATCATCCCATGTACGGGAGGATGCATCGACAACGTGGCGCAGGGCTTCCAAGATCTTTCGATTGTGCCTTTCCACTAAGCCGTTTGCCTGCGGATGGTATGCCACAATGTGTGTATTTTTAATTTTACACATGTTACAGAGTGACTCGAACAGTTTGGAAGTGAAACTAAGGGCGTTATCCGAGATTAGGATGGAAGGAGTGGTATGATTTTGGATGACGCGTTCCACTAGGGCTCTTGCCACAGTTTCCGAGGTCTGGTCTGGAATGGCGGCTACTTCGCTGTAACGCGAGAAGTGGTCCGTAAACACAATGATGTACTGATTTCCCTTTGATGTTTTGGGAAATGGTCCCAGTATATCCATTCCAGTTCTTTGCCAGGGCCTTTGGCATACTGGATATTTATGCATCGGAGCTGTGGATGGTACGTTGCCCTTATGCTTTAAACACGACGGACATTCGGCGATGTATTCTGTACCTTTGTTCATCTCGGGAAAGTGTATCGCTCCAAAAGACTCTTGATGGTGCGATCCGGCCCCATGTGTCCATACAAAGGTGAGTCGTGACAAAGTCCAATGGCTATATCGACGAGATCCTTTGGTATCTCCACGAGGTCGTTTCCATCTTCGTTCCTGAAATGTACGAGCCCATCTTTGAGGTTGTACTGTTCTTTTACCTTCGATGGTTCCTTTTGTTCCAGGCGCGCCCGAAGGTTTGGGTGTGTTGGTCCTATTTTATTCACTCGGGCGTCGGGCTTGAGTCTCGACAATCCGTCTGGAATAACTTGCAGTTTTCCCGGTTTGTATACGATTTTCGCTGCAAAGTCCTGAATCAACAGAGCCCATCTACTCAATCGTCCTTCAAGTAGCTTGTCCTTGAAGAGGTACGTGAGTGGCTTATGATCAGTCTTGATGGTTACATCGTAGCCATAGACGATATTTCGGAATTTTTTCAAAGCCCAATATACCGCTAGGGCCTCTCGGTCCGTAGTGGAATAATTCCGTTGAGGTGCAGAGAGAAGTTGACTGGCATAAGCAATGGGTAATTCCACACCGTCTACGTCCTGTAACAGGACGGCTCCTAGTCCATAGGAGGAAGCATCTGTGGCTATGATGAAGGGTCTTGTGTAATCAGGATATTGTAAAATGGGATGACAGGTTAGTTTATTAATTAAAGTTTCAAAGGCATGTTGGTGATCGGATTCCCAGTTAAATTTCGAATTTTTCTGGAACAAATTAGTAATGGGTTTAGCAATATTCGAAAATTGGGGGATAAAGTTCCGATAGAATCCGACAAAACCAATAAATGCACGGGCGTCGTCGATGGTCTTGGGTACAGGGTACCTTTCCAGGGCTTCGAGTTTGGCTGGATCAGGTTTAATTCCTGTGGACGAGAGTAGGAATCCTAGGTATACCAGGGATTCTTGTAAAAAATTGCACTTTGCAAGCTTCAGTTTAAGGTGTGCTTTTCTCAAGTGTGATAGCACATTATGAAGGCGTTGAAAGTGTGTTTTTATGTCCGAACTATAGACGATAATATCGTCAAGATACACGAGAGCTTCGACACCTAATAGGTCGGAAAGGACTATATTCATCAACCTAGAGAAATTAGCAGGCCCATTTCGGACTCCGAAAGGTAAAACCTGGAATTCGTAATGGCCTCGGTTAGTGGAGAAAGCAGTCAATGCCCGAGATTCGGGACTGACCTCCATTTGCCAATAACCTGATGCTAAATCGAGGGATGAAAAAAAGTTCGCTTTCCCTACGTTCAGAATTGTTTCCTGCATGTTTGGAATCGGGAAACGGTCTGGGATGGTAATGTTTTCAGGCGTCTAAAATCTATACAAGGGCGAGATGTTCCGTCCTTTTTGGAGACGAGAATCATAGGAGCGGACCAGGGACTAGCTGAAGGCTGAATGACATCCTGCTCCAACATGTCCTTGATGTGTTCCTCAATAGTGACTAACTGGAATGTGGAACCCGATAGGGAGGAATGAAAATGGGTTTGGAATTGGGTTCCAACTTGATTTCAAAAGGGACCAAATTAGTTCGGCCCAGAGGATCTCCTTAGGGCAATCACATCTTATTTCTTATCAGGAAATCGAGAAGTGATTCCATTAGTTTGGGATCCTGTAAAGCTGGTGACTCCTGAAGGGAGTGCTTCAGACATTTCTTATATTCTTCTTTTAATATTGAAGGCTTTAATTCTAAGGAACTGGAAACACGATTTATCATACTGATGGGGAAATCTGAATCTACTTCTACTGTGGAAACAGTTCCTATTTTCTGATTTGAAGTTAATTCTATAGACTTTCTCCTTTGTTTAAACAAACAACAGGGATAGCTGAATTCTGACTCTGACTAAGGACTTGGGCAATAAGAACATCTCTTTTGAAATTACTTTTCTCTGTAATCAGAGTACGCTCTGACTCTAATAATTTTCCTTGACTGTTAACTACTTTTGCTAGGAAACAAATCTTCTCATAAGGTGCTACTGTTATATGCTCGGTAGGGCATATGAAAAATTGTGAATCTGATTCTGGTTCGGCGACTAAAATTTGCCTTATTGGCTGAACTGAAGCTGGCTGACTGGAAACTGGCTGACTGGAAACTGGCTGACTGGAAACTGGCTGACTGGAAACTGGCTGACTGGAAACTGGCTGACTGGAAACTGACTGACTGGAAACTGGCTGACTGGAAACTGGCTGACTGGAAACTGGCTGACTGGAAACTGGCTGACTGGAAACTGGCTGACTGGAAACTGGCTGACTGGAAACTGGCTGACTGGAAACTGACTGACTGGAAACTGACTGACTGGAAACTGACTGACTGGAAACTGACTGACTGGAAACTGACTGACTGGAAACTGACTGACTGGAAACTGACTGACTGGAAACTGACTGACTGGAAACTGACTGACTGGAAACTGACTGACTGGAAACTGACTGACTGGAAACTGACTGACTGGAAACTGACTGACTGGAAACTGACTGACTGGAAACTGACTGACTGGAAACTGACTGACTGGAAACTGACTGACTGGAAACTGACTGACTGGAAACTGACTGACTGGAAACTGACTGACTGGAAACTGACTGACTGGAAACTGACTGACTGGAAACTGACTGGGTTGATCCAACTGGATTCAACAACTGGAACTGATTACCCTGGGGTCTGATTTCTGGAGCGGTTGTCCCTCTGGATGCAACCGGCCGACTTGATCTGCTATCAAGTAGAGGGGGTTTCCTATTTCTTTCGGAAATCTGAACTGAGCTAAGTCTATTAGCATTAAGTTGTCTGTCATCCTCGCGGAGATGGTGTGTCCTATTTCGACACTTTACTAACTTTCCGGCTGGGTAAATCTCCCATTGATTCCGGTTAAAAAAATCCATCCCTAGTAGGATGTCTGTCTGAAAGGTGGCGACTGTGTCCACTATACAACATTTCGCGGGGTATACCGCGTTTCCAATTTCTAAATATAACTCAATTTCTCCGTATGTGGGTATGGGTGTGCCCGTAACTCCTCTAAGTTGGCAGGATGGTGCCTTAAGTTCATATTTATAATTTGTACTCTCTAGTAATTCATCTACGCATTGTTTCTTAATTAACGTTGCGTGTGCTCCTGTATCTAGGAGAGCAGTTAAATCTTGGTTATCCGTACTACAATTTATTATTAAATCTAAGAGGTCCGCACCTATTATCCTGATGGGGAGTTTGTGTGCGTATCTGGGCTTACTACTGTAATTTAGGAGGGAGGAGGTTGAACTGCTGCCTCCAATGTAGGGTCTAAAAAAGGGATCACATGGTCTTCTATGGGAGGACCTGGATCATATTCTACGGGGATATCATACGCTGAAGGGTGTTCTTGAAAACTGTTCTCTGGGGAAAATGATTCCTCCCCGGGTACTTCTACGTACCGAACTAGTTGACCTTGCTGGTTGTATTGGGGTTTATACATGGGGTAAGAGTGTGGGTGACCCTGTGGTCGTGATTTATTGGGTTGGTAGTTCGACTGAGGCTGGGAATGGACTGGTTTCTGGGGATTGGTTGACTTTTGGGATACGTTTTGGGGACGTGGTTGGTTTGGTTTCTGAAAGTGGGGTCTATACCCTGCAGGGGCTTTATCAGCACACTTTTGGCGATCGCCACGGCGATGACCATGTTCGTGACAGTGGGAGCAATACGAGGGGTAATTACATTGACTTATCATATGCCCGAAACTATCACAGTTAAAACACTGTGGAGGAGGGCGTGTATTCTGGGTTTGGGGGGCTTGTTTCTGGGGTGTTCCCTGTATTTGCCTTGGTTTATATTGTTGTTGTTGTTGCTGTTGGTATTGGTGTTGTGGCTGCTGCTGAATATACTGTACAGGGGTTTCTCTACCCTTTCGGTAGGTTTGGTTTGCTAAATCGGGGTGATGTTCCCGTGTTTTGTTTATGGCTACACTGACAGGTTTGTCAACATTTAAAAACTCCTGAAACTTTTTTTTAGGCGCTCCGGGTAAGTTTTGGTAAATGGTTGTGGCTACTATTAGATTTCTTTGTTTCGAAGTAAAAGTTATGCCACATGCATTTTCTGCGGCCCGGAGGGCTTCTCCTACAAGTTTGTGTGTACGTGTAATAAAATTGTTTAAATCCTCGTGTTCCTCTTTCTTCCATTTAACTTGGAAGACTGCTTCTAATGTGGCTAAGGGTTGTGCAAGGGTTATTTCTTTAAAAAATTCTAATAGGTTTTGTTTAAAATCGTCCCATGTTATAGCTTCGCTAATTGATGGGACGTAAGTGACTGTGTCATGGGCATTTCCCTCTTTAGGGTCAATAAATCTTTTTGCTTCTCTGATTTTTATATCATCATCGGTAATATTCTCGCGTAAGAAATGTTGCTCTAAAGACTCAACCCAAGGTCTTACGCGCGGTTCAACAAAACGATTATCTATGGTCCCCTTAAAAATTAAAACAGTATGAGGAAGATTTACTAATCTGCCTAAGTTAATTATGCTGGGGCGGGGGTTTGAGACTGAGACATACTGACTTGTGTGTTTGGGAATATGTTTGAAGGGCGCGGGGTAGGTGGAAAAATGGGTGTAGGTAATTCTTCGATGTCAGAAAGCGCACCGTCTGAATCGCTCATATGTGAAGGTACTTATTAATGTTCTAATTAGGTCTGCTTGACCGATCTTAATTCATGGAATGATCACTTAAGGGGTTTTCCTAACTACACTATCTAAAAAAAAATAATGCACAACAATTTGCCTAACTCGGGGAAAATTTGAAAAGATTGCAAACAAAAATAAAAATGTAAACAAAATTTCACTCAAATGTACGTGATGGTATGGTAATACTATGTTTGGTACATTAAATAAAATTATACTATACTAACTAGAATAGTAAAAATAACTGAAAATAACTGTGACAATACTGTTTTCAATAAAAAGAGTGTATCACTGGTGTCTGTAGTGTTCACTGTGTTTTTTGTTAATTCTGGCTCAATACTAAATATTAATTTTTAATAATGACTTTTCAAATGTTTAGAAATTATTTTAAAAAAGTTTTGTACTTAACAAGATTCCTATGGCGAAATCCTTTGAGGTGTGTCCTGAAGACGTGTCTGGCTGGCCACTTGTTCCTAGATGAAAAGTAGGCGTGAAGAACTTGGAGTCGTAACGCACCGGTTCACGGGTGGATGTGACGAACTCGAAGTCGTGACACGCCGGTCAACTGGGTGTTGGTTCTGGTTCCAGTCTGGAAGACTGGAAGAATCCTGGAGTCGTGAAGATCCTGGTTAAATGGGTCGCCAGTTGTTAACCCCTCCGTCTATGGCCCTGGGTGGTTAGGATCGACGGGGTTCTGGTTAGGAGGCAGCAACGGATGTGTGACTTGAAGTGGTTTTCTTCTATGTTACTCTGCGAGTTCTTCTATAGTGGCTCGGAGGACTCTGGTAGATTTGCAATCTAAATGCTGAAGGTTCCGGATTCTTCTTATAGCGTATCCGGAAAATTTTCTAAGTTTTTCTGAAGAGAGCAAGGCTCGAAGGATAAGGTAAAAACTAGCTTCAACTGTAATTTTACTGTTAAAATGTACAGGTAGTGCTC
>JAJOZX010005134.1:65000-70000 GCA_023014485.1 Bathynomus jamesi
ATATATATATCAAATATATATATATCAAATATATATCAAATATATATATATATATAATATATATATATATATTTAACTGCAATGACCACGCAGTATATTAACGTATAGAAACGACGTAAGTATAGAGGAGTGTTCTGCACACGAGGAAGAGAAATAACAAACAAATGAAAATAAGGCACCCGCCCGGGAATCGAACCGAGGATCTTCCGATTGCCGGCAATCGGAAGATCCTGGGTTCGATTCCCGGGCGGGTGCCTTATTTTTCATTTGTTTGTTATTTCTCTTCCTCGTGTGCAGAACACTCCTCTATACTTACGTCGTTTCTATACGTTAATATACTGCGCGGTCATTGCAGTTAAATGTACATATTCACGATTTGCGAGGGTGCCCTCTCAAGGCATTGGTTTCTGCCCTATGTAGGAGAATTACAACTTCTGACTATCGTGGCTCCGTATTGTAGTGATTAGCACGTCTGGCCGGCAATCGGAAGATCCTGGGTTCGATTTCCGTCGGGTGCCTTATTTTTCATTTGTTTGTTATTTCTCTTCCTCGTGTGCAGAACACTCCTCTATACTTACGTCGTTTCTATACGTTAATATACTGCGCGGTCATTGCAGTTAAATGTACATATTCACGATTTGCGAGGGTGCCCTCTCAAGGCATTGGTTTCTGCCCAATGTAGGAGAATTACAACTTCTGACTATCGTGGCTCCGTAGTGTAGTGGTTAGCACGTCTGACCAGCAATCGGAAGATCCTGGGTTCGATTCCCGGGCGGGTGCCTTATTTTTCATTTGTTTATTCTCTTCCTCGTGTGCAGAACACCTCTATACTTACGTCGTTTCTATACGTTAATATACTGCGTGGTCATTGCAGTTAAATGTACATATTCACGATTTGCGAGGGTGCCCTCTCAAGGCATTGGTTTCTGCCCTATGTAGGAGAATTACAACTTCTGACTATCGTGGCTCCGTAGTGTAGTGGTTAGCACGTCTGACCGGCAATCGAAGATCCTGGGTTCGATTCCCGGGCGGGTGCCTTATTTTTCATTTGTTTGTTATTTCTCTTCCTCGTGTGCAGAACACTCCTCATACTTACGTCGTTTCTATACGTTAATATACTGCGTGGTCATTGCAGTTAAATGTACATATTCACGATTTGCGAGGGTGCCCTCTCAAGGCATTGGTTTCTGCCCTATGTAGGAGAATTACAACTTCTGACTATCGTGGCTCCGTAGTGTAGTGGTTAGCACGTCTGACCGGCAATCGGAAGATCCTGGGTTCGATTCCCGGGCGGGTGCCTTATTTTTCATTTGTTTATTTCTCTTCCTCGTGTGCAGAACACTCCTCTATACTTACGTCGTTTCTATACATATATGTATATATGTATATATATATATATATATATATATATATATATATATATATCAAATATATATATATATATATATATATATATATCAAATATATATATATATATATATATATATATATATATATATATATGTATATATATATATCAAAATATATATATATATATATATATATATATATGTTAACCCCTCCGTCTATGGCCCTGGGGTGGTTCGGATCGACGGGGGTTCTAGTTAGGAGGCAAGCAACAGATATTTCTTCTATAACATTCTAATTCTTTTCGGTCGCCTCTTGTTAAACTCTTGGCTACAGACTCGCCAGACTGTTATGCCAATATCTTCTATGGTGCTTGAGTTGTCTCTTAATTTGGGCAAAGGGTCGCCAATTTTTAATTCTTCTCTTTCTATTATACTCTGATACTTTCTCTGATACTAAAATTATGGGCTTTTCTTTTATAACTTGTCGACTTAACTGACTAAGTTCTTCTGAAGAGAACAAGGCTCGAAGGGGAAAATAAAAAGTTTCTCTTGCTGTAATTTACTTCTTAAAAATTTACAGTTAGTGCTCTGAATTTACAAGGGTAGAGGTTCGACCTCTTTCGACCATGGCTCAGGCCGGAATCTAAAAATATTTAGGAGGCAAGGGGGCTCGGCCCCCCCCCCCCCGCAGCGAAGCTGCAACAAAGGAGTCGCAATGAAGTGCTACAATGAAGTGCTAATCTGAAGTGACTTGATGAAGAAGTGCCTTAATTTTACAAATACATGTATAATATAAACCTAAATGTTTGGGGGAGGACAGTTGAAGGTTAAATTTCCCCCCTTTTTAAACACATGATCAGATGTTTTGAAAGATTCCAATAAAAATTTAAAAAATTAAAATAAAAACTAATCGTATATTTTTGCCGAATCTTCATTTCTGAAGGCGATATCATTTCGTAATAGTACACATAAGTACAAATTAAGTACACGACTGAGTACGTATTAATTTTGGTTCATTACAATTACGATTACAATTATGGATTACTTCACATTCGCTTATGATTGTCCATTACAGTTCTATTAAAGTACATTCTTACATTATAAATTAAATCATTACATTTAATTACAGTTTCATTGAAGTACATTACAAGTTATCATTAATTACAGTTTCATTAAAGTACATTACGTTATATTAAATTAAAGTATTACAGTTAATTACAATTAAACAGTTACTATAACTTTGTTTTGTTTTTACAGTGTTTCATATTAATAGACAATTAAGATGTTAGAAATATAATACAAAGTACATGGCACACATGATATGGATTTATATACATATGTTATAATATGTTTAACATGTTATAAATTTGAAATCAGAGCGAACGGATATTTTATCTTTGAGGCGTTCGAATCTGTCGTAGTGAGCGGAATTCGATCTTACTAAGCATCTATGAATATCTTGCGAGGGGTGAACGCACTTGAAAGTAAAAAAATAAAAAATGAAAAAAATAATACGAGAACGTATTTTTGCGTTTTCGAACGTAGGCCCAAAGTTTCGCGCTTCACAAATTGACACGAGTAAAAAATGAATATTTAATAAAATTTATATAGGATAATGATCAAGGGAAATTAATGACGGGAAAACGTGACGTATGGATGAATATGGTTGAATAATAATGTTTATACTACATAACACCACAACATTATTATTAAAGAATTTACCATACATTGCATACGGAAGATGTCCATATACCAAGCGCGTGACTTAGTGTACAAGGTATGGGAAACGTAAAGAGAATAAAGTTATTTTATGACGTCATAGTGTATAAGTCATTATTAGAAAAGATGAATTAGGGAAATACAGTAATGAATAAAGAAGTATAAATCGAAATTCTATCCAAAACTCGCTTAGGCGATTTTGGTTTCTTATGTAAAAATGGACATTCGAACATAAAAACTATACGAACATAAGTACTGCATGAAGACAATGAATCCATATAATGATGGTATAGGAATTGTTCATTGTTCACTTTTTACATATATATATCAAAAATATATATAAAAAAAAAATATATATAAAAAAAATATATATATATATATATATATATAAATTATTTCACGAAAGTAACACGTGAAAAATATTTATGATGAATAAAACCACGAAGGAAAGGAAACACAAAACGGTGCTCAAGCGCTTTCGTCTAATGACATCCTCAGGAACACTGAAATACATAAAAGGTTACGGCCTATATATAGGTTACAGAAAGAAAAAAAAAATATATAAATAAATAACATACATACACACAAACATATATACATATATATATATACATATCTACACACATACATGTGTGTATATATATATATGCAATAAACGGAGAAGTAAAAATAAAACTTAACAATTAAGGATTAGAGGATTAACAAAGAGGCATATCGATTTTTAGCACAAGATCAAATGAGTTATAAAAATAATACAAATTTATACTGGAGATACGCCCGGGTTTAACACTTACCAAAGATTTAGCGTCCTACCCTTTTTATCTAGATTTGTTTTGAAGGAATTCAAAACAACAGGATCGAGTTGAAAAAGACCTTTGCTTATGTTGAAGTTATTTGAAAGTTGAATAATGGCAGACTCAAGAATATTTCTATTGACAATGTTGCTCGAATGAAATAAAACTGAAGCATTATTCCAATCAATACAGTGGGATAACTCTGACAAATGGACAAAAAGAGCACTGGACAACTGTCCTGTTCTGACGGAATATTGATGCTGTTTTATACGTGTGTGCAAATCCTTTCCCGTCTGACCTATGTAAAAGGAATCACATTGTTTACACCCAATTTTATAGATAATGCCTGAATTATTGGTAGGGCTTTTTTTACTATGATATTTTTCACAATATTGTTATATGAAAATACTACATTAATATCCAAAAGTTTAAGTACATTAGCAATGCCTAAAAAGCCCGGGGAAAATGGAAGTACTAAAATATTTTTTGACAAAGTACGAGTGTTATTATTGACACGATAGAAAGTTCGTTTTGCCTTGTTGAGACAAGATTCTATAAACGCAGATGGGTAACACAGATCACTTCCAATACCGTTGATTTTTTCCAATTCGGCATCGATGTATTCCGGACTGGCGATCCTAAGGGAAAGCCCAGGTTTTAAGTTTAGTATCTATTGGAAAACAACAAACAACTTGTCCTACGTACACTTTTACTCGGGACATGACACCCCAACTAAGAAGGCCATTTTTTCATCAATGTTTCTCCGCGCCCTTAGGATCGCCAGTCCGGAATACATCGATGCCGAATTGGAAAAAATCAACGGTATTGGAAGTGATCTGTGTTACCCATCTGCGTTTATAGAATCTTGTCTCAACAAGGCAAAACGAACTTTCTATCGTGTCAATAATAACACTCGTACTTTGTCAAAAAAATATTTTAGTACTTCCATTTTTCACGGGCTTTTTAGGCATTGCTAATGTACTTAAACTTTTGGATATTAATGTAGTATTTTCATACAACAATATTGTGAAAAATATCATAGTAAAAAATAGCCCTACCAATAATTCAGGCATTATCTATAAAATTGGGTGTAAACAATGTGATTCCTTTTACATAGGTCAGACGGGAAAGGATTTGC
>JAJOZX010005134.1:75000-335000 GCA_023014485.1 Bathynomus jamesi
TGATAAAGCCCCATGCAAAGAAATCTAAAGGGGTTGAATCTGGTGATCTCGCTGGCCAAGGTCTGTTGCTTCCGCGTCCGATCCAGCGATTTGGAAAACGTCCATTTAGATAATCCTGAACAATTTTGGCATAGTGACAAGGAGCACCATCATGTTGATAGACGACGGTACTAACAATCCTATCCCCAATCAGCTGAGGTTCAAGGAATTACTGCAACATGTCCAGATAAATAAGCCCCGTAACTGTAGCTTCAGCAAAGAAAAAAGGACCATAAACCTTCGATTTTGTTAAACCCATCCAGACATTAACTTTAGGTGAGTCTCTTTCCCAATTTTGGACGAAATCATTTGGTCTTTCATCTGCCCAAATTCGACAGTTATGGCGATTTACTTTTTCACATGTATGGAAAGTGGCTTCATCACTAAAGAGAATGTTGTCCATTAAATTATCACTCCAGATTTGTTCTACGAGATCAGCACACACAGCACTTCGTCGAGGGAAATCTTCATGTAAATCATGTAAAACCTGCAAATGATAGCTTTTCTTCTGCAAATTAACTTTCAGAATTTTGTGCACAGATGACGTCGGGAGGCCGAGTCTGTGTGATGCAGCAAGAATGGACGTACGTGGCTCCTCAGTGATAATTCCGCGTACTGCATTCACGGTAAGATCTGACATACACGGTCGTCCTGATCTTGCTTCATCATTTACAGATCCCATTCATTTAAATTTGTTCACCAATTTTCGTATTGTCTTGTCTATTGGCCCCGGCTTATGAAATCTCCTTCTAAACTTCTCTCTGATGTCATTGTATTTCTTTCCCTCGATTCGCCAAATTACTATTGCCACACGCTCTTCTGTATTCATTCTTAGGGCTTCTGAAAAGAAAAATAGAAAAAAATAATTATTTCACAAAAATAGATCCTGACTTTATGTACACCCTGTATATCATCTTATTTACCTACAATTGGTCTTTCCAATAATGTACTTGTATATCCTCAAACAAAATTGGTTAAAGCTTCCAATATCCTGATGAGAACAAAGAAGATTGAAACTAGTCAGTGTCTAGTTTTTCATTGCTATTTGTGTGTTCAAATTATAAATATTTCACTCATTCTGTTTGAAGGCTACCTGCTGAGAGCAGAAATGAAATGAATTTTTGGCATCAAAATTATAATAGTGGTTATTTAAATATTTGTCATTTACTAACTATGTGAATACATTACAATCTGTCACAATCACAATAGTTTATATAACACACTTAAGGCGGTGGTTAACTGCTAGGCCATTGGCTCAATTGGTTAAAGCTTGTGGCAATGCATATCATATTTCTCTATTTTTGTCATGATTTCATTTAATACACTTGTTTTGATACATGTGCTATATTAGCATGTATGTATCAATTTGTTTCTATATGTACCAGTTTTTATCAATAAATAAATTTTTTTTTACCAGAAATAAACATTATTATTATTGTTATTACTACTATTACTAATACCCCTGTCTCTGGTTATGATACATGTCCAAACTTGCCTCCCAGCCATGGATGTAAAAAAAGCAAATGTCATGCTAAAAAAATTGCTTGCTCGGCCAATTTGGCACCCCCCAAACACCAGGACCCAGGGCATGATCCCCCCTTTGCTCCCCCTCATTACACCACTGTATGTAGCTGCTCAACCTCGGAACACAGGTTTGGACTGTTTGGGTGTGATAGAAGATTGAGGGAAGTCTTTGTTTTCTGTGAAACACAAGTTATTTATGCAGAAACTCTAAATATATTTACAGTATTACATCGATACAATATATGAGAAAGAGAAAACTTCATCAACTTGAGTAGTCTAAGCATCATCATCCTGTTTGCATATATGTTGTGTTTCGTATTTATCAACTATTACGAAAGAAATCTTTTATAACTTGAAGAGCCTAATCATTTTCATTAATCAGTAAAGTAACATAAATATCATCAACTGTTGCTGCAAAATAGAAGTCAACATCTTCCTTCCTTGACTAATCAATTTTAAAATTAGAAAGAGCCATTTTGAGCAGAAAACTGAGATTTGTTTAAAAAAAACTCTGAACAGGTAGCTAGAACAACGTGAAAAAAGTGTTAGCACCTGACGAGGAAGCTTCTAACAGTGGCTGCATCCTCCAGTGCGGGACACATCAACGCAAAGAAGAGGCGATGTCAAACCAAAACATCAACGTGCTGGTGGCCAAACTTCCTCAAATCTTTCTGCAGCAGGCTGTCTATGGTTGGCCAGACTGGCAGTCGACGGCCTGTTGCATGGCACGGTCAGAGTGCCGATCGGCTCCCGGGTCCAGACCTATTCTCAGTGTGCTAATATTAACATATTACAGTACAACGTAGATGGCCTCACAAACAAAATCATGCAGCTTAGGGAATTTGTACACAAACAAAACATTCACATAGCACTTATACAAGAAATAAAACAAACACACACACAAAACACCCACCATCCCTCACTTCATGGGGATCCGTCAAGATCGTACTGTGGGTTATGGGGGTGGACTCATCACTTACATATGTAAAAGCATTAGCTACAATGATGCCACCCAAAACATTACAAACACAATCCAAGCAGATAACATGATAGAAATACAGGCAGTTGACATTAAAACACGCACAAAACACCACACCACACGAATCAACATTTACATCCCACCAGATAGTTCACCTCAGGTGCCAGCCAATTACAATCCAGTTACACAATCTGGCCTCTCTCACTAATGTCATCTTAGGAGGAGACTTCAACGCCAAAGACACTAGTTGGTACCTGCACAACCAAAACAACACCAGAGGCACCAACATAGCCACACAACTAAACAGCCTCTTCATTCTTAACAATACAGAAGAACATACACACATACCACATCAAGCAGGATACTCAAACTCCTCCCCAGACATAACGTTCTGTTCCCCGTCACTAGCAACGCATACACAATGGAGAACAGAAAAACAACTGTCATCAGATCACCTGCCCATCATCATTACAACACATTCTACACTCTGCCCCAACAGCCTTAGGCACACTTACAGAAATTACAAGAAAGCTGATTGGGAACAGTTCAAAATACAGACTGAGGAACAATTCACCACATTAAACAGCACACCCATCATAAACATCAATACAACACTCAAGACATTTAATCAGATCATCAATAATGCAAACAAATACATACCCAAGGGCAACATTAGGAAATACAACCCAAATTACACTAAAGAAATAGCCCACCTCATAAGGCAACGTAACAACCTCAAATATAACACACAAATATAACACACAGAAGCCATAAAACAGCAAATACAACAGCTCAACACAGAAATAAACAACAAACTCAAAGAAAAACAAACAGAAACATTCAGTGAATTCATAACAACACTAAACCACTCCACGGATACATTCAGGCTATACAAGACTATAAACAGCATTACCCACTCTAACAGCGGCATTCACACCTCACACGCGGTTATCTGTCGCAGCCAAAATAATATCCCAACATACACACAACAAGCTAACATTCTAGTTAATCACTACGCAAAGATAAGTCACTTAAACAGAGACAACAACCAGAAACACGCAGACAGACAAACAGCCAGACAGAAGAAAACCTACAGACTCGACACGACCATTACACCCTTCAATACAGACCAGACCACCAAGATCATCAAAAACATTAAGAATTTGAATGCTACTGGACCAGACAACATATCTAACATACACCTTAAACACTTGGGCCCACAAGGAATACTAGCTCTCACAAATATCAGCACATATTCATACCAACACTGTATTATTCCTGACATATGGAAACAAGGTAAAATTATTACACTACTCAAACCAAACAAAAATCCAACAGAACCAGCTTCCTATATACCCATTACTTTACTATGCACACCTTCCAAAGTAACAGAAAGACTAATCTTACAAATCACCAACCCACACATTCCACTATTACCTACTCAACATGGATTCAGACCTCACCACTCAACCACGACATTACTCACTAACCTCACGCAGCACATCATGGATGGCATCAACTCCAGATGACCAGCTCAACGTACACTATTAGCAACAATAGACATTAGTAAAGCATTTGATGCTATCCCACGTTTCCCTCTCATAAACAAAATACTCAACACAAACATGCACAATAACACTAAAAGATGGCTGAGCAACTATCTTTCAGGAAGATACATGTCACATTTAATGGCAAGTCATCCAAAAACAAGTTTCTGAACAGGGTCCCTCAAGGCGCTGTTCTCTCACCAACACACTTCAACTTATACATACATGACATTCCAACACCCATAGATAACAAGCTTACCTTATCATCATATGCAGATGACATCACACTAACATCCACCCACAACAATATCGACACTGCTACAAATAACCTACAAACATACATAAACAGTATACAAGACTGGCTCATACACAATAGACTCAAAGTAGCACCCACAAAATCAACCATCACCTTGCTTACAAGCAACACAAAAGAACACCAGGTAATTCCACAGCTTACACTAAACAACATCAACATTCCACACACTCACAGGACCAAAATACTTGGGGTCACATACAACACATCATTATCTTTTGCAAACCACATTCAGGACATTAAAAACAAATGTACGTCAAGACTTAACACGCTTAGGGTACTAATAGGCACAAACTTTGGACACCAGCAGGAAACATCACTCGTATACAAACAATATATTCACTCAGTTATGGACTATGCTAGCCCACATTGGGCACCCATTATCACACACACACACACAAACACCTTACAGACAATACAAAACAACGCACTTTGTATCATTACAGGATGTACTCAAACACCAATAGAACATCTGCACACAGAAACAAAAATACTGAAAGTTAGGGAACATTTAGACATGAGGGGGAACACAATTCATGGCAGCAGCAACAACTAACCCACAACACCCTTGCCACTACATGTACAATCATGCACCAACACCTCGCACCATTAAGGTAACACCAGAGAGACATTATAACCAAATACTCCATTCCATACCACACCCCACAGACATCACACAGTACAGAAAACATGCACACACACACACACACACAGATCGGATCGAGTTAACTTAGCACGATTCTGATGTGGACATCACCCCAACTTACCGACATATAAACACAGACTAGACAACTCCATAGACGACACCTGCCACCTGTGCCAGGACACACCACAAACAATTGAACATATTGTGACAGACTGTACCGCTCTAGCACAACAATGAACACAACACAACATCACTAGTGCGCTGAACCTCTGGTCCACTCCGGAGAGGGCGATTGGTTACCTGCGTGCCACCGGCTTGCTTGATCAGGGTAGGCTGATCGGCTAAACAACAACAACACAGAAAACTGACCTCTCGGATCTCAAACTTGGAAGCTGAGATGAGTCACAGGCAAACTGCCCAGCCTGACAGGGATGGCTCCATCACCACAACACAGCATAGTGATCCTCAGGATTGGGGGCCTGCCTCTCCTATTATCACACCATCTTTTCTCACAGCTCAGCAGAGCTGTTTATCCAAACTACAGGAGGGAGAAAACAGTAAGGTACTTTACTCTCAAATACTGAAAGAAGAGTCTGATGACATAAAAGCTTGTATGAACACAAACTATCATCCTAACAGTGGGCAGCAAGTAGTACATATCTACCTTGAACTGAATAGTCTGACATATAATGAATCTCCAATGCCAACTGACAACAAATTAACTGCAACAGAAGGCAATACTGCTGAGACCATTAGTAATATGGCCATGCTTCAAGAGACTATTCAAACCTCCTTGGCAGCCAGTGCTGGGATTAGAAGCACTAACTTTTTATTAGTGATACTGTTAGTGCCGCTAATTTTCAAAATTGTTAGCAAAACAGGTAGCAGCATTAAGTTTTTAGAGAAAGTCAGTCTCTAATTTTTCAAAACCACTTGTACTAAAATTTGGTTCACCAACTGCAATCTCCATTATAAAATACTGAGGCAGAACTAACTGCAAGTTGATCATGATATCAGCATGTAGAGGTTGTAAGCAGTAACCACACTGTATATTAGGGTGGATCGATTTTACATTTTTTTCGATTTCCATATTCTAATAGAGACAAAAACTTGCGCATGCATGAGAAAATAGCCTCTGCAAAATCTTAGCTTAATAGGTAATCATCTTCTGCCCCCGGCAGAGCGATGAAAATCATATTTTAGTAGTCAAAAATATATTTTTCTTATAATTTTTAAAATATTTCAATATGCATCAAAATTATTCCTAATAACTATAAAGTCAATGAAAAAGACCTCATATTATCGTTTTTCCAAGCGCGTTGTCCTACGTTAATATCTTTTGCCCCCGGCAACAACGTCAAATGTTGAAAAAATAGGTACCGTAATTTATATACATATTTTCAGATCGGCTCTTTGTCTTAAATAATGCATTTATATATTTCCCATAGCATTTATATCGTTGCTTAGGCATGAAATAACACACGCAAAATTTTATGACTAGAGTAATATCTTCTGTCCCCGAGAAAAGTCTAAATGTGGATTATAATTACGTTAATGCGATGTTATAAGTACGATAAGTACTAAGTACAGCTCCTCACTTGCTAATTTTATAAAATTAGCAACCCAGAACTCACCACGAGGAGGTGGCTGTACGTCGAGTTCCACCCTATCCAGCCCCAACCACCCTTCCTTTGGCTGCATGTCGATTTACATACGGTAATCTTTCTTAGAATCAAATCGTGGAATTTTTGTTCGGGAGTGAAGACGGGAGCGGATGAATCCGTCCCTCTCTTCTATTCCACTTACACTGGCAGAGGCTTCGGTTACTAATTTGATGAGTCTCTCGACCGCTTGAGTATGACAAGGGAATAGTGGGATCAGTCCATCAGGCTGGTCTCCCATCTCAACAAACTCTTTTATTCGGGTATCAGGTATTGTTTTTGTAACGGGGGGTTCGGTCACCTCAGCCGTTTGGCAGTTGATCATTTCGTAATAGTTTTGACTATCGTAGAGCAGCTCAGGCATGGCGAAGGCTCGAATTTCCCCCGCTGGTGATTGTTTTGATCGTGCTTTTAATATTCTTCTCCATCCCAATTCTCTTATTTGTTGCTCATCGGCATGTAGCATGGAGATCAAAATATTTTCTGGGTGAGCAAAGAAAGAATTTCTACGGAGGACTTTGTTGGCGATTGTCTTAGATCTTTGAGGCATGGTCTGAGAGAGACGCATCATTTCTAAAAAATGTTTTGCGCCCTCAGTGAAACTGGAGTTTTTCTTTATCTTAAACCAAATTGGTGTGTAAACTGTCATAATGAATCGCACAATTTCGTTGAAGGTGCTGGAGGGTTCACTGGTTGAAACATAGAGGCACAGAAATCTATTTGCTGTTGTCAGCCACCTGGAATGCGCCATCTTACCTGGATTTTGAGCCACGAGAGCTGAAGAGCAGCTACTGCTCGACACTGCTCTGTAGATGCCTAACAAATATTTTTGGTCAGTGCTCAACTCGGCATCATCTATGTCAATGTCGGGAGATGGAATGGCATCGAATTCTGTAATTGGAAGTTTTTCGCAGTCGTTCAGTTGTTTTCCAACTGGTCCAGTAAAGCCCATTGGCCCAGTTGTTTTGCCGTCCAAGTCTTGAATGAGGTGTCGCAGTGATAATTCATTACCGTGTAATAGGCATATGATCCACTGAACTGGCCTTTGTAGTTTCATTTCAATCATACGAATGGCTCCACCCTTTCGACTCGTGTTCACTGCGGTACCATCACAGCCGATAGCCACAATGTCGTCCGTGCTAATATTGTTAGTCTCTAGAAAGTTGATGATACCTGATGTTATTGCAGTGGCAGAACCTGATGCAGGAGTGAAATGCCCCATGTACTGGGATTCTGGTTCTTGAACTAAAACTCTATGCTCTTCTACCACAGTCCTTCTATGCTTCACATTGTCTATTTCTTCTTGTGTCATTGTTTTATCTTTACGTCCGTCAAAGAAAATGCCCTGTAATGGTAGCGTGATCTTGTCATCTTGCTGATGCTCAGAACGAACTCTTTTTCTGGCTCTTCTTATCTTATTTCGATCAATCACTGAACTGACATCATCTTCTCGTATCCAACCAACATCCTCTAACAACAAAGAAGCAATAAATGAAGCAGCTCTGTCTGAGACGCCCGTACGATCACAAGCTTCAGCAAGTACCTGGAGTTTCATTCATGTTTTTTCCTTCATGTCATGTTTATCTCTCGGTGTTAGTTCATACGATGACGATGATTCTATAGATGTATCCTCGGTTTCACTAGAGGCTGACGAAGAAGGTTGTTCTTGAGAAGTTTCTTGTCGTTTACTAGTCGACAGCTCTTGATGTTCTGCTATTCCTTCTTGTTTCAATATCGCCAATCTTCTTGCAAGAGTCATCTCGTTTTTATTTGTTGTATCAACATCCAAAGTTCCTATTGCCATTTTGCGATCACTTCTTTGGTCGAGTAAAAACTGTTGCTCTTTCAGTGGTACTCGTCGTTCATGAGGGCAGCTGCATTTTGTCAAATCAGGGCATTTACAAGCCGATATGTCAAATAAGGTGGTCTTAGTTGATTTCTTGAAGGCCTCAAGATTTTTCTGTAACGATTCGTTCTTCTTTTTCGCGTTCAGTGATTTGATGATGTTAGTCATTTTATCACGATAACTTTTCAACATTTGATTTATCCGTGCTGTCAAAACTGTTGGAATGGAAGCTAATTTCCACAAGTATTCCAGTCTCTCCGTGACCACAGCGGCGATGTCTTTGAATGGAGGTTCCTTCTTTGATGATCTCAACTCAGTTCTCACATGATGGTAGTATTGCATCACATCTTCACATGTGGAAAAACATCGCAAATTCAGATCTTTCCCAGCACCAAGTATTGGACACGTAACCGATCTTCTAGTTGTAGCGGTAGCCATCCTGTAAATATTAAAGAATAATGTATTGTTCTGTTACGCAATAAAATCGAAAAAAACAGAGTTATGAGAAAAACAAACAAGGATATGAGCAGAGAGATTGAGCACACTGAGGACTCTGAGTGAGGAGCCACACACACACACACACACACACACACACACACACACACACACACACACACACACACACACACACACTGAGGACTCGAGGAGCCAGCTGCAAAATACACACCTGCCTTCGACGCTGTCAAAAGGCAACTGAGGGAACTGCGCAGTGCGTACTGGCGCGTCAGTGGCAGCACTCACCAGAGATGACCTTTAAACCCTAGCCTAGAGTCATAAAATTTTGCGTGTGTGTTATTTCATGCCTAAGCAACGATATGAATGCTATGGGAAATATATAAATGCATTATTTAAGACAAAGAGCCAATCTGAAAATATGTATATAAATTACCTATTTTTTCAACATTTGACGTTGTTGCCGGGGGCAAAAGATATTAACGTAGGACAATGCGCTTGGAAAAACGATCATATGAGGTCTTTTTCATCGACTTTATAGTTATTAGGAATAATTTTGATGCATATTGAAATATTTTAAAAATTATAAGAAAAATACGTTTTTGACTACTAAAATATGATTTTCATCGCTCTGCCGGGGGCAGAAGATGATTACCTATTAAGCTAAGATTTTGCAGAGGCTATTTTCTCATGCATGCGCAAGTTTTTGTCTCTATTAGAATATGGAAATCGATCCACCCTACTGTATATCCACTGCTCTGCTTGTAGCAAAACATGTTGCGTGTCTGGTGCCAACTGCTGACTTACAGCATGTTTCAGATATCCATTTTTATTTTGTAATCTGTTGTATCACTGGAACATTCATGTTTTGGTATGATTTACTCTCTTTGTCAATATTTTATAATTTCTGTGTGTTTCAGTTTGTGTATTTGAATTAAATATAGCTGTATAAATTGAACAGGATTTATTCTTCCATGGGTTTGTTTTCCCAATTAATATATATGAAAGGAACTTGACTCCAACATAAAATTTTTTAATTTTCGTAGACTATAACGTCACAGTTTTGTACCTTAGCAACCAATTATATTAATGTGTATTGATATATGTAATTAAATTACAGAAGGCAGAATCAGGGACAGATCCAGAAGTTTATTTTGGGGGGTGTCACCACTGCATGGAAACTGAGCAGCAAAGCCACAAAGAAAGCTTTGTGGCTTTCTGGAACAAGCCATATTGTTCTGGAACAAGCCATATTGTTCTGGAACAATATCCTGTTCCAGAACAGGATATTGTTCTTCGCACGTGTCCAAGGTTGGGTCACATTTTGGTCAGCATGACCTGGTGACTGAAAATATACTTTATTTGACAGTTGGGTAGCTTATAACAGGTAAAAACATTGTTTTGAAACTGTCAGGAGGGGTGTCACATACACATGGTGACACTCCCCTGGATCTGCTACTTCAGCATATATATAAATTGGGGGAGCTTCAGAAAAAATTAGCATTAGCAGCCCTAACTGTTGAAATGCTTAGTGTTTGCAGCACTATATTTTATGGTAGTTAGAGGGCACAGCACTGTTAGCAGCTAGTCACCCTGGTGAGCAGAATGTAGAGTATCAGTGTGCAACAGTTGGTAAAAGGGGTTTGTGTCAGAAAAAAAACAGGACTCTGCGAACCCCCTCCATCCAGAAGAGAACCACAGGTAGGACTAGCAACAAATACAGCAATTAAGGCAGTCAAAATATCTCAGGGGTCCTATGTATCTGCCTCAGAACTAGAATACCTGCATGAAGTGACAAGAATTTGGACTACTTGCTCCAAAATAACCAGCAAATGACCAGATACCTACAGCTCTTTCTATATTAAGGCAGAATGTGAGGACCCCTCTATATTTATGAGACTTGGCCTGGCCTGAGAGAATCTACTATAGTTGGTAGAATATAAACTTAGGAAAAACTCAGTCCACAAAAATTTGAGGAAGCAGACTCCACCATGCAATCCCAAGGAGACACCCAGTGAGAACAGTTATAGTGTGTATAAAAATAATGGCCCAGTTTCACAGACTCAGTAGTAGCTATAACTGTAGAGGCCTCAAAGTCAATGCTGACAGTGAGATCAATAAACTTTTATTTGCACATAACATTTCTTGCTTTCAGGAAACTTGGCTTTCTAAACAATAGGGCAAAAATTTAAATAATATTAAGCCTAATTACAGGGGAATAGCTAACTCACCGAATGATGATAGTGAAGTTATCACTGTAGGCAGACAGAATAAGAAGGAAGGTGTAGCTATAATGTGGCACTCACAGTTGGCTAGGTTTATAGAGCCCATTAGTTATGAATATGAGCCATAAAACTATCTTGATGACAAAATACTGTACATATTCAATGTTTATATGGCTTATCAGTATGCTGAAAATAAGGAGGTATTTTTAGATAGACTCTGTAAACTAAATACAGGGGGTCCTCGTCATCCGAGTATTCATTATCTGAGTCCCTGCATTTACATGACCAAATAATTTTAGAACATTACGGATAAATTCCCTGCACTTAAGAGGTTTCCGCAGATAATGTACATGGAATGCGGAAGCACAATAGAAAACCATTTAAATTTACCTGACTCACTGTCTTGCTCACTTTCCCCTATCTCCAACACTCCACCATCACCACACTCCACCCCAAAACCTGATGTCATGCATTCTCAGTCTCTCGCTAACCGTTGCCAGTGCTGAACCCATCCATGGTTTTCTGGTGTTTTCATTCTGATTTTGTTGATTTTTTGCGCTATTGTTGCAGCCATGACTTCAAAGCATACTGCTAGTGGTTTAAAAGTGGATTTTAGGGTTTAAAAAGTGCATTTTACAAATGTTTTAACATAATTTTGAGTGTCATTTATTGTGTTAAGGTCCCAATTAAACCTTATTTTCATTATTTCTTATGGGTTTTAGGTCCTTGCTTTAAGTGCTGTGCAGAACATTTAATGGGCAGGAGCTCAAGGCCAAGAAAAAAAAAACAACACTTCTGAGTCATGGAGGGAAAGGGCCCCCCTCCCTACCTCTGCACAGCCCCAACTGACTTGCCAGTAAATTGTTCCTCCCTAATAACTTGTATATGTTAGTGATGCCTGGGGTACTCACTCGTGGCTAGACCAGTGTATAGCCTCCCATGATGGTTACAGTATAATCAAAACAAACAAACAAAACATCTTTATTGCAGATTATTCACAATCCATAGCAACTTAACATAAAATTACAATCTTATCATATAGTGAATGTAATACAAAAATAAGGCCAACATGGCCGCTTAACCTAACATACAAAGTACAAAAATAAGGCCAGCAAAGCCATTTAACCCAACATACAAATACAATCTTATTATAACACTTAGGTAATATGCAAAGGTGGGCAGGACCGAGTTCTAAAAGGACCGAATTCCAGGAACTCGAGCGGGAAAGTCGGTCCTTTTCTCAGTGAGGACCGAAATGAGGAGCGACGGTCCATTTTTAAGCAATTCCAGACAGTCTTTTTTAGTGATTTTAGTGTGTTTAGTGATTATTTGAAGTTCTAAAGAAGATGCTAGTCTTGAAATGCTAGTCTTCTTGAAGGGAAACTCAAGCATTTAACTTAACTTTTTTTCATCATTTATGTATTGTATTAATTATAATTTACGTTAATAAAATTAAAGATTTCCGGTGTCTTTAATTTCATTTTAATCAAATTTTTCACTTATATTATATATAAGGACCGAGGACTGAGTCGTTCCTAGGTCCTATCTTCAGAAAGGACCATGACTGGGACCATCGGTCCAGTTTGAGGCAAGGACCGGGACCAGGACCGTCGGTCCTTTTTGAGGCCCGGGTGCCCACCTTTGGTAATATGTGTATACAATCTTTGCTACATTACAAAAATAAGGTATTGTAAACCAGCAATTGTCTGAACCAAGACTGCCATATAGGTACACAGTATCTGAGGACAGGACATTGAACATAACACATTAGAGCTGTTTTGGATCCTAGTAATGAAATTATATATATATTTTTTGGGATTAACATTTGGCTGGTAGATAGGTTACATGTCGTAAACATAAAACTGGCACTGCACCATTTTGGTTCCCTACATAGCATATGGGAAATAATATTATAAGCAACAGAAAATTTATTCATAGCAGTTTTTGTATAGTTCCACCAAAGATGGGATGTATACAAGACAGTACAACAAGTTGTAAAAATATAAGTTTTAACTGATTCTGAACACATACCAAATTTCTTTACAAGTATGCTACTTTGTACACACAACTTTTTATGTTCTCTCTCAATATCAAGTTCACCAGTTAAGGAAATTCTAGCAGAGGCCCATCCAGTGGCAGATAAAGCCATCCAAACTATACAGGAGTCAGAAATTAATGATACATCTTCACTTGAATGTGAGAAAACACCAATTTCAGCAGTCACAGAGATTTTCTCCAGTACTCCCATTAGTGAGTATTATCACCTATGTCCCCTGATTTTATCTCCAATACATGAAAATGAGTTCTAGAGTGCTTCTTCTGAAGTGTAGCTCAAAATTTTTGGTGGTGGGACAAAGATACCATTTATCAATCATCTTTCATCAAGCATAACAATTTACAGGCAATACAAAGAATCTATTAAGTGTGAGGAACATATATGATAACACACATGCATCAGTAACATAATACAAAAGCAGAATACACTACCATTAAATGAAAAAAAATGATTCACAGGGGAACACATACAATGCAATCTGTGTAACAATGGACCAGAAAATTTGCAACATTATATACAAGGTGCAGCATAAGTCACTTTACTAGCTGGATGGTGTTATTGGTCTTATTTCTTTGATGGCACTGTTAATGTCATCAATTATCTGGAAATGTTGCAGAATATGCTGTTGCCTACACTTAGAAACAATCATAATTTTGAAAACACAATATGGCAACAAGATGGTGCTCCACCACATTTCAGAAGAAATGTTCGTGCATTCTCAATAATTTTTCAGAATGGATAGGACGTCGTGGGATAGTTGAATGGCCTCCTCAGTCACCAGATATAACCCCATGTGATTATTCAATGTGAGGTATCTGTGGTGGATCTGTGGGGGGGGGGGGGGGGGGTCAGAGGGTTCAATCGCTAACTGATTGAACATGTTACTTTACAAACAACACTAAAAGCATGTAATATACCCTTTTGTTTCATATCGGTAGTCGACCCTGTCTTACTTTAATACTCAAAAGTCTAAAAAGCAATATTCATTCAAAGTATTTATTCAATAGAATTTTCGGTTTACAATGTCAAGAAGAGTTAATTAATTAATAATTATATAACACGTTGACTGCCACACCCATTTTGAGAAAAATTCCCATGGCACCAACATTTTTTTCTGCATAAACAAATTCACTGCATCAGCAGTAGATGTTTGGTACCAGTTGTACTCATTTCTGAAATCAGATTAGGTAGATAGAGGGATTTTTATATTATTTCATATTTGTTACTCGTGAGCCACACATATGAAATCCGCTTGAGCTTTGAAGCCATCTCACAGGCCATGTATAACACATGTGTAATACAGTTGGTCAGAGGCCATGTATTACATATATGTTATAAACCTTTTTTTTTTAGTTTTTTTTCAGGTTTTTCAGCTTTTTCATTATTTTAGTTTTATTATAGCCCTGTTTGACAATGCACAGGCATGGGCGCCCGCAGGTAGGGGCAAGGGGGGGCGCTTGCCTCCCCCTGGAAATGCCAAGAAAATATATTAAATATTTTCTAAGAAAATATTTATATCCTAAACTTGCTGAAAAGTATCCAACTGCCTCCTAAAGGGTGAAAATTTTTATTTGTGTGCATGATAAAAGGTTGCTACCTTTTTATTTGTTCAGAAGTCCCCCCTTAAAATTATCCCGCCAAGTTGGCAGCGCCAACTCAAGCACCTGGCTGCATGCAGTGCGTGGCAGCCATTGTTTTGATCCTTACACATGCACAGTCGAAAGATCCTTCAGTACACTTCGGCGAGTTAAAACATGGCTGAGGTTCTACTATGTCTGATGAGCGACTCTCTGGGTTATGTATGCTCAGTGTACACCGGGAGAAAATCAACTCCAACAAAACTGATTTTATGGAAAAGGTTGTTCATAATTTTGGTAGTGACCGCAGACGACTACAATCCTATTCAAATGAGCAGTGTAGGTGATGCTCGAAACACCGTTTTCAAATTAGGTACAACATTTACTTCAGTGTGCTTTTTTCTTCATTCTATCATGTTTCTGTTATAAATCAAATAAATGATTGTTATCATGTGCATTGTATGTATATACAATATATATTTGCATTTTCCATTACAGAAAATGCAACACTAAACTTGCTTAGAATTAACCTGCTGGTTCCTAAGGGGTCAAAAGTTTTTTGCTTGCTCCGGTCCCTACCTATTAATACATTAAATTTTGCCCCCCCTTGGAAAAAATCCTGCGGGCGCCCATGTGCACAGGACTAGGTCTAATAAAATGGAAAGCGAACAGGCTATTGCTAACTTAGTAGGCCAATCAGATTATTCAGATGATTATGATGATGTAGTGGATCCTTCGTTCTTGCCTGATGAGGAAGATATTTCTAATAATGAAGAGGAAGAAGGCGATAATACAGAGTTGTTAGAAGATAGACTGAATCAAATGCTTATGAGTGAAGATGAAGACGAGGCTATTGATGATGAAGAGGAAGGAAATATGACATCCATTGACAAGGAGACAATTCAGTGGAAAGCAGGCCTCATTCCAGTTTATAGGAAACTTTGGAGTTCAAGTAACAATAAATCCAAACGCAAGCCCAATTGAAATTTATTCACTATTTTTGGATGACGAAGTAATCAACCTAATTGTTCAAGAAAGTAATAGATATACAGATCAATATATTAGCGCTATACAAATGAAACCAAAATCAAGATTTGTCAAGTGGAGGGCTACCTCTGCTGATGAAATGAGGAAATTCCTTGGCCTATTATTGTGGATGGGTCTTGATAGAAGGGGTACTCTCTCTTCATACTGGTCAACAAATCCCTTATACGCAAATAATGTTGCCGGCAATACGATGTTGAGGAATAGGTTTGAGTTGCTGCTAAAGTTCATACACTTTTCTGACAATACACAGATAGAAGAAGGAGATCGTCTTGGAAAAATACAACCCCTAGTAGATTTACTCCAAAATAAATTTCAGCGAGTGTCGTGTGAAGATGACAGGGGAATAGTAGTCTTGAAATGGAGAGATACAAGAGAAGTTAGGATGCTATCTACTCTACATAAACCAGTGATGGTAGAAAGTCACAAAAAAGGTGATGAAAGTGGAGATATCGATGTGGATACAGAAAGAGAGGACACGACTATGGAGGAAACCACTGATAATGAAGGTGATGAAGGACCATCAACGAGCCAACCAGCTATGAAGAGAAGACATCTTCGCACTAAGAAGATGAAACCAGAAGCTGTTATTGCATATAAGATGGGGAAATCCGGGATAGACTTTTCTGATCAAATGGCATCGTATGCTACAACCCTTTGCAAAGGTGTTAAGTGGTTCAGGAAATTAGGAATTGAGTTATTATTGGGAATGGCAATTGTAAATGCCCTCATTGTGTATGAACAGAGCCAAGGAAAGATGATGAAAACAAGAAGTTTCAGAGAATCCATTGCTCTAAGTTTGCTAGAGCTAAATGAACAGAGTCGCATCCCGACAAAGTTCACACAATTCTGATAAAAAAAGACAAAGGGGGCTAAAGAATAGAGAGAGCATGCAAGATATGCTATGCAAAAATTAGCAAAGAAAGTGGAAGTGCTGTTGCGAAAAAAAAAAACTGAAGCTCATCTCTACTTATTGCCCATCTTGTGAAACTCAGCCATTCATGTGTCTTGAATGTTTTGGTGAACATAAATAAATTCCTTTTTTAGTTTTGTAACTCATATACATTTATTTTTTCACAATCCCATTTCTTTTTGTAAGTGTTAGTATTAGTATTTTATTGTAAGTGTTAGTATCTGTTTATGTCAATTTTCTGTCGATAAAAAAAAGAGAAACATTTGTGAAATGTTAATGTTCATATCAATTTACATTTCTTCCAAGTGCTTTTTTATTTCAGATATATTTCAGATATCATTTTATTTCAGATATCATTACCTATTTGTATTTGTAATAATTTGTAATAAAAGAAAAAAAAGATGGGTTCCACGTCCAACTGGGTCCACATCCCGGAACCTGGGGTAAAAGCTAAACATTGGGCAACACAATCTAAATTCAAACAATAATGAAAAGTATATTACCTTCCAGTGAGCGCCACAGAGTTTTTCTGGGGGTCACGCTTGGGCCACGCTTTTTAAAGCCATAGAATAATCCATTGTGTGTATAACAAACGAGCAATATGCAGCGCTTTCAGCATGATTTGGTGTATAACACCTGTGTTATACTGGTGCCTTTAGAACAGTGACTGTATTACATATATGTAATGCATGGCAGTCAACGTGTAGACAGTAACCAAGAATTGACTGATTTTTTAGTCCATCAAGTTTGGTCCATCCCACATCAGTGGCAAGGTTAGTAACTGTATTGCAAACTAAAACAATGACTTTAAAAACTACTTACAGTTACTGATCAATTAATTGCTCATATTAAATTCATTCTCTCTCATTTTGACAGTGATGAAGGACAATCTACCCCAACTGCAAAGAGGATTTGTAGTAGTGCCAGTGATACTGGTAGGAACATGTGTTGTGCGACAAGCTGACTCACAGGAAACCATTTTTCTTGTTTTGATATATTTTACAGTTAAGACTAAAAACTAAAGTAAGCTAAATCTTATTTCATTTTCTTAATACAATTATAATAGCTCTGCATTTTGTTTGTATTGCAGGTAACTCTGCTTGCCATGCATCGGTACATGATATTGATATTGGTGCCATGTTGCATCAGAAAATTCCTGTTAGATCTCTGCAACAAGCTGAAAAGTTCAATGTCATAACTAACCATTTTCAACCAGGAAAGGATTATTCCTTCCCCAAAGTGTTTATGAATGGTTGTAATCAGTCTTTTTAAAACTCTTGGCAGCAACACTATCCTTGGCTGGTGTACAGCAAGGAATGCGATGGTGGTTTCTGTCTCTCATGCATTCTATTTGCTACATAAGAAAACCTTGGTGCTCTCATGAACAGTCCATTTACATGGTGGACAAAAGTATGGTGTGCGGTCAACATGAGAATGCCCTTTACCACATAGATGCTATGGTCACTTATGACAATTTCCTCACCACAATTCGAAATCCTGAAAAAAATATCCAGGTGCAAATTGAAAGTCAACATACTTACACAATGCACAAAAACAGAGAAGTTATCAAGAGTATGACAAAAATTTTCTATCTTTGTGGCAAATAGTGCATTGCCTTAAGAGGTCACAGAGATGACAGCACAGCCACCCAAGATGCAAACAGGGGCAATTTTCTTGCCTTGCTGGAATTTTGTGTTGATGCTGGTGATGAAATCTTAAAAAAACATTTAAAAATGCCACGCCAATGCATGATATTGCAGTAAATCAATTCAAAACCAAATTATTGGTCTAATTGGGGATCAAATTAAGGATTTTATCAAGGAGATAAAAGAAGCAAAGTTTTTTTCAGTTCTTTGTGATAAGGTGACAGACAATGCAAATTTTGAACAATTATTGCTCATTTTGAGGTTTGTTGATAAGAATTGTATTATTCACGAAGAATTTCTAGATTTTAAAACCAGTGAATGCATAACTGGGCAAGTCCTCTCTCAATTGATCCTAGGAAAACTAGAGCAGTGGGGGTCTAGATATAGCAGACTGCCATGGACAAGGGTATGATGGCACTTCAAACATATTCAGCCAGGCCCAAGGGGTGCAACACACAAGAGTTCAGCAAAACTCCAAGGCAATATATGTGCATTGCAATTCTCATGTCCTCAATCTCATCATCGTAAAAGCTTGTAGCCTACCATCTGTATGCAATATAGCAGGAACTATAACCAATTTCTAACTTTTTCAATTATTCTCCAAAGTGACAAAGGTGTCTTGAGAAAGTAATAAGCTTGGATCAGACAGAATCTCAAAAATCAAAGATCTGAGACCTTTGCCGCACTTGTTGGGTAGAATGCCATGAAGCATATGAAACATTTGTGCTCTTGATGCCAACAATTATTAAAACATTAGTAGTTATTACAAATGAACCACAGTACCAGCAATATAGTTCTGAAACACATTGGAACTGGGATAGAGAGACACTCCAAAAAGCATACAATTTCTATCATACGTGTGTTTGTTTCAATTTCTTATTTCCTTGACTGTTGCCATGAAAACTTTGGCAATCATCAAGCTGTTAAGCATCAAGCTTCAAAAGAAATCAAACAACATCGTGAAGGCTTACAACATGATCTTGGACACACAGAAAGGGCTGAAGGAAGTGATAGATAAAGCTGATGATGTGTTCAGGGGATGGTATTCTCAAGCTGTGCAGATCAGTTCTGATGTGGGTACTGAACCCAGTGTACCAAGGACAACTGCCGAACAACAGCACAGACCAAATACTCCTCATGACACACCTGAGGAATATTATCATCATACTCTATTTCTTCCTTTTCTGGACCATATTATGTTATAATGTTTCAGACCAACAAAGACCGTAGGATCCACTCATGGCTGGTCTACCTGTGTTCGTAATTGTGTATTATGCATGTCCCCCATGGTGGCGGAGGGGACTTACTATTTTACATGAGTTCCGAACCACAAGCCTTAAGAACACACAAAATTTCCACAGTGGGCACACCAGGGGCCACCTTGGCCCATCGAGGCGGCTCCACTATGTAAAAACCACCTGTACATTGGCAACCACCAATTTTTACAAAACTAATTAATTATAAATTTAAAACTAATTAATTATCAAAAATTATGCAGATGTTTACAAGGTATGTTTGTAGAACACAAACTTCTAAATTCTAAAAATCTGACAGTTTTCCGTAACACAGTGGCAAGGCCAACCAGTCTGGATCCACCCCCTGCATTCTCCACCTAATTAATGAACTCTTTTTATTATAGATTTGGTCCTACTCAGAAGATGGCTGTTCAGTTACTTTGTATTGTTCCCAGAGTCACCAATGAGCCAGCAACAGACATTACTGAGATTTCTGTGATGTGCAAGTCAGACCTTCCTAGCCCTGAGACTCTTGACATTGAATATATGTGATGGAGGAGAAAGTGGCAGTCAGAGAATGCCAATCCAGATTCACTTCAACTTGCATTAAAGGTAGATTATAATTCTTCATATGCTCTGATTATATTCAATATTTGTGTAAGATTTTCTAGCTTAATTATAACTTTATCACTTTTTCTTTCCAGGCTTGTGATGCCGATATATTCTCAAACATCAACTGCTTGTTGTGAATTGCTTGCACCAAACCCGTCACTTCTGCTGACAATGAATGTGCCAACAGTATCTTGAAACTTGTGAAGGGGGTACCTTAGGACTATTATGTCCATGGAGAGATTGTCAGGCTTGGCATTGATGAGTACTGTATTCATTATGACAAGCCTGTAGATTACAAAGCTGTAGTTCAATGGTTTGCTGAACAGCAACCCCGATGAATGGTGCTCATCAATCCAGTCTTTGAGAGTTGGGAGATTAACTGATATCTCAGTCAACACAAAACTTTGTCAAAAAATATAATAACTTCAATTATATTAATGAACAAATCTAGAATGATAAAAGTATGATTTTCGAAAGAAATTTAGGTTTTGATGTGAAATTTTTGTAAACAGTGTTTCTTTAAAACTTATCATGAATTTTGTCTTTCCTTGTATAATTTTCTTGCAAATCAGTACATAACTTAGATGTTGTAAAAGCTAATAAACTTGAACAAACACCCCGCAAATTGCTTAAAAACACATTTCTGAGAGCTTTAATTTTAAAAATTTCCAGGAGAGCATGCCCCTAGGACCCACCTAGAAACCTTCAGCACTTGTACCAAACCCCCCTCCAGCAAATCCTGGATCTGCCACAGGGTATAATTGAAGATAGTCTATGGCCAGAAACCTCAGGACTTCAATCACATGAAGCCTTTGATATGCCAATAATTCGAGATATTGAATAATAACAAAGAACTGTGCTGCACAATTTGTTGTTTAGTGGTTCAAATATACAATGTGTGTATTGAACATGATGGAGGACACTTTGAACAATTTCTGTAATAAATAATAAATCTTATTCTTTACAAGATGATTTCATTATTCTTGGTAAAGCAACTTATGCCACACCCTGTATTATACTGCCCAGCATAACAGAATGAAAAAAAAATAATGTGCCTACAACAATCATATATTGAAAACACGTACAAATTAAGTGGAGCTCTTCTTTTAAGTACAAATACAACTTGTAAATTTTCTGACAAAATCCTTTCTGAGGCATGGTGGGGGCGATTTCCCCCTGCCCCCATCTAGCTACATCAGTGACCTGGACAGACATGAGGAAGATGCTCCATTAGAGGAATTAAATTTGGCCTGGCAAGCAATGGAAATGGTACAATAGTCATTAGATCTAGCTCATGATGCATCAAGTACTTTGGAAAATTCATTTCTTGGGTTCACTGATTCTGTGCTTGGACCTCGTCAAGTTCCTCAATCTCAATCTCACTGTGTTAGTTTTAGCCCCATGCATTCACGTTTTAAAGAGTGTCAGAAGATATTAAATAAGTATAGACACTATGTTTGTGCACAGATTATTCAGCAACATCGTTTCCCAACTGGGACTAATATTTCATCATCCAAGGAACATAGTAATATAACCCATTCAGGGCTCAAACATCCATTCACCCACACCTGTGGTAATCCTGTGAAATTACCAAATGTACAACCAAAGACTCTTGAGTACAGAACTCGAGATGATAATGCAAAGTAAACTAAAATAAAGTATTGTTTGGTAAATTTAGTATACAGCATTCAGTTAGAATTTAATGAATTTTTAACTCAAGATTGTGTTTTCTTCCCATGACTGGATACAATTAGGGGTTAGTGAATTTTTTGTTTGTGTGATACCCAATTTACTCAGGTCTACAAAGGGATGAAGGAATGGATTATTCACTGATTTCTGTGTTAATTCTAGGTACCCAGGGGAGTGGGTGGTCAGTGAGTTTTTGTTCTTAAGATATTAATGATTACTGGTAAACCTCGTTTTACGCCGCTTTAATTTTACACTGCTTAAAGTAAAAACTTAAATGTAAAATTAAAAATGGTAAAATGCCATAAACTACGCAAAATATTGCATAAGAAAACATTCATTTTTATCAAAAATTTGAGATTGCTTCAGAAAAAATTGGTAAAAAGTCGATGAATATTGTCTATTTCTTTATGCTTTATTTTGTAATTTATCTTAATTTAGTCATATCATTGCTGATTGTTTTTTATTTCAGATATTTTAAGCATTGGTATTTATTTTAAATTTTAAATTAGAAATATGACCACCAAACACATGTTAAGTCCTACTGAAAAACAACCTAAAAAAGTTTGAAAATCTCTAACAATAGAACAAAAAATGGAAGTCATACAGCGAATGGAGAAGGGTGAAACTCGGCCCAATGTGTGCTGTGCTTTAAATTTAGCACCATCCACTGTTACATCCATAATGAAAAATGCTCAAAATACAAAACAGTCATTCCAGTCATCAATTAATGTTGGGGCTGGAGCCTCCCACAGCACCTATTCTCGCAATAAAGTTCTTGAAAAGATGGAAAGTTGTTGATTCTGTGGATTGATGATATGAACCAGCATCACATCCCCGTTACCGAAGCAGTCATAAGGGATAAAGCAAAATCTTTATTTGATGAGTTAAGTGTTGAAGATGGGGCCACTAACTCTTTTACTGCTAGCAGAGGGTGGTTTTTTAGATTCAAGAACCGAACCAAAATTCACAATGTGAAAATTTCTGGTGAAGCTGCTAGTGCTGATGATGCTGCTATGAATGAATTTCCAAATAATTTCAAAAAACTTGTTGATGAAGAGGGTTACATCCCAGACTGTCTTCAATGTTGATGAAACAGGGCTTTATTGGAAAAAATTGCCACAACGCACTTACATTGCTCGTGAAGAACGTTCTGCACCTGGTTTTAAAGTTGCAAAAGATCATTTGACTTTGCTTTTACGCGGAAATGCTTTGGGAACTTTTAAGTTGAAGCCGATGTGGTGTATCATTCAGAGACACCTCATGTCATGAAGGGAATGGTGAAGACTCAACTTCCAGTCATTTGGCACTCAAATAAAAAGGCCTGGGTAACACAGATTATTTTTAGTGACTGGTACACATCCTACTTTTGTTCCAAAGTGAAACAGTTCTGCAAAGAAAAGAACTTTCCACCCAAGGTGTTGCTACTCCTTGACAATGCCCCAGGACACCCTCCAAATTTACATGACCTTGACAATGACAACCTTGATGTTAAAATTCTCTATCTGCCACCAAACACAACCTCCATTCTAGAGCCGATGGATCAAGGGGTAATTGCTACTTTCAAAGCATATTATCTACACACAACCTTTAAGGTAATTGCCAAGGCAATGCAAGTTTCTGATGATGTAACTGTGCAGGACTACTGGAAGTCATATGACATTTTGAAAGGCATTTCCAACATAGCCGCAGCTTGGAATGAAGTTTCGAAATCATGTCTAAATGGTGTCTCGCGTAAGCTGTGGCCTGATTGCATTGCTGATTTTGGTGGATTTGACAGTGTTGAAACTGTGACAAAAGACGTCACTAAGGTAGCAAATGAAGTAGGTCTAGATGATGTGGAAGATGATGATGTTGATGAACTGCTTAAGAGTCACAGTGATGAACTTTCGAGAGAAGATCTGGAAGAACTGGCTCAGCAGTTGACCCAAGAAGAATCGGAAGAGTGAAGAGGAGGTCAGTGCAATGCCAATCAGGACATTATCAGTAAAAGCAATTCCAGAGACACTGGCACTCATTGAAAAAGGTTGAGAGATTTTTGCAACAATGACCCAAATTGGGAACGTAGCTCAACAGTAAAAAGAGGTGTTACAACAATGTTATAGCCATATTCCAACTTGTTGGAAGAAAAGAAAAAGATGACCTGACAAAGCTCAATTGTGTAGTTCCTCAGCAAAAAAAAGAGTATCTCCCTCCAGGATCTTCTTCCTCTCGATAAATCATCTCCATCTCGCCACTGTCAAACAAGATAAAATAATTTTGTTTTTATTTGCTTTAATTACGAAAGTAAGTAGTAATTTATCTTTAATTCAATTATTTTATTAATATTAAGCATTCTTTTACTAGTTTTAAGCATATAACCCATTAATAATTTTCATTTTATGGAAAATATGGGGTCACTTTTGGAGAATCCTGGAACCTATCCTATTTATTTAGGTAGAAGCCCATTATTTTTTTAGCTTCAATTTACGATGGCAATCTGCTGGAACCTAACCCCGGCATAAATTGAGGCATACCTGTAATTGTTTCTAAGGGGTACGAAGCAGTGATAAACATCCAAAAGAAAGATATATAAAGTGATGCATGATACTGGCTTGCTAATTTTTATTCATGATAAAAAGTTTGGAGTGAGAATTTGGCCTATTCTTTTACCTTTCACTCTGCTTTTTCTTTACAGCTATAATTTGAAAATTCTAGTCTTGATTTTCCATATTGTTTCTCACTAATATTTCATATTCACTTCTTCAGCTTTAACTTGTTTTCATGATACAAGTGGTTTATTGATAAAACCCCATTTGTGAGTTATCAATGATACTGTGAAACCCAAACACTCACTAGTGAACTCATTGAGGTCCAGATGCAAGGGTTGCATGTGGCATCATCAGCTGTCAACACAAGTCCATCCATAGCTTTGTTCTGACTTTCAAGTTGCCCTTTGCAATCCCCTGTGATCCCTGACTTAGTTGGAACTGCTGCTCCAGTGCTGGCACTGTGCACTTATTTGGTGGAACCACATGCTCAGTTTTCTGGGTCAACTAGACCCACTTCCCACATCCAAACCCCAGCCATTGGACTCACTGGAGGATTCAAGACAAATATCTTTTCATTGAACCATAAAAAGAGAAATTGAAGTCCTGGCAATATCAAAATGAGCTGCTTTGATTGCCACTTGTCTGAATGACATTGGGGGATTATGTTGTCAGTATTGGAGCCTGATGACATCTCTCAACAATTGACTCTACCTTTGGAATCTGTCCCCAAAAGTACTTGACAGACTCCATGTGGCATTGTGGAAAGAACACTACAGTAAAGTTTATGGGTCCTCCTGTATTGATCTGGAGTATTATGGGAAATAGACCCACTGAAGTTGATCAAGAAAAGCACAGTGTGATTGTGTGATTGGAAGGGGGTTGCAGGTGGTATGGGAGTAAGTAGTGGGTTGTGCCAGTGAAAAGGGGGTTTATACTAGTGAACAAGGTGTAGGTTTAGTGAAAGTGTAAGTAAAAAAAAAAGTCAAATATACAAAGGTTAAAAATTTGGAAAAGAAAATTCCAGTTTTAATGTTAAGCAATTGTTATTAAATAAGTTGTAATAATTTGTTGTACTATTATGTTGTAATGTAAATTTGAGTTAACTGAGAGGTTCAGCATTTTCTGATGTAATAATTTATTTGTAATTTATACTCTAGTATATAGATTGTAGATACATTGTTCTGGTAAAGAACATGGAGAAATAAATTGTTAAGTTTTCCTGTTTATTGATTTTAACCAATCCAGCAGTGAATTAGTCATTGCAGGATTTCCAAGTTCTATCTGATTCTCTAGAGTTTTGTTAGGCCAATATTGTTTAATCTAAGAATTCTCAAGTTTTTCTCTCTCCCCACAGGAGCCTAGTTAAATATTGAAAGTGTTATTTATTTATAAAAAAATTGACAGTAATTGCTCTGGACATCTTATCATTCCCATGAGCCCATGACTGTTGTTGGAAGTGAAATTGCTGTACTTAAAAGGGACAACAAATACATAAAAAGAAATTGCAGCATTTAGCTTTTGGTGATTGGGAGCTGGTATTTTTTGCATAGATGCCAATGAATGAACCTACAAGTCTTAGGTTTTTGTAATAACTATTCCCCATAAGTGTTACACATCCTGACACTAGGTCCCCTACACATTCCACTTCCAGATGGCAGAACCAGTGCTTATGCTCACTCTGGGCACTCTTCACTGGTCCAGTTTTTCTCTGTTGATCTTTTGTATACTCTTTCCTACTCTTTCAAACCATTGAAGTTACTGGTCTTTGTATTACTTCTCTCATTTCATGAATGTTAGTTAGTGCAAAGTGTTTATTTGAGTGTTATTGGCATTAATCAGGTACTGGCATGTAATAACTATAGTGGATCTGTGCATTTGGTTGATCTCGATTAATCCTGCTCCTCATTGGCTTCTGGGAAAATACAACCTGCTTTGACACTGATTTCTATACATTAATCTATATGGTGTTAATATTTACCCACTTTTCAAAGCCATTCTATTACTTTACAGCTGTATTCAATAACTGGAAGTGCTAATTTTTTTTTATGTAGGAAGGAGGGGACAAGGGTGAATGCCTGTAACCCCCCCCCCCCCCCATAAAAGAAGAGAGAAAATTAAGGGCCAGGGTTTTTGAGATGCCTGAACACACTACATTTGAAAGCTTGAAGGTCAAAGATGGGGGGAAAGATGGACTGAGGAAGATTGTTCCAGAGTTGACTGGTTGAGTAGATGAAAGATTAAAAATACTGATTAATCCTTGCATTAGAGAGTTGCACAGAAAAGTAATGAGAATGTGTTGAAAGTCTGATGCTGCATGCTCTCCTTAAAGGAGGCAGCATGCAGTTAGAGTGTTCAGAAGAGCAATGTCTATTATAATAGTGATAGTAAAGAGAGAGTGAGTAACACTGCAGTGAAGAGAGAGGGATTGAAGACACCAAGTAAGAGACGGGGAACTGAGGAAACAAAAAGCTTTTCATTCCAACTGGTCAAGCATACTCCATACAGGGGCAGACAAGACCACTGTACAGAGACAGCAAATGAGCAGGGGTGAAGAAACTGCACAGCTGGTACAGCACACTTAACCTCTTAGAAGCTGTTTTGGAAAGAAAGTATAGGTGATCTTTCCAGGAAAGATCATGAGAAAAAGAAATGCCATGAATGTTAATAAAGAGGAAGGATTGAATTGTGTATTATTGAAGGTAAGGGAATAGTTGTGTGGAAGATAGTGATGAATATATTCAAACACCCTCCTTTGTGCAACTACTACTACAGTAATGGTTACTGTAAATTTGGTGGAAAATGCAAATTCTACCATCTGAACATTTGCAAGACCTACACAACATAGGGAACTACCATCATCATTTGATAAGTTCATAGGACAACAGGAAAAATGTGAAAACAAAAATGTACAAAAATAGTAAACAAAATTTTTTCAATATCTCAGACACAATACGGCTGCTAAGTCTCACACAGCAACATGGAACTGGGAACCCCTGAGCCAAACTGCTTTCTGGCAAGAAGCTACCAGAACACGTAGGTGGAAACAGATCTCAGAGGATCACAGGGCTACAAAACATGCGATACCAAAGGACAATGAACTTAAAATGCACAAGGGGCAATGCAAACCAAAGAACATAAAAATTGTCCTAGCAAATATCCAAGAAATAAAACCAAACAACTCACTAAAATTTTGTACCTGAAAGGATTTAAGGATGAAACAAGGGTGGACATTGCATGCCTCACAGAAACACATCTTAAAGATTGCCAAGGAAACTGCGATAACTGCAAACACTATATTGCTAAAAAAGAATTGCATATTGATGGATTCAACTTACTAAGAGCAGATAGAATATTGAGACAAAGGTGGCTGTGCTATTTATATATACAAGAGTCATATGACAGATGGTAATAAGTAAATCCAACAGCTTCATGGAAACCCTTGCAGTGATAATAGAGAAACTAAACTTAGTAGTGATAGTTATCTATAGATTTCCAAATTCTCCAACTTTAAAATTTTTGAATGCCATTGAATACTCTGCAGCAATTTTAAGTTCCCATTTATAAAATACAAAAAGGTGGGTAGAAATATATATATATACAGGGTGGGCCGTAAGTTTCCATACATAGGAAAAATAAACATTTTTTTATGGACAACCATTTTTATTTATATAATATGCTCTACATGGTTGCCATTGTTTTGAAAACACATTTCAATACGTGTTCCCCACTGTTGATGAACACGCATTAGCACAGTTGACGTTATGCTTGTAATGGCGTTGGTGATACGTTCCTTTAGATGATTTATGTCTCGTATCTTTTCCTGATACACCATGGCCTTCAAGTGCCCCCAAAGATAGAAATCAAGGGGGGTGAGATCTGGGGATCTGGGAGGCCACTCCACAGGACCACGCCGACCAATCCAAGCATCCGGAAACTGCTGATCCAAATACCGACGCACGTATTTAAATTTTCCTATGTATGGAAACTTATGGCCCACCCTATATATATATATATATGAATAGAAACGACATAAGTATTAAGGAACGTTTCCGCACACGAGGAGGAGAGATAACGAAATAATGAAAAATGAGGCGAACCGCCTGGGAATCGAACCCAGGGCCTTCCAATTGCCGGTCGGACGCTCTACCATTATGCTATGGACCTCACTCAATCACAAATCGAAATTCTCCCAAATAGGGCAGAAACCAATGCCCACAGAGAGCACCCTCGCAAATCGTGAATATGCGCAAATAACTGCAATGACCGCGCAGTATATAAATGAATAGAAACGACATAAGTATTAAGGAACGTTCACGCATATTCATGATTTGCGAGGGTGCTCTCTGGGCATTGGTTTCTGCCCTATTTGGGAGAATTTCGATTTGTGATTGAGTGAGGTCCGTAGCATAATGGTAGAGCGTCCGACCGGCAATTGGAAGGCCCTGGGTTCGATTCCCAGGCGGTTCGCCTCATTTTCATTATTTCGTTATCTCTCCTCCTCGTGTGCGGAAACGTTCCTTAATACTTATGTCGTTTCTATTCATTTATATACTGCGCGGTCATTGCAGTTATTTGCGCATATTCACGATTTGCGAGGGTGCTCTCTGTGGGCATTGGTTTCTGCCCTATTTGGGAGAATTTCGATTTGTGATTGAGTGAGGTCCGTAGCATAATGGTAGAGCGTCCCGACCGGCAATTGGAAGGCCCTGGTTCGATTCCCAGGCGGTTCGCCTCATTTTTCATTATTTCGTTATCTCTCCTCCTCGTGTGCGGAAAACGTTCCTTAATACTTATGTCGTTTCTATTCATTTATATACTGCGCGGTCATTGCAGTTATTTGCGCATATTCACGATTTGCGAGGGTGCTCTCTGTGGGCATTGGTTTCTGCCCTATTTGGGAGAATTTCGATTTGTGATTGAGTGAGGTCCGTAGCATAATGGTAGAGCGTCCGACCGGCAATTGGAAGGCCCTGGGTTCGATTCCAGGCGGTTCGCCTCATTTTCATTATTTCGTTATCTCTCCTCCTCGTGTGCGGAAACGTTCCTTAATACTTATGTCGTTTCTATTCATTTATATACTGCGCGGTCATTGCAGTTATTTGCATATATATATATATATATATATATATTACAGCACCTTGGTAGTGTAGTGGTTAGCATCACTGACTACAAATCCATCAGCCCTGGGATTTAGATCTACTGATAGCAGGTGGCACACAGCAAACCCAGCTGTTCCTCCTTCAACAAAAATTGGTTGGTAGATAAATGGGTACCCTGGGTAGCCTAGTGGTTAAGACTCTGGGCTGCTGGTGGAGCGTGGTTCAGATTCCATGTTAAGCTATAGGTCTAAGGTGGAGTGACAAGCTTCATCAGAATGAACATTTCAGGTGAAAGCTAAACCAAGGTTACATCAAGACAAGGGGGTGCACAAGAAAAGACCAAGAGCAAGCAAAAATGGCTCTAACAAACAAATTTATGTTGACACAAGAGATAACAGAAAACACCAGAAAAAATAAATGCCTAGATCTGGTATACAAGAATTTAATTATTGATATAAAAATAACCCCAACTATTATCTCAGACCACAACATAATTGAAATATCAACAAATATGGCAAAAACATTAAAAGACAATACCCATAATGATGAAAGAAGCAAATTTGGGACCTTTAACTTAAACAACAAGACTATAACATTGGGAAGAAATCACATCTCACATGGCCCAAATAGAGTGGAAAGCAGTTTTTGAGAATAAAGCAACCAAAGAAATGCTAACAATCTTAGAAGAGAAGATACTGGGAATTTTAGAAAAATATGCCCCAAAAGCACAGCCAAAAGGAAAGAGGAACTGGTCTGAGAGGCAAAAATGAACAATATTCCACAAAAGGAAGAGAGTAGTGAAATTAGTAAACTGCAGAGACAACAATACCAGAAAAGTAATACATTTGGACCCTGCTAAATTGACACTTGGTATTTTCAGCTATTGCAATAATTCAGCTATTTTTCTGCATGTTGAAATATCAGGCAAATTTTGGAAGATTTGGTGAAAATAGTCAAATTACACAGCAATCAACACGTGGAACATTTCAGGCCCATAGCCAGGGATAAGGGGGTCCACTTTTGTAACCATAGTCATAACTTATGATGTGATGCTATAATATATATAACATTTAGTAAATAAACACATTTTTTTCTAAACTTCACAAAGTAACAGGAATATCCCAATTTACAAAAGGGTTAGGTTCCTGAAAAACCTTTCATAAATCAAAATTTCGTAAATCAGGGAGGATTTTCCCATTGACTCCCATTATAAAAGCTGAGATATGTTCCAGCCCCCCCCCCCCCAAAAATCCCACTCTTAACATAATAAAACAACACAATAGTTACATAAAATTATATATTTTAAGTAGAACATGTATAAATTGTAAAAAATGTAAATATTTAAACAAAGACATGTAATATTAAGTATACTGAAGGAAAATTGAGCACATGTTTGCCAGTCATCTTCACTATTTTTTGGGTTCAATGGCAATACACATGGCAACAAATAGGTCATGATAATTTTTATTAGTACAGCAATCCCTTGATATGTATGAAGGATGCATGTATGAGAAATTTGTACACACAAAATTTTGTACATATTGAATATTGAATGAACAATTCAGGCAGAAGCTAACCAAAGGTATAATACATGGTGTCAATGGGGATACGTATGAGTAAGCTACAATTTTGCAACTTTCATAAAATTGTATTGTAGAAAGTACAAATTAAAATTGTTACATAATACGTACATAAACCTATAGCAAATAGAATTATAAATAAAATAAACAGTAAGATACTACTATTGTACAAATGATGATAAATGCTCTGTTTGCTAGTCCACAAGCTTATACACTTCGTACTATATCCATTGAGCTTCTTGTATCTGGTCTTTTTTGATACAAGCACAATAGATAAAGCAGGAAGGTTAATTCTTACCAGAAGGTATGAATTAACTGGACAGTACAAAATTAGTTGGATATTTCAAACTTTTGTATGACGTATGAAAGTATTTGTATACAAAATTTGTTGGGTATTTTAACATTTTATATGAATATGTGGTGTATTTTTAAATCTACTGTTCAGTAATTAAACTGTACTGTATAAATTAAATGCAAATGACATTTAACACTGCAAAATTTCAGCTCTTGAGATATGATAGAAATGAGAAACTTAAACAAACTGCATATTATGCCCCGGAAAGACAGGAAATTCAGAGAAGCATGGAAACAATAGATTTAGGGGTTATAATGACCAATGCTGGAAAATTCCACACAAAATCAGATAGCAACAAACAAAGCAAAAGGAGTCATGGGACAGGTACTAAAAACCCTTAAAAAAAGGGACAAGACACTAACGATTCCACTACTGAAAACATTGATCATACCAAAACTTGAATATTGCTCAGTCTTGATATCTTCATAGAAGAAGAAATTAATAAACAAAGATATTCAGACATTTCACAGCCAAGATTGGTGGCTGCAAAAAACTCAACTACTGGTAAAGACTATGATACCAAGTCTGTACTCCCTGGAAAGGAGGAGGGAGAGGTACACCATAATATATACATGGAAAATTATAAAAAAAACTGGTACCAAACCTCAAACTAAACCCAGTTACCACCCACACAACACTGAAAATAGGAAAGGCAGAATGTGTAGTGTTCTCAAATTAAAGGCACAACAAGGGACCTCCTCAACACTGAAAGAAAACAGCTTGGTTGTCAGGGGGCCAAGACTTTTTAACCAGCTTCCAAAGGACATCAGGAACATGACAGCAGTCAATATTGAAGTCTTCAAAAGAAGACTAGATTCCTGGCTCAGGGCAATACCAGAGGGGCCAGGTACACCTGGCTATATGCGATGGAGAGTGCAAGAGAGGAACTCACTCCTCCATCAAGCCAGGCCAAGAGGTGGGGCCACCAGCTTGACTTCATGTGAAGAGAGACCAATGCATGGATAAACTATGAGGTGTATGAGTAGACAGATGGAGGAACTGAGTTTTTGAGGCATTGAAGGAAATATAATCCAGATTGGGTTAACTGCTATTTTGCTTTTTGTTAGCTCAGTCTTGCATATTTTCTTCACTTGGTTTATATACTCAGTAGAGACCTTCCTCATTTTTAAATGCTCATATTCTCTTCAATTAAAGATACTTGTATCATCTTCTCTCAGGTCTCCAATTATAATATTTCTCCAATTATTATCCAGTGCATTCTGGTCTGGTGGTTGCCTGACTTGTATTGTTTCTCGTATCAGATTTTATGGCATAGCCCTTTGATTCTTTGCAAATAAATAATTTTTTTCATTGGCTTTTGTTTTCACTCTGTTCTTTGTTAACCTAATGTTTAATTTGTGCTTGGTGTTTATGGCATTTTAGTTGCATCTGTTCATTATTCATGTTTCCTTCCTCTAGGTTTCTTATTAATGGGTGTCTTTCTCTGATGCAGTGCAAGAACAATGATCACATTTAAAAGGTTTTCCTCCAGTATGAATTCTTAAATGCCTTTGAAGCAGCCCTTTTGCTGATGCAGTGTAAGAACAAAGATCACATTTAAAAGGTTTTTCTCTATTGGTTTATACTCTTTTTAGAATACTTTATATAGCTGTGAGTGGGGCTTTCACCCAAAGCCAAACACTCCAACTATGTCTGAACTTGGCCTAGTGTTTGTTTGAGGAGGGTGATTGTTCCATTTAATGGCTCTATTTGGATTTCTATGGCCTGGGGCTATCCTGGGATTGAATTCAGGCAAGTTGTTAAGTTGTTCTTCATCATACCTGTTGTGCCAACTATGATGGGGAGAATGGCAGCTTCTTTCAATTCCCAGTTTCTCTTTATATCATATATAAGCACCTGATATTTCGTAATTTTTTCCTTTCCACTCTGTTCAGGCCATAGTCATTTGGAACACTGACCTCAATAAGTAAGGCAACCTTTTCCCTCTTGTCCCAACTACTATATCTGGTTTCACTGCTGAGTTTTCTATGAAAGTGGCAGTTGGAATTATTGTGTCATAATAGATAGTATAATGGTTATTTCCAGTAACTGGTGCAGGTATATGGTTCCATACATTTTTACTGCATTCCAGTTCTAATGCTGTCATAATCTTCCAGTGGATATATTTACAAATTTTTTTGGGTCATTCCAGCTCAATTGGTACAGGGGTGGTCGGGTGACCATCTCCGATTTTCTTCAAATTTTCAGGGTTGATTCATACACCATTCAATAGCTTAAATCTAAAATTTTAGCTTCCTCAGTCAAAAACTTTTAATTTTATGGTCGCTTAAATGGCCCCCACATTCGACAAAAAATGCCCATGTTGGGCTTGATCAGCCAATGCCTTCATTTTGAGAGGCCTTGAAAAGTGTCTTCCAATAGGAGTAGAAGCTTCAAATTTGTCATGCCAATACAACGTCTGGGGGCTTTTCAATTTTGCAAGCTAAAAGGCTGTGAAATAAATAGTTTCTAAGTTACAAGGGCTTAAATATGGCTCCATTTTGAAGCTTGCATCAATTCCTCCCACTTTTACGACTCTACCATTTTCAAAAGTTTTAGTTCTACATCAATCACAGCTGTTTTAATACTCCTAATAGTCTCTATGGGTTGTAAATTTATGAGTGAAATAAAAAAATGACCAAAAAAGGATTTATTTCTATTTTTAAAAATTTCCAAAAGTTGATATTTTCACAAAATTTGCAAAATTAACATCAACTTTGGGGCTTAATATAAAGGTGTCCGAAATTAGTCAGGGAGTTGATACTTCTAGTAAAGAAAGATACATATGTGTAAAAAAAACATATATTAAGGAATAGATCTCAACTCAACTCCTTCATATAGTTTTGGTGATTCAAAGAAAAGTGCTTTTTGTGAAAAATCTCAAATTTTTGCAAAATTTTTACATTTTTAAATTTCTATTTATGACAATGAATTGTAATTTTACTTCCATTTTATTACTTATTAAGTTGATTTACAATTGTAATAATATGTAAATAAGTCTAAAACATAAGAAATTTAATATGTCTGTCAAAACAACCAGCGACTCGAAGGGCTCTGGGTAGCTCATTTCGCTTTGTATATTCTTATGTAAAACATGATGGTTAATCATTAATGTCCAGGCCTATTTTATAGATCATGATCTTTTATTTTCAGAAAATTTAACTAGAGCAATTAACTTAATTTTACTGCCTGTAATAATGGCTTATTCTAATCAAGAATCAAAGTGCAGCTTTGGTATGTACTTGGATGATCCATGTCATGAACACAGACTCACCAGGAAGGTGGGTATGTATACCTTACATGAGCTGACAGATGAAACAAGGAAACTGCTATTGTGGAGAACAAAAGCAACTGTAATCAACCCAAATAGTGCTACTGTATGCTACCACCATGAAAAAATGCTTGGAATGCATTACCAACAAATGCAACGTAGCTGCCAAGATCCATGGAGAAATCATCGAAAGAAGATAAGTAAGTAAATATAGGTACTAATATATTTATATTTCACAAAGAAGTTTATATTGTAAATTGTAACCTAAATTAGCTATTTAATTTTATATACTGTGCTACTGAATGCATATGTTTTGAATATTTTATACGAATAGCCTATAACCAAATGTTGAGGTTTTAAAATTATTTTTCAATGTGTTTAGAGTTTACATTACCCTACTTTATTTGCAGAATCACTACAAATTATTGACAAAGACATAGCAACTAGACTGAATCTGATACCAGGACAGAAACTTTGCTCAACATGCTTCTCTAGAGTCAAGACGATTGAAGATGAAAAAGACTCAGGTAGTGATGAATATGTTCCAGAAGAAATAGTTAGAGAGACATTTGATGAAACGTTAGGTTCACTAGAATGCTCACCCATTAAGTATGTAAGAGCAAGAGATCGAAAGTTTTACGCGAAAAGGAAACTAAAGCAAATTGAAACATCAACAAAATCAAAGCTGTCAAAAGTACTTCATATGAAGCCTAGCATTTTGGATGAGGAAGCGGAGAAACCTATAGAGAGTGAGGAAGAAAAGTGTTATCAGCATATGATAGAGGAACTGAAAGAAAAGTGTAAAACTAGTACCAGACAAGAAAAGATACAAATTCTAACACTCCTTCCAATTGGTAAAACCTGGTCCAGAGAAAGAATTATGAAAGAATTGAAGTGTCAGCCAGAATGGTTAATGCTGTGAGGGCCTTAAAGAGAAAAGAAGGTATCCTTCCTATAATGAGAAATAAAAAGAGTAGCAAGGGTATAAGTGATGAAATAAAGGAAAGTGATAGAATTTTTCCAAAACAATGAATATACTAGAGAATGCCCTGGTAAAAAAGACTACAAATCAATAAAAACACCACAAGGGAAGGTTTACAAGCAGAAAATACTGTTGTTGACAAATATCAGAGAATTATATACACTTTACAAAAATAAATATCCAAACGACAAAATCTCCAAATCAAAGTTTTTTGAACTGAGACCAAAATGGTGTATGGGTGTGGGGAGTAAAGGATCACACAATGTATGCATTTGTGAAATACACCAGAACTTTAAACTTTTATATGAATCACTCCCTGTCAAAGTAGAATTAAGAGTGTTACTATGGAAAATAGTCTGCAACACTGAAACCAGAAACTGCAAAACATGTCCTGGTTTAAATGAATTACGGGATTGGCTTCTTACCATTTTTGAAAACAATGATTATGACATGGATGATGAGGTTTCCTTTAAGCAGTGGCTTCATACAGACCATACCCAACTGGTCACAATGACAAAAAGTGTTTCGAATATAGTAGAAGACATATGTGAAAGTGCAAAAAAGTTGAAAGTACACCATTTCATAGCAAAAGCCCAATCAAAATATTTGTCCAACTGTAAAGAAAACCTCAGTGATTCTACAGCATTAGTGCTTGTTGACTTCTCTGAAAACTATAGTTTTATGATTCAGGATGCTGTACAAGGGCATCACTGGGACAATACCCAGGCTACCTTGCATCTGGTAGTCTGCTATCAAAAAGTTGATGGTGAACTAAAAGTTACAAATTTTTGTGTAATATCAGATTCACTTACACACAACACAACTGCAGTTCATTTTTTATGTGAAGCCTTGAAATTACTTAAAAGTCAGAATCCTAAACTAAAACATATTTGTTACTTTAGCGATGGCGCAGCAAGTCAATATAAAAACTATAAAAACATCATTAATTCAGTGTTACATGAAAAAGATTTCCAACTAACATGTGAATGGAACTTTTTTGCCACCTCTCACGGAAAGAGCCCCTGTGATGGTGTTGGTGGCACCGTCAAAAGGTTAGTTGCCTGGGCAAGTCTACAAGCAACAAGTAAAGGTCACATCACCAATCCAAAAGAGATGTTTGATTGGTGCAAATCTAATATTAATGGTATACAATTTCTGTACATTGATTCAGCTAAAACTGAGGAAAATGCTAATTTATTTGAGTTAGAAAAAAGGTATTCCTTAATTAAGACCAGGGCTGTGGAGTCGGTGATAAAATTTGCCGACTCCAACTCCGACTTCAAAAATTTTAACATTCCAACTCCGACTCCAGAAATCTGACTTGTATAATTACGACTCTGACTCTGATAGAATGTTAAGGCCAAATTGATTACGATTAGCTTTATTAGGCCAATGGAGATTCATAAACATGGCATTTCGTCACCACCACATGACTCATCAGGTTACTTAGTGGCTGTAACTATGCCTTAATGGCTTTTTTTCTCTTTATTCAAAAATTACAATAAATCCCAAAATACAAACTGATTGAAGCTTAAACAAAATAAGATTATTATTGGTTTAGCAAATTAATAAGATGTTTTTGTATTATTATAAACATCCGTAACAAAATATACTAACCTAAACTGAATTTGTTCTTAAAAAAAGGATCGCTTCCATTAAATCTTCTTTCAGTGATGTTTATCAAAATTATCAAATTGAAATCTAAAAATCTGAAAAAGATTTAGGGTTGCTAGTACAAAATTTTTAAATTTCTTATTATTAATTATGTTAATTAATTAATTATAAGCAACTATATTTATATATTATTTATATTTATATATTTATATGTTATATATTATATATTATTTATATATTATATTATATATTAAAACATTAAGTTAAATCTATTTTATTCATAAAATTGAGCTAGGCCTTGGCCTAGGCTGCTATGGTTATAATTGAAGGATTTGCACCAACTCCAACTCCATCCAACTATGCACTTCCGACTCCGACTCCACTCAAAATTGACCGACTCCACAGCCCTGATTAAGACAATCCCAGGAACCCGTTCATATCACTGCTTTAGACCTTCATCAACAGGCATTAAACTGTACAAAATTTCTAGTGATGAAAATTTCTTTAACGTACAACTTTCCTTCCTCAATGCTACACAAGAAAATGTGGCTTACCAATATAAACCTGGTACATATGTGGCCTGTTTCTATGAAGGTGACTGGTTTGATGGAAACATAGTTGAAGTGTGTGATACTGAGAAGGATCTATTAGTAAATTTCATGAAAAAGAATCCTTTTAAATGGCCTGAACAAGAGGACGTTTGCTGGATTCCATTCCAACATGTTTTGTGTTCAATTGAACCACCTACAGTTGCTGGGAAAATGGGGAGACAGTACAAGTTATCAAATGATTGTTTATCTAAAATTGAGGAGTATTTTAAAAAAAGCCTAAGTAACTACAGACCTGTATCAAGCTGAATAATAAATTGCCAATTTATGGCTGTGAGGCCATGGAGTGTTGAAGACAATCAGACTTAAAGCCTGAGTACAATAATAAATTCCTGAGTCAGTATCTAAACATAAGAGTTATTAGCTATATATAAGTTTACATATGAATTTACATAAAACAACACATATTAAAAAAAGAATATGAACTTATAGCCAATAATTCACATGCTTAAAAACTCAGGAATTCATTATTGTATATAGCTAAGTACTGTACACTTGTATTAAGGGAAGTAATACAACAAAGCTACTTAAATTTAAGGTTTTGTACTGAAAATGGTGGTTACTACTAGTTTATCTGTACTAACTGCATAATTTAAATTACTAGGAAGTGCTTAAAGAGCAGTAGAACATGGTTCTACATGATTTACTTAGGTAGATCCAAGTATTGAGCCTACAAGCTGGTCCATCTGTTGTGTTAACTGCAAATGTAGTAATAATCTAGGTATATATTATGTCTTTTTTATGAGTAAAACTTATTTAGATAATTTAACATTTGTGAATTAACTTACCAAGTAATAAAATAATAAAATGGAAGTAAAATTCCAATTCAATGTTGTAAAAAGAAATTTAAACATTTCAAAATTTTGAAAAAATTCAGAATTTTTCACAAAAAGTACTTTTCTTTGAATAGCCAAAACTATATGAAGGAGTTGAGTTGAGATCTATTCCTTAATATATGTTTTTGTACACATATGTATCTTTCTTTACTAGAAGTATCAACTCCCTGACTAATTTTGGACACCTTTATATTAAGCCCCAAAGTTGATGTTAATTTTTCAAATTTTGTGAAAATATCAACTTTTGGAAATTTTAAAAAATAGAAATAAATCCTTTTTTGGTTATTTTTTTATTTCACTCATAAATTTACAACCCATAGAGACTATTAGGAGTATTAAAACAGCTATGATTGATGTAGAACTAAAACTTTTGAAAATGGTAGAGTCGTAAAAGTGGGAGGAATTGATGCAAGCTTCAAAATGGAGCCATGTTTAAGCCTTTGTAACTCAGAAACTATTTGTTCCACAGCCTTTTAGCTTGCAAAATTGAAAAGCCCACCAGAAGTTGTATTGGCATGACAAATTTGAAGCTTCTACTCCTATTAGAAGACACTTTTCAAGGCCTCTCAAAATGAAGGCATTAGCCGATCAAGCCCAACATGGGCATTTTTTGTCGAAGGTGGGGGCCATTTAAGCAACCATAAAATTAAACATTTTTGACTGAGGAAGCTAAAATTTTAGATTTAAGCTATTGAATGGTGTATGAATCAACCCTGAAAATTTGAAGAAAATTGGAGATGGTCACCCGACCAACTTTCTGAAATCTGTACCAGTTGAGCTGGAATGACTCTTTTGTGTCTGGCTGTATAGTACCCATTTGCCATGAGCACCCTACAGCCCAATATTAGATGGCCAACACTTTCCACCTCCACATGACAGAATCTACATCTGTCATTATTACTCAGTCCAGCCATTTTTTTAAATGCATTTGTTAGGAGTACAAGATCTTGGGCACCCATTATTAGTCATTCTCTGTCATATTGCAGAACTCCTCTCCTTAGCCATTCCAATGATCCTTTTTTGTTGATGTAGTCCTTCTGTAGTTCTTGATATTATTTTCCAGCCCTTTGGTGTTGTTCCCATTCTTCTACATGTTTGGGCCTGTTATTCCAGCACAAATTTTTTACTTTTCCTAGCTATTAATATGGTACTCTTTCAGTTTCTACATTCTTCTGTCAAATTGTTCCCTCTAAAATTCTGGGCCAGTTTGGTTATGGAAGTTTGTTGAGTTACCCTTGTGGTATGGTGTTCATGAACCAGAGGTAGTGTAGGGTTTGTAGACCTCCTCAGATACTGCCCAATGCTGATGGTCGATGATCAGTGCAGCTGGTTAACCTCAGTCAGTCCCATCCCTCCCAATTTCCTTGGTAGGTACAATCCAGGAAGACACTGGTTCCTGTATGTTATTCTATTTAGAGTGAGGATTTTTCTGGTCTTAACATCGTTTGTTCAGTTCTGATTGTCTAGTCTATTATCCCTATACTATAATTAATAACAGGGATGGCAAATTGATTTATAACCATCATTTTGTTGTTTGATGTAAGTTGGGTCTTGCAGATCTTTTTCAGTCTTTGCATATACTCTTCACTTATTTTCTCTCACATTTGCCGATGTTCTATATTACCACTTTCTTCTATTCCAAGGTATTTGTCAGAACTATCCTCTTCCAAGTCCTTAATCTCAGTGTCTCTTCCTAAATTGATGTTGTGTTTGTATTTTCTTACCTCCCCTAAATGAAAATTTAGCATTTAAGTATGGATTCCTAAATGTATTTGAAGCTGATATTTCTGTGATATAGTGTAAGAACAAAGATCACATTTAAAAGATTTAAAAGGTTTTTCTCCAGTATGAATGCTTAAATGCCTTGAAGGTCACCTTTCCGTGATGTAGTATAAGAACAAAGATCACATTTCAAAGGTTTTTTTCCAGTATGAATACTTAAATACCTTTAAAGCAGAACTTTTGCTGATGCAGTGTAAGAACAAAGGTTTTTCTCTCAGTTTATACTCTTTTCAGTACTTTTTATAGCTGTAAGTGGGGCTTCCACCCGAAGCCAAACACTTCAACTATGTCTGAACTTGGCTGAGCATTCATGTAATGATGGTGACTGTTCCTTTTAATGCCCCTATTTGGATTTCTATGGCCTGGGGCTGTCCAGGGATTGAATTCAGGCAAGTTGTTAAGTTGTTCTTCATCATACTTGTTGCACCAACTATGATGGGGAGAATGGCAGCAGCTTTCAAGTCCCAGTTTCTCTTTATGTCGTATACAAGTGCCTGATATTTCATAATTTTTTCCCTTTCCACTCTATTGAGGTCATTGTCATTTGGGACACACTTCAATAAGTAAGGCAACCCTTTCCCTTTTGTCCCACACTACTATGTCCAGTTTTACTGCTGAGATGTCTATGAAAGTGGCAGTTGGAATTATTGTATCACAGTATATGGTATAATGGTTACTTCCAGTGACTGATGCAGGTGTATGGTCCCATACATTTTTGCTGCATTCCAGTTCTAATGCTGTCATGATCTTCCAGTGGATATATTCACAAATTTTATTGTGTCTGGCTGTATTTAAAAGGGTTTTCTCCAGTATGAATTCTTAAATGCATTTGAAGTCCACCTTTCTTTGATGCAGTGTAAGAACAAAGATCACATTTAAAAGATTTAAAAGGTTTTTCTCTAGTATGAATTCTTAAATGCCTTCGAACCAGACCTTTCTGTGATGCAGTGTAAGAACAAAGATCACATTTAAAAGGTTTTTCTCCAGTATGAATTCTTAAATGTATTCGAAGCTGATATTTCCGTGATGTAGTGTAAGAACAAAGATCACATTTAAAAGATTTAAAAGGTTTTTCTCCAGTATGAATTCTTAAATGTCCTTGAAGGTTACCTTTCTGTGATGTAGTGTAAGAACAAAGCTCACATTTAAAAGGTTTTTCTCCAGTATGAATTCTTAAATGTCCTTGAAGGTGACCTTTCTGTGATGTAGTATAAGAACAAAGATCACATTTAAAAGGTTTTTCTCCAGTATGAACTCTCAAATGCCTTTTAAAACTTTGTTTAAACTTTGTCTGGTATGGGCAAATGCAACATTTGAATATATTTTTTTTTATGAACTGGTCTTTATGATTCACATTATTCTCCAAATTATGTAAATTAATGACGTTACTTGGTGTTGATTTTGAAGCATTTTTTATTTGCTTATGAACAGCATAAGATTTGGTTTTCTCAAGTTCCAATCTATCTTCTGAGTTTTGCTGAAGTTTGTGAAACTGAAAAAGAATTATATAAAATTAGTTTAGTTGTAGATTACAGGAAAATTACTTGCTGAAAACCATGGTTTTATATATTCTCTAAAGCAAAGAATGTGACCAACTTATCACCAGAGTTGGGCATATTACTTTCTATAAGTAACGGCACTACTGCCACCATTACATTGATAATAAAGTAACGTTGTTACTGCTTCAGTTACTTCTATGAAAAAGTAATGCATTACTGTTACTGCTACCACTACTATTAAGAAAAGACTGAAGAGTAAAAAAGCCTTAATAATGCCAAATTATACTCTATGACAAAAAAATAAAAAAAAAAAAATAAAAAAATAAAAAAATATGGCCTGTCCAAAAAACTAATCTTGCAGATTTTTTAGGTGTGTTGTTCGATTTCAGGAACACTGGTTTTTCAAAATTAGCATCTGATAGTCCTCATTTGGAGGAGCTAACAGCTAATTAACAGCTAATAAATGATACTAGTCAAATGATCAGTTTGAAGGTAACAAGTAGCAAATAACAATTGAAATCACTCTAAAAAGTAGTGCCATTGCCATTTTTGTTACATCTCAAAAATAATGGCATTACTGCTACAGCTACTAAAAAAGTAATACCATTACTCCCAACACTGCTTATCACCAATCAAAACACTAAAGTTTTTTTAAAGTTCCATAGCTCACTTCATTGTGATGTTCCTACACCATTAAAAGCTTTTTAAAATGGATAATTAGTGTTGCACCTGTTCATTTCTAAGACCTTTCCTTTGTACCATAAAATGTCATTTTGTACTATGAAGGCAGTCAGAAAATAAGTTTACATGGTGTATAATTTCATAACTAAAGTACCTACATTGATTGATTATGTTTGTATCAGGTAAATTCATTAATCATTGTTGGTAACTGCACATCGATTCGGCTGCCATCTACCATACATTAGTTATATGAGTCAGTTGAACATGGCAGCTCAACTGGAACAGTGCCCTGTCATTTCTGCAGCAATATTCTGAGTCTGTCAGTGGTCAAGAATTTCTCGAGCACATTGTCACAGGAGATGAGACATGGGTTCATCACCGTACTCTGTAAACAAAATGTGCCAGCATGGACTGGAAACATCCTGGGTCCCCACAACTAAAGTAGTTCAAGATTGTGAGGTCCACTGGCAAAGTGATAGTTACCATGTTTTGGGACTACAAAGGCATTTTGCTCACAGACTTCATGCAAAAAGGCACACCAATCAATGCAGCTACATATTGTTCAACACTGGAACATTTATGAGTGGCCATTAAACATAAACATCCTGGACTGTTCCATAGGGCAAGGCAATGTTCCAGTTCAGATACCATGTTCAACTGACTCATATAACCAATGTACAGTAGATGGCAGCCAAATCAAAATGCAGTGCTGTCAACAATGATTAACGAGTTCACCTGATACAATCAATGTAGGTCCTTTAGTTACGAAATTATACACCATGTAAATTTATTTTCTGACCACCCCTTGTATAAAGGATTTGCAGGCAACCTATACTTTGTCAATGCAATGTGAGCAAATGAGTTTAGGGTTGGCTTGATAAGCATCTGTATCTCTGATTCATGTTTGCTTGCCTCCCCATAAAGAAATAGGAAATTTACTTCAATAAAATTTAATGAAACCATTTCAAGACTGAACTTTCTTACAATCACCCCAATGCTTAAATAAAAATTTATTTTATTGAAATTTGGCTTCAAGATGAGGTATGGACCAGGTGTTGAACTGTTTATTTTTGTAAAGCTTAGAATGGGAACAGGTTTTTTTTTACTCATGGGTAAAGTAACACCACTTGTTCTTGAAAGCTGAGTTACAACTAATTTCATTCAAACAAAATAATAATAATAATAATAATAATAATAATGATATATTTGGGGTTTGGTTAACTTCAATAGTAGCAGTTAAGGTCCTATGAAGAAAATTTTTTTTTTTTTTGTGGGATCTAAACAAAATATTCCAAGAGGTAGATGGTTTTAATCAGAATTTTAGGTGATTATAGTTTGACAAGCATATTCTATGTAAAAATGGGTGCTGATTCCAAAACAAGCTGTCTTATTGAATCGGTATCGGAAATACTATCATTGTCTTCATCCTCAACACCCTCACCTCCATCTGCGACATCCTTCAGTTCCATGGTCTCAGAAAGCATGGTTGGCATTTGACTGCTGGTAAACCAGACTGGTAGAAAAATTCCATTAACCTCTTTCCAGCCATGGTCTGTGGGTTGCATGTTCTGCAGTGGATCTCTTAGATGTGCATGCTTCCAGAGATATGCCGCATAGTTGCACCTAGCTAACTTTTGATCCAGAACATCTTTGCAGGAGGAAGCATGCCTGTATCGATACCTTTAATTTTCTGTAAAGGAGAGTCTGGGTCATTTGGCTTGTACCTTTGCTGGAATATCTTCAGTCTGGCCTCATTCACCGATGAAATGGTTCCCTGGCCATATAGAGTACACACATATTTTTGTACATAGTTTCCTTCATCAACAAAGGTGGTCTTCTCTCCAAGGCTGCTGAGACCTTCAAGATGTAACAGGTTCTTTTCAGCCTTCTTCAGTGGATTCACTTTCCCCTTCCTAAAGAAGGGATAACATAGGCCCTCTATTGGATGTAAATGGCGCTTTGGCTTCTGACGCTCAGGCGATGGCGGGTATTTTCAATAACTTTTTTGCGACAGTTTTTACCGTAGAGGACGTAAATAATGTCCCCGACGTTGACGATATCGTTCCATTTAGTAGCGAGACTATTTTAGATGAAATAACTGTTTACGAGGCTGAGATTGCGCATTATATCGATAGGCTAAAAGTTAGCAAGGCTCCAGGCCCTGACGCTTTTTATCCTAGACATTTGAAAGATTTGAAAGACGTTATCGTAGGCCCCTTAGCGAAGATTTTTAATCAGTCACTCGAAACGGGGATTATTCCTGAAGACTTCAAATTAGCTAACGTCACGCCTATTTTTAAAAAAGGCGACCGCGCGGTAGCTAGCAATTATAGGCCCATTAGCTTAACGTCAATTGTCGGTAAACTTTTGGAATCCGTAGTTAGGGATCGTATTATCGATCACTTAGAAAGTAGGGGTTTGATTAATAGTAGTCAGCACGGGTTTCGACGCCATAGGTCTTGTTTAACAAATTTGTTAGAATTTTATAATGAAATAGTGCGCAAATACGATAGGCATAGGGCAGCTGACATTATTTATTTGGATTTTAAAAAGGCGTTCGATACAGTTCCGCATAGGAGACTAATTGCGAAGGTTAAAGCGCACGGTATCCGCGGTCAGGTAGCTAACTGGTTAGAAGAATGGCTTCGTGCTAGGAGGCAGAGGGTCGTAGTTAATGGTAGTGAATCGGGGTGGTTAGAGGTAGGTAGTGGTGTCCCACAGGGTTCAGTGTTAGGCCCATTGTTATTCGTAATTTACATTAACGACATAGATGTAGGATTGATTAGTAACGTGTCAAAATTCGCGGACGATACTAAAATAGGCGGTAAGGTTGTTAACGACGATGATAGAAATAGGATCCAAGACGATGTAGATAGGATTATGGAGTGGACGGATAAGTGGCAGATGCAATTTAACGTAGATAAATGTAAAGTTTTGCATATAGGTTCTCGCAACAATAATTACGTGTACACGATGGATGATAGGGATTTAGCGAGCGTTGACGAGGAAGTAGATTTAGGCGTACGCGTAACTAAAGATTTAAAGGTTAGGAACCAGTGCCTGGAGTCTTGCGCAAAAGCTAATAGGATGTTAGGCTTCATAGCGCGTAATTTCGAATTTAAATCGAAGGATATTATATTGCCCCTTTACAAGTCCCTAGTCAGGCCTCATTTGGAATATGCCGTTCAGTTTTGGTGCCCGTACTTGCGTGAGGATATTGATAGGTTAGAAAGGGTTCAGCGTCGTGCCACGAAACTTATTCCGGCATTGCGCAATAAGCCTTATGAAGATAGGATTAAAGTGTTAGACTTGTATTCACTCGAAACTAGGAGATTAAGGGGGGAGCTTATTGAAGTTTTCAAAATCGTTAATAACATCGATAACGTAAATTTTGACAAATTGTTCACTTTCGACAATAGTAATACTCGCAATAACGGATTCAAGTTGCGTGGCAGACGTTTCATTAGTAATATCGCTAAAAACTTCTTTACGTTTAAAGTAATTGATAAATGGAATAATCTTCCCGCGTCAGTCGTTCATTCTACCAGCGTTAATGTGTTTAAGAACCGTCTTGACAGACATTTTAAAAATATTAACGTTGTTTAAAATTAAAAAAAAGTTAACAACAGGAGCTCTGGTGGTGGTGCTCGAGGATGAGTCTGTTGACGATGAATGCCAGCGTGATGCCAGCAATAAAAAAAAAAAAAAAAAAAAAAAAATTAGACTAACACGAATGTAGATGTAGCTCATAGCGTAAACTAACCCACTTTTTGTTTAACTTTACCTACTTTTTTTTTTTCTTATCCTCCTTACTTTGCATGTCTCTAACTCTTTTCTTGCATGTTTGTAGTTTGCATGGTATGACAGTGAGTTAAGACTGTGTTTGCATGGTTTGTAAGCGTTCTTATTTTACTTCTTTTCATCTTTCACCCCTCTCCTATATTCTCCGACTATTTTTCTGACTTGTCGGCAGTGGCCGGCGGATGATGATGGTGAGACTTTTTCCCTCTTTTTCTGAATGAATGTTAACCCACGAATGATAGGTGTTGCTCCTTACTTAACCCCTTATTCTCCTCTCTTCTCTTAACCCCCTACTCTCTCCTTTCTCTCGGGCTAGCCTTAGAGTGGATCTTAGGGTCTTTGTTAGCCTTAGCTTCTGTAGATCTGTAGATCTGTAGATGTGTAATCACATCCTGTCAGAGCATAACCTGGCAATGCCTTGGAGAGAACTGGACCCAGGTGATTTGCTAGATCAGTGATGTGTACATATCTCCTGGTGTTGTCACTAGCATGCCCAAGGTCCATCCACACGTTGGTTTTGAGTTGTCTGGCATGGTACGGAAGAATAACCATGATATCAGTGTCCATTGCACGGACAACAACATCATGTCTTGGTCTTGTTTTTGACAGCACGCTGAGATGGTACAACAGCATGGTATCAGCCTCCACGTGTGAGCATACATACTCAGGTGCCTCATTGTGTTCTACATTTCCTGATAGAGTTGCTGTATATTGCAGACACTGCTCCTCATGTGCAACAAGAACTCTCATTTGTTTTATGATAGGTGCATACTTGTTATCTTTCCATTCATCCATAAAGAACTTCATAAGTGCAGTTTTGAAATTTGGTGATCTCTCAAGGGATGTCTGAAATCTTTAGGATGTAACTGATCTGATCCACTTATGTGAAATGATCTATCATTTGCACCTCTTGCCTGGTGCTCAACATTCTTTATACTTTTCACATACTTGTCACAGACAAAGTGTACTTTACTTGCCCTTGCACTGCATATGATCTTCAGGACCAGCATTATTACAGTTCCAAGAGTAAGAGGCAAGTCTGAAGGCAATGATTGGATTCTAAACATCGTGTCATAGAGAACTAAATCAACTGTTGGCAGCTCTCTCTGTGTAATCAAATCTTCAAGATGTTTGGACAGTTGATACTTTGGTGTTTTCTTCATCATGCCATAAATGCTAGCCGTAGAGAAGGAAACATTTTCAAGCTCAATCTTTCTGGTACAAGCAAGATAGAGTAATCTGCCGAGCAAGTCCTGTGTTGTCTTCAGCACCAAAACGTTTTTATCCTTACCTCATACTTTGCTTTTTGACAGCAGCACTGGCAAAGTTTTTCAATTTTCTTCTTTGCAATGGCTTTCAAACCTTGTGGGGTCATTTAAGCATTCCCGGAGGAAGTCATCTTTCCACTTTTCCCCCAAAATGAAGAGATTTAACATCTCTTTTATTTCATCTGGCATTTTCTTGCCATCTGCTAGCAGTACAGATTGGTATCTTCAAGCAGAGACTCGATGAAAGGATTCATTGTAGTCTCTATCATTTTGGATATGCTTTCCAGGTCTCTTTAGAATTTACTCACCTTTGACTTTCTTAGTTCATGGCTTGGATTAGTGTCCTTCCTTATTGCTGCTTTTTCAAACAGATGCTCACTATGGTACTTCTAGCTGATCTCATCACTGTCCAGTGCCTGGTTGCTCCTTGACTTTGATAGAAAGCAATGATACCAGTTTGTCATGAAGCTGTATCTGTATTGATCATACTTTTTAGTGCTTGATCCACTGGTTGTCTGGCAAAGGAAGGGATGACAACCTCACAGATAAACCACCTCTTTCAAGTTGTTGTCTCATGCCAGGATGGGTGGTATCCATGTTCAAGAGTCTGAGATAGTACAAGCACATGTAGCATGCATAATTGTGGCAATTTGTAGCAAAGAAAATGTCAATTGTTTTCCCAAGCATGATGATGAAAAGGTCCACATCATTTGTTCATACGGCTCTGCTAATGAGCATGTAGATGTCAACCATGTCAATATAATTCATCCAGAACTGTGCATTTACACCATGTTTACCAGCTCTGGTATCATCACAGAAGCTTTCATAGGCCATCATGAATGCTCTGTACTCATCTGTCTCCTCCAAAGATGTCATCTTCTCAGGGGATGGTGATTCGTGGAGAATCTTCAGGGCTTCAACCAAATGTCCATAACTGTCATTTCTCTCTTCCACTTCAAAAAAAAAAAAAAAAACATATGGTTGCTCTGCATAGCAGATGCTAGGAGCACATGCATTCTTCTAGCCTGATTATAGTGTTTTCCTGTCAAAAAAGCATTGAGTGAACCCTTGGGTGAGGGCACCACTTTCAATTAAAATGTGGGCTGCACCTGACCCATCCAATAAGTGCCCCACTGCTGACAGATATAGGAACAATATGGAAAGCCCCAAAGCAGACAAAGACATTGTCATACTGAGGGCTCATTCCTGCAACTATGAAGCTGGCTTGGCTATAGCCAGATCATAGGTTGTTGCAATGCAATCTTCATTACATTCTTCAGCAATGGTCATATTTCTTTTCATGGTTTCATTCACTACATCATGCCATGTAGGAGGGGCTCCAATGTTTGCCAAATAGCCTATGTTCTGAGTTGGTAAATCATCTTTGGTTATTGTTGAGTTCCAGCCAGACCACATTGGCGTGTGTGTGTTTGTTTTGCAAGATATTGTCCATGCAACATCTCTGGCAGCACAGGTTTTGTAGTTTTCAGGCTTGACCATTATTTGTACCTCAAAGAAAAACTTGATATTTTTAGTTTCTTTCTCAATGGTTCGAGTTCTGGATTTGGTATTTCAAGACTTCTCTTCTTTCATTTGTTCATAGAAATAGGATGTGTAGTCATTGTTGTTGTTGTGGATGTTGTCATTGTTGCTGTTGGTGATGATATAACTGGAATTTCATTTTGAATACAGATGCCTTGTGTGTCATGATACATTGATTCATCATAGTTGTCCCATGCTGTGTTTGTGCTTAGTCCTTCACTTGCTTCTAGGCCATCAGGAAGAACTCGGTTTTTCTCAATAATATTAGCAGCAATTTCAGTCTCATATTTTTCTGCAGCATGATATCCTATGCAGTGGCCACAGTGATTAACAACTTTTTGAATCTTCCTGGAACCAGTAATACTCTTTAAACCCATGCCCAGCAGCATGTGTTTAGATGGCTTCACTGTTCCACCAGTAGCTTTGTAGATATCTTCAGCTGATGATCCAACATACCACTCCACTCTCTGACTGGCTTCATCTTTTGTTCCAGTGTACAGAATCCTATAAAACTCCAATATTTCAGCAGGTATATTTGGACACTGACCATCATGGATTGCTTTTACTGTAATAGGCTTTGGGAGTTTATTTTCACTGAGCTTCTTGATCTTCTCTCTCAGGAACAAAGCTACATTCTCAATTTCCTTGGCCATAGCATCCTTTGCGAGAGAGAGATAGGTACCTTGTTTCTTGCTGTCTTGATCAACTTGAAGCTTGCTGCCATAGTGTTCTGAGATTTTGGACAAGAGATGGTATGGGTCAGAGGTAGGCTCCTCGAATCCTTCTTCTTTGAGAAATTCAATGAAGGTTTTATTGATATCAACAAATTTTTGGGAAGCTTCTTTCAAAAAGATCTCAGACTCTATATATGTAAGTAATCTTAAGAAAGCAGATTCTTGTCTCTTTGTGTACGTTGCACCTTCTTGTTTGGCCACAGCCTTAGCAGCCATGGAAATATACCTTTTCCTGCATGTCTAACGGTACTTGACCTCCTTCGCTATGAAGTTAATGTGTTCATATTCACCAAGAAAGTCTGTGTCTTTCAGTTGCCTTGCAGCATTTATAATCTGTCCTGTGCTTATGTAGTCTCAGAGATAGTATTTCAAAACCACTGGGGAAATGCTTGCAGTCTGGACCATTGTAGAAAATACAGTTCCTTCCTAGCAACCCAGTAGTTGAGATAGTAGCCACTAGTGGCTTCTTTACCATAGATCTTGTTTTAAGAATGTTTTCATCAGAACATGTTTTCTTTTCCTTTGACTATATCTGATAAGCGGTAAATTTACTGTAACAGCCATTGTGAAAGCCATAATGAGGCAGTGGTTCAGCATTAAAATTAATGGCTTCACATATAGCAAGGTATTTAGAACTCATCTGATATTGTTTTCTGGCTTCAGCTGTATCCCCTGCTTTTTTTCCACATTTATTTAGTAAATAGAGCCACTGAATCACCATCATGTTCTGCATCACCACTCGCATGCAGGACACCACAAAGGCACCTCCACACCATCCCTCTGCAAAAAAAATAAATTAATCAGTGTGCCACTCATTGGGAGGTAGATGGCTTTAATCAGAATTTTAGGTGATCTTAATTTGATAAGCCTATTTAAACATCTCCAAAATGGCCATTTTGTCATAGCTAGGGTCAATAAGACTGCTTTTTTTTTTTGGAATCAGCACACTTTTTAACATAGAATAGGCTTGTCAAACTAAGATCACCTAAAATTCCAATTAAAGCCACCTACCTCTTAGGGTAAAACCAATGAGGAAGACCCAGAGATGCTCCTCAATTTCTAAAATATGAAGTCAGAACCATGATTCAAACCCAGAACCCAGATTACCACTCAGCTACTCTGGTGAGTAAATCAAGTAGTTACACCAGTTATACCAGGGGTGCTCAAGCATATTTGCAGGTGAGCACATTTTCCAAATGCTGGAGCACAAGCAGGCACACAAAAAATATAAAAAAATACTTAAAACACATAAAAAATATTATTATCTGGTTTTAATTGCAATATTCTTTCTATTAACCAGTCTCTGAAAACTTATATGGGGGCTACTTGTAGGCACACTGAAATGGCTTCACAGGCAGAAATGTGCCCGAGTGCACAGGTTTGAACAGCCCTGAGTTATACATACAGGAATACCTCAAAATTCATCATGAATTTGTGTTGATAAACAGTTGAATTTTGAATGTTTTTTTCACATTGTTTCAAAAAATGACAAATCTGTGAATATGGACGATAGATTGCGAAACTATAGGTAGTAAAAGATTGATGATGAATCTGCAAAATGACGAATTTTGAGGTATTCCTGTACTGTACATCAATTAGGATTGAAACTATTGAATCAAGTATTTTCACCAAGAAAGGAGCTAATTCTGAAATAAACAATATCCAACCTATGCTTTCCTATTTTTAAAGCTGTCTCCCAAATTAACCCACTCACCTTACTGTGCTCTGGAGTTTACTTACATTTAGCTAGAGTTACAGAGAAAGCAAAGCAATACTTAATACACTAATAGATCTTCATACACAGTGAGCCAATAAAATGTACCTGATTTGAAAATGAGATTACATAATAACTACACAAGATAGGATTGAATAAAAAAATGCATTAAGTAGACAAAAGTCAATTTTTTTTTTTTACTGATAACCATTTTTTGTTCAAAATGCCTCAATTATGCTTACAACAAAGAATCTTCATCACTGAAGAGCATATCAAAACTCAATCAGTTTCCATGATATGAGGTGCCAACAGCTAAGACAATACAACAAATTCTGATTAAATGGAAGGATTGGGTCAATCCAGGAACAAAATGCCATGCATTCAGGATGACCTAAGAATGCTTGGACATGAGAGGATGTTAACCTCATTTGTGAGTCAATTGTGCACAATCCATGAAAATCAACACCATCTTTCAATTGAAATGAGTGTATGCAGAACTGCAAGGCAAATTTTGAAGGCTACCTAAAAGGTTTTCTATACAAAAACCAGGTGTTCCAACAATTAACAGAAGGTGACCAGCAATGCCAATAAAAAGGTGTGTTCAGATTCTTGATATGGTTTACAGAAATTAAATAAGAATGAGTCATCATTTTCAGTGATAAGTGCCATATTTACATCAAGGGATTAGTGAACAAACAAAACCACCATTTTGGAGGAATTACTAAACCTGTGGAGTTTGTTCAGATCCCACTGCATTCTGCAAAGATGGCAGTCTGGTGTGGGCTCAGTATCCAAAGGATTATCAGGCCATATTTCTTTGAGAATCCTGAAAATGAGGAAGCAGTACCAGTGAACAATATGCCCAAATGCTTAAGGTAATTTTTTAGGTATGTACAGGAAGGATGAGGCATGTGGTTCCAGCAAAGTGGGGTTACAGCACACACTTTCAAATTGGCAATGCTATATGAACATTTTCCAAGATATTTAATTTCCCAAACATTTTCGTTTCAATGACCACCAAGATCACCAGATCTGCCCCTTTACGTTTTTTTAGGGGGTACCTTAAAGAAAAAGTCTTTGAAGAGAAGCCAAGCACAATTAATGACCTGAAAGATTAAATCTGAACTGATGCCACAAACTTTTGGAACTTTTTTTTTTTTTTTTTTTTTTTACACCAATATCATAGACCATTTAGTTATTTGATTTGAAAAATTTCGAAAATTTTTTACTTTGCTTAATGCATTTTATGATTCAATACTATCATGTATAGTTTTCCTCCAATTTCATTTTGAAATTAAGTACAGTTTTGTGACACTGTATAAAGATCTATAGTAGACCCTCACATTAACGTACACTTTGGGGGGAGCGTGTGGTCATTAAAGTGAAATTTCCACTAAAGTGAAGTATGGAAACCCCCACTTTAACGTACTGGGGAACGTTAAAGTGAAGTATGGATGACCCCCACTTTACAGGACTACAGGACATTAAAGTGGGGTTTTCCGTAACCAAAATACTTCAGTACAGTTAAACATGTATGTATAGCCTTAGAATCTCCACATTCAACACATAACAACTGACTGCAACCTCATCCGAGGGATGGTTCCAATAATATTGTGGCGTCACCTTCACTTTAACGACTCAGAGTCTGCTAAAGTGAAGTTTGGTGATGCTAATAGACTTTTTTAGCAGAAATCTTCACTTTAATGACCTGTATTACGTTAAACTGAATGCTAACGACCAGACAGTGATTTAGTCCGTCCAAGTGAAGTTTCCGCTAATGTAAAGGTCATTAACGCGGGGGATTTCTATATTTGTATATTTTTAAAAGCTGTCTGTCAAATTAACCCACTCATTTCACTGCACTGGAGTTGGCCTACATTTAGCTAGGCACTAATAAAATCTTCATATAAAAGGAAATCAGGAATTAATTTGCTTTTAATATAACACCTAGTCTTCGTATCAAGTATTTTATCTGATCAAAGTCTGCATGATGAGTGATGGAACCATGTAATCAAAATGATTTTTGAGGCTCATTGCAAGGTGAAAATTATATCATCACCAATACTGTATATTTATTTGTATTAGAGTTCTGCTGTGAAAATTAATTTAGATGGGTTTTCTTATAGAATTAAATTATTCAGAAATGTTAGGTTTCATGAAGTAAGGCCACTGACCTATACTATATTTCTAAATTGGGGTTTATTAAGTGTCATTCCCATTCATTCCCTTAATAATAATAATTTTATTGTTCTTTGCTACATATATAACTTATATGGCATACAAAAGGTATACAGAGAGTGACACCCCTTCTCTCGAGTTGGCCTGGTGAAGTAGAGAGTTGGTTTCTTGTACTCTCTACCCCAGGTACCAGGGTTGGTGATTTTTTATTTTAAAAAAATTAAAAAAATCAAATTTATTTGAATTTTTCTCCATGTTCAAGATACTGAAACAAGTAAAAAAGATCCTTTTCATTCCTATAAGTTCCTGTAGCACTAATAACCTGAAGTAATTGAAGCAAACTATTGTATTAGCTATTTAAACAGCTAAGTCATCTTCAAGGTTGGATAAGAAATTGCACCTTTGCAATATGCGGAAGGTGCCAGTTTGTGAATATATCTAAGATTTATTCTAGGCCTAGAGTGCAATAACTGTTGCAATGAGCACTGTGTGAGTACAAGGAAACTAAGGGTAACACTTGGGTTAGGCTAACAGTTGAAAGAGGCTTCTTAGTATATTATGATAATAATTTATATATATGGAATGATAAAGATGTTATACCTCTTTATTTTTCTTTTCTTATTTTTATAATATAGATCCAATTTCTAATTAGGATAAAATGGCAATATCTTCAAAAAAACAAATATGTTTTTGCTATACATTTAATAAGCTACAGTACACTGTATAAAATCAATTTATTTAATTTGAGCTGTAAAAGCTGCAAAATTAGTGTTCCTTTTCAAAACTTTCAATCAGCATTAGAGCTCAAGAGCTATACTGTACTTTTCATTTGTAATTTAGAAATACTGTGTATATTTTTTTTATTTAAGTTTTAACTCCATAATTCTTTGCTTTGGGTAAACAAATTAAACTATCATGACCAGATTACCTTAAATGTTTTCTAGAAACAAAATATTTATTTTATATCAAATCAGTGGAATAAAAATTTTAATTAATTATTAATGTTTTATAAAAATAATAAATATGTTCTACAAATGTTTATTTACTTTAGGACAGTGGCTATTATGATCTTAATTAATGTTTAAAAAAAAAAGGTTAACACACACATCTTAATTTGTCACTATAATCAATAGAGTTATAAGTAAATTCAAAAACCTTGTTTTATTGAAAAATAAACAGCAAAGTTCATTACCATTCTTTATGTATTACCTATACTGTAGTGATTAATTAGTAGTTTTCACATTTTATATTTTTTTTTAAATTTTTATTCATATACTGATTTGAATCAGTGATTTAAAAAAAAAAACATTTGACTTAACTCATGATTTAAATCAACCAACCCTGCCAGGTACCTCCTGCTCATCAGGGATTGTTCTGAGCCAGGCATCTTATCTTCTTCTGAAGATGTCCACTGCAACACCACTCATGTTCCTTAGTTCCTTGGCCAGCTGGTTAAACAGTCTTGGCTCCTCTCTCAACAAAACTATTTTCCTTTGGGGGTTTAGCATGTTCCCTGTCTAGCCTTTAATTTTGGAACATGACACAGTTGTTTAGGAAGTTATAGGGTTCAGAGTAAGATTAGGGGCTAGTTTATTATTTTCCAAGTGTAAATAATGCTCTCTCTCTCTTTCCTTCTTTCCAGTGAATATAGGTTGAATTCAAGTAACCTTTCCCAGTAATTTAGTTCTTTGCACCCATTGATCTTAGCTGTGAAGCTTCTCTGAATCCTTTCTAGCTGACTGATGTCTTCTTTTTTATATGGGCATGTTAGGACCAAGCAGTATTCCAACTTCGGTATGATCAGTGTTTTCAATAGAGGAATCATGATATTCCTATCCCTCATTTAAAGGTTCTCATATCTGTCCAGTATTCTCTTTGCTCTGTCTACTGCTATCTTGTTTTGTGTTTCAAATTTCGCATGATCAGTCATTACAACAACCAAATCTTTTGCTTTAGAGTTTCTCTGAATTTCCTGTCCATTTGGAGTATAATAATCCCATAGATTTTAGGTCAAGATAATATTTCAAAAGTAAATTTATAAATAATTGGAGAGGAAATATACAAATTTAAAATTTCAGTGGTATTTTATTAATGTACCATCCTCTTAAAATCTGAAGCTTCATTTTAAAGCTCTTATGCTATTTTGAGGCACCTACTGCAGGGTGCAGGATACATACTTTCTTTTTCATGCTACCCTATTCTTAAAATGGCAGCTGTAAAATAACTGAACAACAGACTTCATACACAATTCTCTCCAGAGTTATTCACACTATCAGACATGAAGGTAGACAACAATATTAGAAGGTGACTCTCACTACTGTTATAGAAAATAACAACGTGCAGTGTCACAACTACTTTGCCTCATTCCTTGTTAACCTTGTTGCTGTTTCATACGTTGGTCTCTCTTCACACAGAGGTCAAGCTGGTAGCCTCGCCTCTAGGTCTGGCTTGATGGAGGAGCAAGTTGCTTTCTTGCACTCTCCATCGTACATAGCCAGGTACACCTGGCTCATCTGGTACCATCATGAGCAAGGTATCTAGTCTTCTCTTGAAGACTTCAACTTTGACCCCTGTGACATTTCTGAGGTCCTTTGGAAGCTGGTTGAAAAGTCTTGGCCCCATGACAACCAAGCTATTTTCCTTCAGTGTTGAGGAGGTCCCTTGTCAGGCCATTAATTTGGGAACACTACACATTCTGCCTTTCCTATTTTCCAGCATTGTTTGAATGGTAATTGGGTTTAGTTTTAAGTTTGGAACCAGTTTTTTTTATCATTTTCCATAATGTAGATTATGGTGTACCTCTCTCTCCTTTCCAGGGAGTACAGACAGTGGCGTAGCATCGGGTGTGCGGACCGCACAGGGCGGCCACTTTGGGGGACGGCCAATTTTGGCCAAGGCTGGCATTATGGTACGGTATGGTACGAAATACCATATTGTTTTCTATGTTTTAAATTGAATTATTAAATTTGTTTTTTTATTGTCTATCATCACAGTTTCAATTTTCATCATTATTACATTGTTCCTCAATCAATAAAATGTAAATCCTTTATATACGCGTGTTTGCTGTAGTGGAAAGTATGTTACATTTAAGGAAAGGGGTGGCCAATTTGGCTACCGCACAGGGTGGCCAAAACCCACGCTACGGCACTGAGTACAGATTTAGTTTACATAGTCTTTCCCAGTAGTTGAGTTCTTTGCAGCCATCAATCTTGGCTGTGAAATGTCTCTTCATTTTTATATGGGGATGTCAAAACTGAGCAGTATTCAAGTTTTGGTATAATCAGTGTTTTTAGCAGGGGAATCATTACTGTTCTGTCCCTTCTTCTGAACATTCTTAGTACCTGTCCTGCAACTCTTTTTGCTTTATTTATCACTATCTGATTTTGTGTTTCGAATTTTGCATCATCTGTCATTATCATCCCCAGATCGATCACTTTCATGCTTCTCTGAATTTCCTGTCTATCTGGAGCATAATATGGCAATATGCAGTCTGTTTAAGTTCCTCTTTTCTACCATATCTCAAGAGCTGAAATTTCTCTGTGTTAAATGACACGTTATTGTCTTCTGACCATTTGTATATTTTGTTCCTATCCCTCTGCAAGGCCCCCACTTCATTTACATCACTGATTATTCTGCTGATCATTGTATCATCTGCGAAGGATGTTACTATTCTGTTGTTGTTTACTCTGCTGTCTATGCCTGTTAACATGATAATGAACAGGAGTGGGGCCAGTACTGTCCCTTATGGTACTGAGCTGCGTACTTCCGATTCTGATGATGATATACCTTGAATTTTGACAACAGACATTCTCTAAGGAAGTTGTAGATCCATTTTCTCACTTTGCCTATTATTCCCATATATTTCATTTTATGTGCTATTATACCATGATCACATTTGTCAAAAGCTTTAGCAAAATCTCTGTATATAACACTATAGTTGTCATTGCCTTCCAATGCATCTAGAATATTGTTGTAGTGTTCTATCAGTTGTGATAGGCATGATCTACCTGATTGGAATCCATGCTGATTTTCATTGAATCTTTCCAGTGTCTCCAAGAAATCATAAATTTTCTCTAACTATTCTTTCAAATACTTTGGTGAGGTGGGACATGAATGACACTGGTCTATAGTTCTTTGCTTGAGATCTATCCACTCCTTTATATATAGGGACAATGTTTGCTCTTTTCAAGATGCTCGGTATTTCCCCCGTGTCTAGGGATCTTCTCCATATCCAGTATAAAGCTGTAGCTATTTCATTTTTACAGTTTTTAATCAATAATGCATTCCAATTGTCCGGACCTGCAGCTGAATGTGGTTTCATTTGTCCTATAGCTCTCACTACAGTACATCTTCTGGGGTAAAATCAAAGTCTGTTATACACTCTCCTTGCAATTTCTCTTCAAAGAATGCATCTATGTCAGGTATCAATTTTGTCACTTTTTTGGGGTACTGAAAACTGATTCATACTGGGCTCTCAATGTTTCAGATATTTCTTTTGGATCATCGGTTACTTCATTATAGGAATACCTCAAAATTCGTCATTTCAAATTTCATCATCAATCTTTTACTACCTATAGTTTCGCAATCTGTCATCCATATTTGCAGATTCATCATTTTTTTTTTTAAATATGAAAAAAAAAAGATCAAAATTGACGAAATTCAACTGTTTACCAATGCAATATATTATTATATTTTGCCAAAAAATGAGAAGAATTTGATTAATTAATCTGTTTAATAACATAATACAGTAAAATGTTTTCTCATTGAAGCATATTATAATCTACCTCAAATTTTGTCATTTCATATTTCATTGTGTTATTCCAGAATGAATTAATGACGAATTTTGAGGTATTTTTGTATTTCTCTTCCTTAAGGGCCCAATAGTGGCACACGTTTTTGTTTTCCTTTTCACATAGCTATAGAAGTATTTTGGATTTTCCTTTATTGCTTCTACTGCCTTTTCCTCTTCCCTTTATGCATGGTCCTTAATCAGGGCTTGTATTTCCCTATTGATACCCTCCAGTTTTCCTTGTATTACTTTCCTGGCATTATCTCCACAGTTGCCTAACTTCACCTCCATTCTCTTTTTGTGGAATAGTCTTCTCTTTTGCCTCTCTCGCCAGCTCCTCTTTCCTTTTGGCTATGATTTCGGAGCATATTTTTCTAAAATTCTCAGCGGTTTTTTTTTCCAAGGTTGTTAGCATTTCTTCAATTGTTTTATTCTCTAAAACTATTCTCCACTCTATTTGGACCATGTGTGATCTGATTGCTTCCCAATTTATAGTCTTGGAGTTTAATTTAAAGGCCCCAAATTTGCTTCCTTCCTCAATGTGTGTATTGTCTTTTAATGTTGTTGTCATATTTGTTGATATCTTGATTAAGTTGTGGTCTGAGATAATGGTTGGGGTTATTTTTATATCAGCAATCAAGTTCGTGCTATTCGTGAATACCAGATCCAGGCAGTTATTTTTTCTGGTATTTTCTGTCATCTCCTGTGTCAGCATACTCATTTGTGAGAACCAACATTTTTGCTTGCTCCTAGTCTTCTCTTGTGGCCCTCTTGTCCTGTTGTGTGTGTGTGTGTGTGTGTGTGTGTGTGTGTGGTGTGTGTGTGTGTGTCAGGGATGGGGTCAAATACAATTGCCCAAATACAAATATAGATACAAATACACTATTTTTTTTACGGACAAATTCAAATACAGATACAAATATTCGAATTTATAAATCCCCAAATACAAATGTAAATACAAATATGAAGCTTCAAATACAAATAAAATGCAAATACAATTTTTACTATATTTGCAAATTTCGTACCAATTTCATCCTAAATATAAACGGATAATATTTACTTGACTTCGGCTACCCCTCAAGTAAGACAATACTGGTATAGTACTTATTGTATAAAACTTAACATTGCAATACTTTGGCTCTTATCAAAGTAGACTTCATTTTCATACCAAGGCAAGAAAAGTAACAAATTCCTCTTGTTTATTATTTTTATTAGAGAAAATTATTTCACACTTCTTGATATTTCTGCACTTTTGCATAATTAAAGAAAATAAATTCATATTTCTCAATGTTTGATTTTTACTGTTCATATCAATTTGTAGTTATATGCACAGTTATATTACATTAGTGTATTTGACTGTATTTGAAGCAAATACGGCAAAAAAAAAGGCTCAAATACAAATTCAAATACAAATATGCAGCTTTTTAAATTCTCAAATACAAATACAAATATCCATTTTTGTGTATTTGTAAATACAAATACGGATTTGACCCCATCCCTGGTATGTATATATATATTCCTATCCACCCTTTTTATATTTTATAAATGGGAAGTTAAAGTCTCCACAGATCATTATATTAGGGGATGGAGGGTTTATGGCCTTTATTAGCTTTATGGCCTCCAAGAATTTTTCAGTTGGGGTGCTTGGAGGTCTATAGATGACTATTAGTATCACATTTAGTTTTTCTATTTTCAGTGCTTGGAGTTCCACAAAGCTGTTAAATTTACTTATTATTGTCTCTGTCATATGACCTTCCTGTTCATATATAGCACAACCACCTTTACGTCTCATCGTTCTATCCACTCTTAGCAAGTTGAAGCCCTCTATATTCATCTCTTTCTTATCAATACAATGTTTGCAGTTTTCACAATTCCCTTGGCAATCCTTAAGATGAGTTTTTGTGAGGCATGTAATGTCCACCCTTGTTTCATCCATAAATCCTGCAGATGTCCAGGTGGTAGAATTTGCATCTGTCTCCAAATTTACAATGACCATTATTATGGAAGAAATTGCATATTGGGGGATGTTCATATATACATTGTCCTCTTTTAAATTTGCAATTATCTTTTATATAATATCTGCATATAATTCCTTCCCCATATTTACTTGTAGCCTTTGTTTTTTGCTCTTTATTGGGGAACAGTTTCACTCCATTTTCTTGATTGCCCTCTTGTCTTTTCCTATTTGTGCTAATGTCCTTTGTTGCCATTTTATACTATCTGTTGTCTTTATCAAAGCTGGGCACAAACCATTAATCCGTTAATCGTTAATTAACGAAGTTAACTTTTTTGTTAACGATTTAACTTTTAAGTTAACTTTGAAAATCATTATCGGACTAATTAACTTCTGTTACATTTAACTTCCATTAACTCAAGTCCGTTAACCCAAAAAATTCATAAATAAACGTTTAAAAGTTTCTATTATTTTCAGTGCTGAGCAGGTGCGCAATTAATCCACCACTGTTAATAGTGATGAACGAATTTCCATTTCCGCAGTGCAAAATCAAGCGATATATTTGTTTCCATCGCCACAATTTGTGTCTTACCAAATATGGTAGTTATTTATGGCATTGGTTTGAGCAAAACATGGTCGACTGTAAAATCAGGCGGAAAGATTTGCCATTTGAGTTGAATGTTTCAACTTCTTTCAAGAAATATCACGAGCATTTTAAGGCACTTTCAATAATATATATGTAACAATTACAACAAATAACTACATTCGTTTCATTTGCAGTCTGTCTCTTGCGCAACATGTTTGTGCTAGTGAATATTTAAAAATAATCATTGTCAAGTAAGTCATGTATATTTATAATATGTCTGTGAGTACCTTATTAGTAGTCTCCTTGATACATTTCAAGAACCATAAAACTGATCAGGTAAGATTTCAATTCTCATGTCACTTTGATGACATAAATTAAGTCAATTGATGTCTTACAATGGGAGTGTTTTCACCTCATCTGGTTGGACAAGTATGACAATACCAAGGTCGCCAGGGTGAGGAAAAGCATGGATGGTACAGTCGAGGAGGCCATGAAGCAGCAGTCCAACGAAGAGGAAGAGGAGGATGACTTCTTCAGTGCTGTCATCCAGACAAAAGAGAGCAGCAGAAGCCACAGGTCACTCAAGGGCAAGGCCCAGAACTTGGTCAAGACCTGGCTGGAGACCAACTCCAAGGACTTGCTGACAGATGCTGCCTTCTTGGGTGAGCAAGTGTTGGTGGACTTGTTCATCAAGTTCAACACAGCCATCCCCTCCAGTGCTGCAGTGGAGCATTTGTTCTCTATGGGCAAGGACATCCTGAGGGCCAAGAGATCATCCCTGTCTGATGAAAACTTTGATATGCTAATTTTCATGAAGGGCAACATGCATCTCATGGACAAAATGGAGAACGAGAAGAAGAGGGAAAATTAAATTATATATATATTGTGTTTTTCATTTTTTTATAATAAAAGTTAACATTAACGGTTTATCGGTAACTTCCGTTACATGTTTAACGAATTAACGGTTAATGAAGTTAACTTTTTGGTTAATGGATTAGCGGTTAACGAAGTTAACTTTTTGGTTAACAGTGCCCACCACTGGTCTTTATACTCTTTCACCTGCATGGTTTTGGCCTCATTGTGTGATAATATTTGATTTTTTCTACTTTGCATTTCTTCATTTCTTCTGTTTTCCACTGTCCTTTATTCCCACTTTCCTCTTTCATTTTCTTCTCATAGTCTCTTTCTGCTTTAAATACTGTAAAAAGAGTTAATTCAGTCACACAGTTTTCACAGAAAAATTTTATCCCATTAAGTTGCTTTGCATTCGCTACAAGGGAGATTTTTTCATCTCCCCATTCTAAGCATTTATAATCAAAAAGCAGCTGACAAAGCTCGCACCTCATTGCCTTTGTCTCATCTCTTCCATCATTACAGATACCACAGAGTTGCAGGAATTTATTTACCATTTCCATGTTACTGATAGAGGGTAGCCACTGGTGCACAAAAGTGACTCAAAAAGGGTATTATGGGAGGTACTGGGTGGGGGTTGACTCAAGCTGAGTGAGGGAAAGAATTCTCCTTTACTCTGGGGAATGGGGGATGTGGCATGCTGTATAATTCTCACTGATTGGTGCTCTTGACTGTGGCTGCAGGGGATAATAGGGGGGTATTTGTAGGAATTTTGATAGGCAAGAAACACCCAGAAAAATGCTGTATAGATTAATTTGCTTCATTTTTATTTACTTTAAAAAGAAATATCACTATGCAGTATCAATTAACTCGCATCATCAGCACCATTTAAAACTGATTAACTGCAGGATTTTTACTGTAATACCACTTTTATTTGGACTTCGATTGAAACAAGTAACCATCACAACAGCAAAACACAAGTATTTCATTCACTGAAAGTATATATGTATATAAATGAACTAAGTAATGGCATTGCAAAATTGGGGTTTATTAATTAGTTATATGATTAGTGAAAATCTGGATATAGTCTGCATTAGTGAGACTTGGATTAGTGAGGCAGCATTCAATGACACAAGACCAGAGTACGCATTAACCCTTTAACCCTTTCACTCTGAGTCACATAGATCTACGTCGAAAGAAAATGGCTGTCACAGCCAAGCCATGTAGATCTACCTTTTTCCTAATAAAAATATTTATTTACTTATTGGCAACTAATTAGTCATTAATACAGTACTTGTAAACCTTCACTGAGTCTGAGACAAAGTTATATATTATTGGAACAAATATTTATATACTCAGTAGCCCTTTGAGAGTTATGGCAGAGGGACGTAAAAATTTGGTGCGGCCTACACAGGCACAGAAAAGTGGTTCATGCACATGTTCAGTTAGTGACATAAATCGATTATTATGTGACAGTGATTTTGAGGAAAATAATAGTGATAGTAATAATAGCAGTAATTATATATTTGGTGATGAAAGTGACACTTAAAATTACCGCATTTGCATTTTCGTGCTTTTCATTAGGCCAGAGTGGAAATATTTGGCCTGAGGAGACAGGAGTGAAAGGGTTAAGGGACTAGTGAGTAGCATATGCAACCACCTTTGTTACCAGAATGTATAGGTTTTATTGTTATTCAAAACTAAATATTTTAGTAACTAGTCACTGAAGTGATACACATTTTGGGTTCCTTTCCCAACAACTAAATGACATCTATATATAAACATGTAGAAACATTTATAGAAATGAGGCATCAATTGTTACAATTTATATTATTATTTCTGGTTGACCTTAAGGTACCATCCGTCCTTAAAGGGTTAAAGGCAGGTGGGGTGGTTTGGCCTTATACATTAAGAATGATTTAACTTCAGTTCAGAATGATAGTATTAAATTAGACAATAGAGTAGAATCAATTTGGGTTGATATCTGTGTTTTAGGCAAAGAGTATATTTGAATAGGTACATTTTACAGACCTCCAAACCAAACACAAGAAGTTGATGACAGTATGGTTCAAAAAATAAGGTTGTAGTGCTAGAACATTAATTGTGAGATTTCAACCTGCCTCATATAGACTGGAGCTTTTTAAAGGGAAATAATAGGGAAGGTAACTTCTTCACTGACTGCTACAATGACTGTTTCCTAATACAATTTATAGACAAACCAACTAGCAATTTTAGATCTGGTTCTTTACAATGATCATGAACTTATTCAAGAACTTAAAGTAGGAGAGTCATTAGGAAGTAGTGACCATTGGATCATACATTTCAAGAAAGAGAATTAAATAGGGATCTGGTCAACAATGACCATCTACTCCCTTGCTTATCAAAGGATGACTATAGTAAATTTAAGGAGTTGTTAGGCTCAGTGAAGTGAGATAATGAATTTCCCAATAAAAATGTTATTGAATGTGGTCTAGATTCAAAGAAATTTTAGAGAATGTACATTATAGGGTGGGTTCAAACACAAAAAAATAATTTGTCCAAAAATCACACAATACATGGATTTCCACTTAAGCACTGTGCTACCCACTAGGGGTCACACAAAGTACCCCCTTTACCCATTTGAAGAGCCCTTGTTATCATTTTCCTTTGACTTACTTATATGCTATATATTGTGCAATCAGCTTTCTAATCATGTGTTTTTTCTTTTCAAATGATATAGATTTATGATTTAAGTATTTGTCTCTTAAAAATAACCACACATAGCAAGACAGCTAATTCTGCTTTTGGCCAGCCAACTAGATTTCCACCTGCCATGATACCTTCAAAAGCTGATGTAGTGAGGCACTGTTTTTTTGTTTGGCAAATAAAAAATGCTGAGGGTAAAGGTTCATGTAGTGCCAACGAATGTTACAGGATTGTCACTACTGATATTGAAGTCATTTGGAACCAATTTTCATTTCCTACCATTGGTACAGAAGGTATCTTCATGAAAGTGTGCAGACTGATGATGTCAGCATCTAAATTAAATAAAATACCCCAAAACATAATAGAGGAGGAATTCTTCACAAAGTTGTCAAGGTTTGATGATATGTTTGACATATGCAGTTGCGATTGCTATGACAAAAAGAGAAAGGCCACAGTGCAGGTGTATCAAAAGAATTCCAGTCCAAGAATGGGAATCTTTCATAGGACAAAAAGAATGCAGAAATCAACTGGGACCAATTGATCGAGTTACAACATCTGCATTAAGAAGTGAAGTTAAACAAGAAGCGCAACAATGAGCTCAAGAAAAAATGGAGGCTTCTTTCAATGACATTTCTAGAAGTTTAGACATCTTAGATGATATGGAAGTGGATACAAATACTGAAGAAAATTATGATTTTAAACCTGAACTGGAGTTAGCAGATCATGAACAAAATAAATACCATTATGATGAGCTGGCTATTACTGCAGATCACTATTGCGTCAGCTGCAGAGCAGCAGCCGCCAGTGTAAATGCAGCTTTAAAAGACATGGGAATTTTGAATGAATCTAAAAGAAATGTTGTTAAGGCAAAATCAGAAAACTTACATCTAGAATGCAAAGGATTTGATGGTAGAATGGATGATACATTAACGCAGGGAGGTAAAACAAAAGAAGAGTACTACACCATTGTCAAAGAGCCTGGAGGTTTATATGTAACTATCTCATGCCAGATAAAGGGACATCTCAATCCATAGCAGAAGGAATTTTTACTTTGATTTTGGATACAGACAGTAATGACACTTTGAAAGCCTTACTATGTGATGGAACAGCATTAAATACAGGAAAAATTGGTGGTGTAATTAAATTGATTGAAATTCAGCTAGATAGATCTTTGCAATGGTTAGTATGCCAGTTCCACATGAATGAATTGCCTTTCAGGCATGTATTTGAAGCAATTGATGGGCAAACTAGTGGACCAGACAGTTTCAAAGGTGATATTGGCAAAGCGATAAAAAAGGATTTGACAAAATTAAAAATGGTTAATTTCACTCCAGTAACTGGAAGAATAGAACAAATTCCTGCTGATGTTGTAAAAGAGCTCAGCATGGATCAAAAGTACTTGTACAACATCTGCTTATCAGTTCAATCAGGCAGCATTCCCAAAAACCTGAGTTCAAAATCTCCTGAAAATATTCATCATGTGAGATGGCTCACTCAGGCTAATCGTGTTCTAAGATTGTACGTATGAACATTGAAACTAGAACAGGGTTTCAAAGACATTGTGAAGATTATAATGCAGTACTATGCTCCTGGGTGGTTCCAAATTAAATCATATCCAAAAGCAATTGATGGAGCCATAAATTTTTGGTACCTTACACAACTGGTAAGAAATGTTGAAGAAAAGTTCCAAAACATTATGGAACCAGTCTTAAAACGTAACTCCTATTTTGCCACACTGGAAAATATTCTTTTAGCAATGATAATGGATCAAAGACAACAAGTGAGAGAAATTGTGATCCAGTGAATAATTGAGGCCAGAAAGTCTTCCCCCAAACTGAGAAACTTTGAACTTCCTAAAACACTCAACTTGAAGGCAGAAGATTACACCAAATTGGTTGATTGGGTGAGAGCAACCATATATCCACCACCTTTGTTAAATGAATTCAGCGACAGTGACATTATCAAAGCTCATGCCGAGTTACTGATGATTCCACCATACCTGTGTCATGGTCAGAAACTGGAGAGTGCTGTCAGTCTCATGACAAAAGCATCAGAAGAACGACATAGCTATGAAAATCGTTAAAAATTTATTCTAAATCTTTTAGAATCTAGGAAAAAAATGCCTAATTTTAACACGAAAGGGCAATGGAAGTAAGAATTTACAGGAACAATGAAGGAAGATCACTTTAGAAAAATGTCTCGTTGTAGCATTCATTTTTTAAAATTTTAACCTTTTCTATACCTTCTTCAACATGTCTATAATTTAAAATCTTAATATAATGCTGCTAAATGGCTATTGTAAATAAATAACACATTTTGTTCCATTTATATATCATATTTCAATTAGCATTTAATTTTGCATCATTGCATTAGGATTTAAAACACCAGGAAAAATGTTATTATATGTCAGAGTACAAGACATGAGAGGCAAAAAACCCCAAAATTGTGCTACCCCTACAGCACTTCACACAGTAAAAAAAAGTTATCATAAGGCTTTTTGGAGCCATAGAAACCCCCTGCAATGCGTGGTTATTCAGTATAAAATTTTGACTCACCCTAATGTACAATGTAGGTGTATTCCTTTCAGAACTGTTAGGAATAACAAGATTAGGAGACCTTTGTGGTGGAATAGGGAAATAGCTAAAATGATTAAAAACTTAAAAAAAGGGCATTCAGGGAATTTAAAGGCAGTGATAGTATTTTAGACTTGGATAATTATAGGCAGTTAAGAAATAAGCTAAATAGTTTGGTTAGGAAGAGCAAAAGGCATAGTGAAATAAATCTAGCTAGAAATAGCAAAAAAGATTCAAAGAAATTCTTTAGTTTTTATAAATATAATAAAAAGCAGCATGATAGGATGTTTGAAAAAGATCAGGATATTATTGATATTTTTAATGATTATTTTAGCTCTGTTTTTACTGAAGAAAATTTAAATAACTTTGATTTTAATTCTTTAGATCCTGTAAATTCAGGCATTTTTTATCATATTCATATAAGGAAGGATGATGTTAGGCAAGTGATTCATACATTGAAGTCAAATAAAGCTGCTGGACCTCATCATATATTTGCAAAGGAAGAAAGCTTATGAGGCACAAACTATTTTGTTTGCTAGGTCAATTAATTATGCAGAAGTACTAGATGAATGTAAAAAAGCAAATGTAGTACCCATTTACAAAAAGGGTAGTAAGAAGGAGGTAGGAAATTATAGGCCTGTTAGTTTAACATCATTGGTAGGAAAGATACTAGTTAGAAAAAATTATAAAGAATAATATTCAAGATCATTTGGAGAAGTTTAATCTTATTTCAAGTTCACAACATGGATTTAGATCAGGAAGGTCTTGTTTGTCTAATCTCTTAGACTTTTTTAGTATTTGTAACTGATCAGGTAGAAAATAATGGAAATGTAGATGTTATTTACTTGAATTTTAGTAAAGCATTTGACAAAGTTCCACATCAGAGACTTCTATATGAATTAAAAGCTCCTGGGATTAGGGTCAGTTATAAATTGAGTCAAAAAATGGTTGGAAGACAGAGAACAGAGAATAATTCTAAATGGTCATGAATCTGGGTGGCAGAAAGTGAAAAGTAGGGTATCACAAGGATCAGTTTTAGGTTCATTACCCTTTATTTTATATCTCAATGATTTAGAGAAAAGAGTAGGTTATAAATTTTCCAAATTTGCAGATGATACAAAAGTAGTTGCCTGTTACAAATACAGTCAACCCTCGTTATAATGGACTAATAGGGGGGAAAAGGTGTCCGTTATAGCCAATTGTCCGATATAACCAACGGTACTGGTAACCTACAGTATACGTATACGATACGGTAATGGAGATACTATATACAGTACTGTGCACTGTCTGCTGAACACAATACATGATAAATGATACAGAAAATAATGAAATATAATAAAAATATAAAAGTTAGCTTGTCCTTGGCCTTACGAATGTCAGAAACAGTTTGCTTTTTCACGCCATACTCCGTGCACACCTTGGCCACCGAAGCACCCGCCTCTAACTTCTTGATTAATTCCAGCTTCTGGGTCACCGACGGTCACACGCTTCTTCTTTTCCTGGTTAATGTCGCCAGTGGTGTGTCCAGTTTATCCGATATCCGCTCTAACGGGGTCCATTATAGCAAGGGTTGACTGTATAGAAAATTTTTATAAACTGCAAAAGGATCTTCATAGATTAGTTGCTTGGGCTAGTAAATGGCAGATGGAATTCAATGTTAAAAAAATGTAAAGTCGTGCATTTTGGTAGAAATAATGAAAACTTTAATTATGATATGCAATATGCAAGGGAACTGGTTGGAAGACGTTAGACAGGAAAGGGATCTTGGCATTATAGATGGTAGTAATCTAAAATTTTCTACTTGCAGTGCTTAGAGGCTAGAAATAAGGCAAATAAAATGTTAGGTATTATTAAGAGGAATGTTAGTTACAAGAGTAAAGAAGTGATCTGTAAATTATATAATTCTTATGTTAGGCCTCGCTTCGAATACTGCATTCATGCTTGGTCCCCTCACCTTAAACATGATATTGATATGCTTGAAGGTGTGCAATGTAGGGCAACCAAGCTTAGCCCTAACCTAAGAAGATTGGAATATAGGGATAGATTAAAGGAACTAGGTATATTTAGTTTTGAGAGATGTTGTATGAGGGGAGATATGATACAGATGTTCAAAATGTTTTCAGGTTTCAACAATTTAGATGTAGATTTAGATGTAGTTTGCAGATTGTAAATAGTGTATATTTTGGGGTGAGTTTGTAGGCTACATTGGTAGTAGTAAATAGTTGTACATTAGTTAGCGACTTGAGATTGATGTTTTGCAGGATTCTAGTATTATTAGTTCATAACTTGGATAACCTCGATAGACCCCAGTGGCTTCATGTTTTCCAAATGAAATGTAATTAATAAATGTAAAATAATAAAATCTGGAATATAAAAATGAAAAACAGATGTTAGGTTTAATAGATTATAAAAATTTCATGTAGGTCTAAAATCAATGACAAAAAAGGATGAGTGACAATCCACATGTAAACATCTGAACAGGTTCTGTCTTGTAAATGGGATGTGTTCAATTAAGCCAATGAGGCATAAGTATAGCCATCACCTGGTGTTACACCTTTTATTTCATTGAATCAAATATCAATAAACAATTTAATTTGCTAGAACACTTATTATACATATAATAATAGGATTTAATATGGTAAAACAAGCTAAATAAGTTAATTAAAAGAATATACAAGAATTAGGAATCAGCAAAATTTTTAGAATGGAATGTTTCAAAGTTTGTGAAGTTTCAGGTTTATGAGTGTAGCATGTCAAAATAGATGCAGTGTGTAGGAAAGTGGATCTGGTTAATTTTAACATGAAATCTGGTGTATGGAAAATTGGATTTGGGGCATGACAAAGTAAACAATTTCCTTCATTCTGCCATGGGATTGAGTGTTGTGCTCATAGGTATATGGGATGGCACTTTACTAGGGGGGTGGAAAAAATTTGCCCTGATTTCCACATAAGCACTATGTGTAACATAAAATAACACAAAGGTTAGAGTATGAGTAACATATATTAAAGCCTTTTTGATATAAAAAATATTACAATTTACAAAAATGAGAGAAAATTTTGCTACATTTCTAAATTTGCCCTGAAAATGCTCAATTCCCTAGGCCTGGTCCTGGGGGGGGGGGGGGGGGCAACAGACCCCCCGCCTCATATGCCTATGGTTGTGCTGCTCAATTGGAAATGCTGTTTGGGCACATCAATAAGGTGAGCTTTAAATTGATTAGTGTGTTAGGAAAAACAAATAGATGAGTCATCTAGCATATGACCTTGGTAAAGACAACAAATTTACTATAACAATAGATGCCAGTTAAGATTGTATGGAACATATTGAGCTTCATGGAGACCAGCTCCCTGTAGCTGTTACAAAGATCCTGATTAGCCAAAATTGGTCATGTGAGAACAACTGATCAATGTAAAGTTGACACATAACCTCGGGCAATATGGTTCCTGTGAAACTCAATGTGGGCCAGATATATGGTAAAGCTTGGTAGCCTAAATGATTATGATTTCATTAAACTAATTAAATCTCTGAAGTAGGCAATAAATGTTGTAAATACGAGTAAATAAATAAATACTTGGCCCACAGAAGGAGGGTAGAGGATGTTTCAGAAATTAGGACCCAAGTAAAAACAGAGTGGGAGTTGAGGTCAAAATTGAGAAATTTGGCAGAGATGATCCAATATGCATTACTTTTCAAACTAAATTGCTATTCAAACTAAATTGCTAATTAGAAGCTCACTGAGTCCCCTTTTGGAGAAATAGCATGACCAAATGGGCATGGGCATCATTTTACACGAGATTTGGATTTGGAATCGCTATAATCTATTGAAGTTGGTATACTACTTCTGCCAAATCTCATATACTGGCTAAGGTCAAGAGTAGAATGTAAATGGACATATAGGCTAGGTTATGTAAATTCTCATGCTGTTGTAAATCAAAGATGTCTCTAGTGTGTGTATGGCAAGATTTGGAGGTTATGTAAGAATATGGTAGGGCAATTGTTTCAGGGCACAGATATTTATAATACAATAATTCTAAAGGCAGAATCAATGGAGGCACTGAACAGCTTGTCACTTTACCAGCATCTCCAGCTTGAATGGGTGTAGAGGACAGAAGGGCCCACCCATGGACAAGTGAGAAATAGCCAGACAGGAAGAATTCCTAGTGGGTATTAGGAAAAATTGCAAGCTGGCACAAGTACAAAGTTCCAGTATCAAGCGCTTTCAAAGCTTCTCTGGAGTATCCACAAGTTGAACAATCCATTTCAACTGTTGGTTGCCCAATGAAAGAAAACTAATTTATCTGTAAACTAAGCACAAGGTCTTGATGGGCAGAAATAAGGTTTATTCATTCAGTGTGGCATCTGGTACATAAAGTGTTAAAGCATGAATGGACAATACTTACAACTGGTGTTAACAATGAGTATGACAATGAGGACCCAATATGGGTATAATTGCAGGAATACTATTAAGTTAAGTACTGAATTCTAATTGCTAAATTGTAGATGCTAATCATTACCAAGATTTTCCACTGGAACAAATTGGGTCATTTTATGCCAACTAAGTGAGTTAAATTTAAATGTGTGAGTGAGTCATAAAAAATAATTCCCAAAGTTAAAAGATGCAATATTGTTTTGTTTGTATTAAGGCTGTTCTGTTATATAAAATTATTTTTCTATTTAGATATTATTAGCCTGGAGTAACATTGAGAAGTCACATCAGCTCTATAGGATCACAATTCTAGTTGAGTGGAGCAGCATAGTCGCAAATCTGTGACAATGAGGAAAAACATCGTAAAATATTCTCATCAAATGCAATCTAAGAAATTTGCATTTTCTTTCTTTCTTTGTTATTTTTATTTATTTAGTAGTCCCATCATGTCCATGGGGATTCAGTCCCACTTTTAAGATGAAGTCATAACAGCAAAACTCATTTAATCTTTCCTAGGGCAGGAAACTTGCCTTCAGGCCCTAACCCTAGTCTTGTTGCTTGCTAGGCTATATTATTCATTTCCTTAGGCCTATTTCAATTAAGACTTCTCTTTTACTAATTGTATTACTTACATGAAATTTTATATAACCTGTGATAAACATAACATTAAAAGTATAAAACTTAGTTGTGTTTTATAAACAATAGTTTAAGATAAATTCTGAAATTACTCCAAAGATAAACAATGTCAGTTCCTTAGTTGAAGTATTAAGTAAAAATAAATAATACAAAGAGAAAGACAACATAAAATGTTTACAATACCACATTCAAGAGCAAATTGTGTCTTCACGCCCATCCATGCATAGTGTAATGGTTCAGAAGAGAAACAATGAGTGATTATCATTATTTTTACTCAGGGGTCACTTGGGGAAGGGACACTATTCCAGGCGAAACCCCAAAATCTTCATAAGCAGATAAGTATCACAGCCAATAGATTATTTTAACAGAGTTTTAATCAAGTAGGACATAAATATATTTACCTTAATGTTGGGTTCAGGATGAGTAAAGTCTGTTTCTTCTTTAACACAAATTTCTTTCATCCATTCATCTTTGATCTGATCACTCTGAAAATGGTTTTATTCATCATATTCAATACATAATTAAACTCCTAGTTCAATTTATTTCAAAGTTTAGGAAAACTGACTTATAATCTATTAATTTTAAAAATATTAGTGCATCAACATAATTTTTTTATGAATTTATTAATAAATAAATTATCACTTACTGAATAATCTATCTGTGTTCATTAACAGAATCTGGCAAATTTCAAAAAGGTTCTTATATTTTTTTTCTTATGGCAAGAATCACAATCCACTTAACCCTTTGAGGACCAAGGGACATATTTGTCCCAATGGAAATAATATAAATTGTACAATGATGCAACATTTCTACAAATACATCTACATGTTTATATAGGTATCATTTAGTTGTCAGAAAATTAACCCAAAAATGGGTCATTTAAGCGACTACAGTTAGTAACATATCTAATTGCAAATAATAAAACTTAAACTTTTAAGTTCAAAGAAACATATACTGGTTGTCAAAGGGTTAAAACTATAAAATCAGACAACCAAGAGTTCATATATATTCTTTACCTCCCATTCATCATAGATGTTTCTATGGCTTGAATCTTCTTTGCAATAATTTGTTTCATACAAATCTACTTCTTCTTTAATATCAAATTCATCTTTAATGTTTGAATATTCTTTCAAATCACATTCACTTTCACCTTTTTCCATTTTGAAACTAATGACATCAAACGAGTGATGGAAAAATTTGACCTACAAAAGTTATTCTCTTTAGTTAACTGTTCATTGTTCTGAAGCATATGAAATATTTATCTGAAAATAACTGAATGCTCCATGAACTATAGTTTGGTTCTGCACCTTATATTTAATGAATATCATAAGAGTCCTTGAGGGCCATACAAATAAAATTATTTTATTGCTATCAGTAAACACAAAATTTCCAAATTAGAAAGCTAATTTTTTCTTTTCATAGTTTTTTCAAAGTATGTTGAAAAACTAATTTAGAAATGATTTTAACACATTTGAAGACAAAGTTCCACACATGGCTAACCTAGCACAAACTCTGTAATGAAAATAAAAATGAGGTTTACAACATTTGGACATGAAACAATTGTTTTTTCATATTATAACCAATAAACTTGAGCTCCACAGGTCTATAGTTCATTCTTTAAGCCTATTCAAGCCAATATTAATGGGCTGAAGTTAAGACAGGTAAAATCTTTACAATGTTATTTTTCAAACATAAAATCAAAACTAATAGTTATTTCAATAGGAATCAAAATTAATATACAAAATATGTAAAATCTGACACCTAAATTTTTTAAAATCATGAAGCTGATACTTGAAAAATTAAGTGTTTTTATATTTATATTTGGCACACAGGTAATCCTATCAGAAAAACTCATCATGCCTAATTTTAATGTATTAAGTCATTTCGTACTTAAAATATAGCACCATAAAAATTTCACATTAAAGCATGACTTACAATAAGCTTATAAAGAGCCAAATCTTGGGCCCTAAAATTTTGAGCTACTGACATGATTTGGTGTCATTTCGAAGTATTTGCCTGACTAAAATTTTTATTCTATAAAACACATTCAAAATTGATATGAAAAAAGTTGACCTTTTGTACCTTTGACCTTGACAAGGCCTCAAAATCTTATCACAAAACTCCACCCATCTGCTAACTAAGTTGTATGGCTAATAAAACAAAAGGATCATAATGGGATCTCTAGAAGCTTAGGAGAATGAAGAGGTGAAATTAACATAGGTCCATCAAATTGGTACACAAATTATTTCACAGAGGATTATTTTCATAGGGTTCCATACACAGAGTATTTAATAACCTTATAAAAGAATATATGCACTGATGGAAGTATTAGTGACAGGGGATGCTCTCTCTGCAAGAAATGCCTCCCAGTAAGATTAATTTACGCCAATGGGAAGGGCGTACAGTGGGCCAATGAGTGTTTTGCATCTCAGTTGGGTTTGCCAATCACTGGAGATTTTGGGAAGTTTCAAGACAAGTGACCCAATGATCTTTCAAATTTGGTGGTCAATTAGGGTTGCCAACTCCATGAAGTTTGAAAAAAGGACAAGAACATCAATTCCAATATACTGTCTACAGGGTCAGGGAAAAAAGTAAAATTTTATTTATAATTTATTACAATTTATACTGCATGCTTTTTTATTGCATATTTTCTTAAAAGAAATATTTTTATTGATATACAGATATTGACCCATTGAGTCACGCATTGACAAAATTTATGGTAACTTAATATTTATTTATTTTTAAATTTATACTTTTCTTGATTTTTTGCAGACTTCAGTAAAAGAGTACCATTTTTTTATTTTTTCCACAAAACCCAAACAATTATCCTTTAAAATGAAATAAACAAAAAGCTCACTTTTTACTAGTTCAACCGAACATCAGTTTCTCTCATCTCGCCATTTAGCGTTCATCACACTGAAAATTCTTTCCCAATATGCAGATGTTCCAGAAATAGATAAAACAAAAGATACTACTTTGAAAATATTCATAAATTTGAAATTACTATGTTTCAATAGCAGCTGCCATTTGCTATGATTATTGCGTAAATAACGTACCTATTTGTTGACACTTAACACTTTCAGAACTTTCTCGCCTCAGGGAATTCTGGAGACTGGAGAAGAACTGAACGAATCGAGCTGGGTTCTGCAATCTACATAGAAATGTTTGCCAAGTTTTATTTAAGAAACACAATCCTACAGGCCCACTACACGGAACGTTAACATTTAAGTGAAGAAATGAACTTATAAAATGTTACTCGATTTAAGACTTTATAATTATTTCCTTTTAAACAAAAGTTTTGTTACATAACTGTTGTTTGAAACAAGATTGTCATCAGAAAAGGACAAATGACATCCTTTCCAAACTCAATAAAGGACAATGACAAAAAATGTACAAAAAAGGACTGTTCTTTTCAAAAAAGGACGGTTGGCAACCCTATGGTCAATTCTTTGATTTTCATGAAAATTAGTATACAGGGTAGTTTTGGTTAGAGAAAATGATATTCCAAATCTTAGGCTGATCCATCAAATAGATTTTGAGGTATGGGTCAGGTCAAATTCAGGTCACCTCATGACCCCTTTTTTTAAGGTCAAATGCCTTACTATTTTTTAGAATATTTCAGTCAACTTATATATTTTTTAAATCAGGAGAGGCTGAGGATTCCAAATATACAGTTTCATTGTTGTAGGGTACTAAATAAAAATTTTATCACATGACCTTTATTTAAGGTCAAATTTTTACCTTTAGCAGACAACTTCACAAAAAAATTTATAAAACTAAAATTAAAGACAAATCATTTTTCTGCATAAAATAATAAAATATTGGTATATAGAACTTAAAGGTAGAAATTAACAGGTACTACAGGCAAATTTTGACCATTTTGTTTTCTTTTAAGTAGCCTACATGATAGGGTGGAGTGAAAAAATTAAATTTAAGAAATTTAATATGTCTGAGTGCTAAAAACATACCAATTGTAAACCTGATTAAAATGCCAAAATTTGAAAAAAATCAGATGGGGGCATTTACTCCCCCAAGCCTCCCTAATTTTTGCAAAATTTGGCAAATTTGCACATTTTCCCAAATAACTCCTAAACTATGTTATATACAGTTATTTACTTAGACAACTGTTATTAGGCATTGTATTAGAAATACAGTGATGCAAACCACATGTAAATCAGATAATTAGAGATAATTTTAATTTACTTAAAGAAATATAAAATTTAACAATTTGTTTTCTTCCGCATGTATAAGACAAAGCCGTTTTGCAATGTGTGCATGTGAATATGCATGTATATTTGTGTGTGATGTAATCTATATTTGTGTGTATTGTATGAATGTGAATTCTGCAAATAGTGACACATTAAATAATTACACAATGATGTCATTATTGCGAGATTTGACATGAAATCTGATTAGGCAGTGATGACTCGAACTTTCATTCAGTTCCTTCTGTGATTTCATCAAGTGAGTAGTGTATCAAAAAATATGACTTGTGTTAAGCTTAGATTGTCTTTTGTGTGCCCTATTTTCAGGATCATAGAGCCACTTAATCCTAATGTCCTTCCTACCTACAGGGATGTTTTTAAAAATTTCCTCTACATAAAACATAATCATGACCTTCCTAACAGAGGTTTCGTGGATATCATATCTTCAAATCTTACAAAGTCCTATTGAGATTTGGAAAAAAGGCATCAATCCCTTGCGTCTCTTTCCAACAAATTAAAAGCATAATCCAGACGTGGTATAAAAAGTACTGCAATTTAATGAAACACCATGACAGAACTGGCTCTGCAAGCTTTAACAGAAGAGTTGATGTATTTAAAGAGTGCTGTAATATGTTGATGAACATAGCTTGCTGTAAATGTTTAGCTTTCTCGAATTGCATATGTGATAAAAATAATGAAGTACTTACAGAAGAATGAGCATTTTTAACTGATCATCGAACAGAATGGAAGATGATGATTTCAACAACAGACTGGCCTAGGACTCATAAAAAATTTGCAAGACAGGCTCAACTTGAAAAGTAGAGACATGCTGAGGAAAAAAAACAGTATGCCATCTTCTTCCCAAAGCAGTGGTAATGTAGAAAAACACTCAACTAGAAAGAGACCTCAAAATATGAAATGCACAGAACAAATATCAAAACAAATGAGAATTAATTTACCAATATTAGCTCATGAATGTGACAGATACAGTATATCAAATTGATCAGCAACAGCTGTTACCTCTGTTGTTCTTACAGATTTGAAAATAGTAAGCGAATCATTTCCAGAAAACATAATAGATCAAAATAAGATTAGAAGAGAAAGATACAAATACCAAAAAGTTTGAGTGAAGAAAATCTGGTTGAAAACATGGAATCCCTTTATTTTGATGGATGTAAAGATCAAACAAAAGTCCAAATAAAACAAGGAAGCAAGTACTACCCTCAGGTTGTTACAAAGGAGCATGTAGTTCTTATTCAAGAACCTGGATCAATATATGTTGGTCATATTACACTACAATCGGGCCAGTCATTGCACATCACTACAGAAAAGCTATCATACTTTACCCGCAAAAATATAAGTTTACATAATTTGACTGTGATTGGACATGATGGTACTAATGTTAATGTTGAAATTCATGGAGGGATCATAAGGTCACTTGAAGAGAAACTTGGTCACCCACTTCAGTGGTTCATTTGTCTTCTTCACACAAATGAGCTACAGTACCGTACTACTATAGCACTTATTTTCATACATAGATGGACCAACAACAGGGCCTTCTAGTTACTAAGGAGTAATTAGCAATAAACTAAAAAAATGCAAATATATGTCTGTTGTAAAATTCAAAGCTATCAAAATTCCAGCAATACCTCAACACCAAGAACTAGACCTCAGTTATGACCAGATGTTATTATTTGATATTTGTCAAGGAGTAAGTTCAGAAATAATAGATGACAATCTTTCTCAACAAAGACCAGGACCAGTATCTATTCTAGATGGCTCATGACAGCCATTACAATCCTTAGACTTTATGTGGCAACACTGTGCCCATCAGAAGAACTAAGGAATTTAGCTACATTTGTTATAAAGTTTATGCTCCTTGTTGGTTTAAGGTTAAGGCTAATCCTTCATGCACTCATGGATCAAAGCATTTATTTAAGATGACTAAACTCAAGATATCTACCACCACAACTTCAAAAAGTTGTTGACCCAGTTATTCAAAGAAATGCTTTCTTCGCACATCCAGAAAATTTACTGTTATGTATGATGTGTGATGACAGAGACTGCATTCAAGAGCTCTCAAATGTGGTCTTGGTAAGCAGTCATAAATTTCAAGGTGAATGATTATACAGATACTCCCCGAGTTATGACCACCCGACTTACATCCATCCAGACTTACGACGATGACTCGTATTAAATAAATAAAATAAAATAATAGATGATGAAAAATCCGAATTCCGATCAGTTTATTTACTACTATTATTTAATATTATTTGTATAATTTGTCTGTTTTGTTATTTTACTTTGATTGAACTACGTATATGTTAACGCACATCACTACCGTTGTGGTTATTTTCGACTTATGACAGGTTTGTCGGAACGTAACCGCATCGTAAGTTGGGGAGTACCTGTATTGATATGATATGTTGGGAAACCAGCCAAAGAACTGAATCTCCTTCGTTAAGATTTGTAGAGGATGCAGATTTACAACTTTGGTTACAGAAACATAACATTCCAAAGCTAAATATCAAAAAGTTTCTCTGCCACACTCAGTGTTGAAAGGGCTGTAAGATTAGTAACAGTGGCTTCAAATTCTGTTTGCGGTGAAGAGGAGTGAGATGGATTCATTCGTGCAAGAATAAAGTCTAGATCAGCAATAAAAAAGTACGACACTAAACAACAATTCAAAATTACTTAAAAATATCAAGCAGGAGGGTGGGCAGGTGGAACTTGCTCTGCAACTATCTCCTCATGGTGAGTTCTTGGTAGCTTATCATTTAAAATGGAAGCTAGCAAAAAGTTGCAGCACAAATCAACCAGTAAGACTAGAAAATATAAAAATTAAGGAAAACAAAAATTGCTATTTAAACTTCTTTTCAAAAATACATTAAAAGCTATAAAAATAGTGTCATTTTGTAGTTGTGCAAAAATAACTGAGGTTTGCAAATTTTCTATTTCTTTAAGTAAATTAAAATTATCTTTAACTAATTATCTGATTTACATGCAGTTTGTATCACTACATTTTCTAATACAATGCCTAATTATAGTTGTCTAAGTAAATAACTCTGTATATAACATAGTTTAGGAGTTATTTGGAAAAATTGGCAAATTTGCCATAATTACAGAATGTGTCTCAGAAAAATAGTTATCTTGTTAACTAATTACCCAATTTACATGCAGTTTGCATCATTCCATTTCTAACATGCCTAATAATAGTGGTCTAAGTAACCAATTATATATCTAACATAGTTTAGGAGTTATTTGGGAAAATGTGCGAATTTGCCAAATTTGGCAAAAATTAGTGGGGCTTGGGGGAGTAAATGCCCAACCTGATTTTTTTCAAATTTTGGCATTTTAATCAGGTTTACAATTGGTATGTTTTTAGCACTCAGGCATATTAAATTTCTTAAATTTTATTTTTGCACTCCACCCTACTACATAATGACTAATTTTTTAGCAAAATATGTAACAAAGTATTTATGGTAGAAATATGATGAATATGAATGTATTTATGATAGAGATATAGGCTTTGGATTACAATCTGTACACTTTGTTTAGGTTAAATACATAACAGAAGCAGGAGCGGCTCGCAGGTAGGCACTGTGGAACTGCAGCACCCCCATGATCTTATGATCTTTATATTTAAATATTTAAAATAGCCTCTCTGATTGTTTTTTTTCAATGAACTTTGAGTTTCTAAATCAGATTATATTCTTTTTTCCTTAAACTATTTCAATGCCAAATGAATGAATCATGAAAGTAGCTTCAGCCTTCCCATGGAACTGCGTACTTAACAGTTCCAGATTTTGTTCAAAATACTTGAAACCTCAGTGGCGGACGTACGAAGAGTGAGTCAGAATCGTGGGTTTAAGAGGATCCAAAGCACTGTGGACAGAGCAGTGCCAATTTGTTTGTCTGACGTGGTAGTTGTGTTGCTGTATCATTTGCTAATTCAAAATTTAATTTCCAAATTGCATTTATCAATGATTCGTTATCATTTATTTTTTGTCGTGAGATTGAAGTTAATTATATAATAATTGGATTATTTACAATATATAGCTTTCATTTCTTAGAATATTTTTTCGCTCAGAATAAAAACAGAAGAATGGAATTTGTTTATAAATAAAATTTTTGGCAAATTCGAAATTACCCGTTAAGCGTAAGTACCTTATAATTGGTTTTATGATACTATTTTACTTATTTTTATGACTGAGTAGTGAGTAGTTATCTATTTGACTTTCTCTCTCTCTCATATATATATATATATATATAATTGACACAATTGTTCGCAATTTCTGAGGCAGCACCCCCATAACTGAAAGTCATGAGCCGCCACTGAACAGAAGGCTTGGAACTAAGCAGTCAGTCTTCGCCATCCTAGGCTTACATACTAACTTTTATACAGTGATCCCCCAACCTGCACATGGTCCAACCTGCACAAATTCAGATAGGATGAGGACATTTCATTACCCTTTTTTCAACCTGCATGAAAATACATGATACACGTATGATACAAATGATACATGTACAATATTTGATACACACATGATACGAATGATACTTACATGTACAATACATACAATACTTATGCATATGATACATATGCAGTACATACTTATGTACAATACTTTAGCATTTGCAACTGACAGCAACATGTCCAGTAGCATGTCTCTTGTACAACTGGCTAGTTTATATCTAGTCATCTTTCTCATGCTTCTCTGGATTATTACATTATTTTAATAGTGGTTTTTCAAATTTTTTTTTTTCACCATTTATACTTGTTATACATTATTTTACATGCATTATTACTATTATATGAGGGTAATTCAATAAGTATCCGCACTTTTTATTTTCATAATTTTATTTTCACATCTGATAGATTATAAACATATCATTTCTCAACATAGTCTCCCTGTTTCTCAATACACTTAGTCCAGTGATCTACAAGCTTCCTAATACCATCACAAAAGAATGTTTTTGGTTGTGTGTGTAGCCAGTCATGCACCACCACCTTGAAGTCATCATTGCCTTGGAATTGCTGACCTCTCAAAGCATCTTTTAGTGGTTGAAACAGGTAAAAATCCAAAGGTGCCAGGTCTGGACTGTAGGCTGGATGGTTGAGAACTTCAAATTTAAGTTCTTGAAGGCATTTTCTAGTCTGTGCAGTGGTATGAGGGTGCACAACTGCACATTGTTGTGTAACAGAACAACACCTTCCAACAATCTCCATCTCCGTTTTGTGCAAATTACAGTAAGGTAAATATTTACTATTACACCAGTCTCCAGTAGAAAGTTTGGTATTTCTTTACTATTACACCAGTCTCCAGTAGAAAGTTTTAAAAGCTGGTTTTCAATGTTAAAGATATGACTTAAATATGGGCATAAAAATAGGTTAGGTTAAGTTACGTAAAAAAGGGTAGAAAGTTTTAAAAGCTTTAAGCTTCAATAACTCTTTAACAAATTATTTGCGATGGAAATGAGTATCATTTTTTTAATTCAGCACATTGAAAAACTGAAAACCAGCTTTTAAAACTTTCTACCAGAGACTGGTGTAATAGTAAAAAAATACCCAAATTACTTGCTTTAACTCATTCTGAAGCATGTCAGAATATGATGCACTTGTTACTGTAGTTCCACACTCTAGATAATGTTCAAGGATAAGGCCTCGTGTATCACAAAACAGTGTCAGCATAAATGCAAAAAAATCACTTTTTCTAAGTGAAGGTCAAAATATGATAATAAAAACCCACTCTAATACCCAGAGTTTATTTCCACAACAGTTCTGATGCCCACTGGCATCCTCTTCGGGTGGATACAGAAAAACGAATGAGCCAAAAACAAGAGGGAAAACAGTCCAGAGACCATTAACAAATTTGCACCTAGAGCACTCCCATTCTTGCCACACTGGAAGGGCATTTTTTTTTTTTTTTGCGAATGTACTTATAAGGGGGTCCCTTTAATTACAAAAAAAAAAATGCCCTTCCAGTATGGGGAGAATGGGATCTAACCTAGGTGCAAATTTGTTAATGGTCTCTGGACTGTTTTCCCTCTTGTTTTTGGTTCATTCGTTTGTCTGTATCCACCAGAAGAGAATGCCAGTGGGCATCGAAACTATTGTGGAAATAAACTCTGTCTATTAGAGTGGGTTTTTATCATCATATTTTGACCTTCACGTAGAAAAAAGTGAAGTTTTTTGCATTTATTATGGATCCCATGATCAGACTCCATCTATTCACCTTCTTCTTAGTTACCTTTCCCCAACTTGTATCTTCCTATCATCTATATGAGAAAACACTAGTGGCTGTGAAGACCAAGAAGCTGCAACTCAAATTCCTGCAAGTGTGTTTAGTGGAGCAAGTGTGCCCAAAGTCCTTGATACTGTTTACCTTCAGGAAAGACCATACACCATTTCTGAATTTTGCCAGGGAAGTTTTGAAGGAACATATTCCATGTGTTAAAAGAGAGATTGACCATACGTATTTCAAACTAAGAAATTGTCTACGCATCCTTAAATCGCGTGTGTTGTGTGAATTACTTGTGGCACTGTTTGAAACTGCAGATTATAAATGCGGTGGAGACTAGACACACTGAACAATGACTTAACAGAAAGCTATCCAATTTATGTGATGAAAGTGCTTGGTCAAAGTGTGCGGTGGAAGGTTCCATTTTAAATTTATTGACATATGTCTTATCCAAATCCGAAAAGGAAGTTCTTAACCTGTTAGTGCCCAGTGAGTCATATTTGTCCTCTGTTTTTAAAGTGCTCTAAATATAGTTCTTACTGACCAAATCACTTATAACATAGTCCTGTGAGAAGAGGAGGTCTGTATCAAACAGCTGAATACTCTTTATCACAATTGTGCCATAGTTTCTTTATTTTAGAGGTATTTAAATTTCGCATTTTTCACTTATTTATTTCTATTGTCCAATACTCCATTTTTGCTACATTGCTGAAATTAATTTTAAATATTTTTTTTACAAAAAGTACTCCTAACACACTGTTGTTCATTAGTGTAAAACAATATTACAAAATAAACCTATGATAAAAAAAATATTGAGTGAAAACTAATGGGAGGACATTTATGACCCACTGGGCGGAAGATATCGCATGCAGTTGTGGCCAGTGCCATTCCATAGGAATCTAGCTGTAGATGAAATGATCATCCATTATTTTGGGCATCATGGGTTGAAACAATTCATCAGAGGAAAGCTGATTAGGTTTGGATACAAGTTTTGGGCAATGTGTGGTGATAGCAGATACTGTTATAAGTTCGACCTGTACTGTGGCAAGGAGCACCGAGACCATTTACAAGATATGACAATGGGGACCAGAGTTGTTTTAGATATGGCAAGTTCAGTTGTTCATCCTGATAATCACATTCTTTTCTTTGATAACCTATTTACATCACGAGGACTCATGAAGATTCTGTGTGATAAAGGGTTTAGAGCAACAGGGACTGTGCAAGAAAATAGATTACAAAAGTGCACTACAAAGATAACAAAAGTTCTTTCAAAAGAACCAAAAGGTTCATTTGACTATTGGTTTCATACAAATGCAAAAATATTAGTAACACGCTGGAATGACAACAAAGTAGTTTCCATTATGATGAACTATGATAAAATTGAGCCTATTCATCAAGTACAACAATATAACAGAATTGAAAAAAAGAAAACTGGTGTTCCTCAACCTAATCTGATAAGGTCATATAATCAAGGGATGGGTGGGGTTGATCTACATGACTGGTTGCTTGGTAAGCATGCGATAGCTATCAGAGGTAAGAAGCGGCATTGGTGTTTGCTAACAAGAATGATCGATATGACCATCGTGAATAGTTGGCTTCTGTACAGAATGGTAAGTAATTTTCATAGAGAAATTGCTGAGTCATACTTAAAATCTGCAGCAGTATTTCAAACAAATACCAGAGTAACTTAAGGTCTAGGTAATCAACTTGTTTCTAGTTTACATTTTGATGGTGTAAATCATTTCATTTCTAAAAATGAAGCAAGTCGACGATTGCGTTGCCAGTTTGATCGATGCAATAGAAAATGAACGACTCACTGTATCAAATGTAAAGTAGCTGTGTGTCTTGAATGTTTTGTTGCATTCCATACATCATAACAACTTTGATTATTTTGGTAGACCAACCAAGAAATCGATACAATATACATAAAAGTAGGCTTACTACATATGTATTCTGTAATAATTATTGTGATTGTTTACCTCTATATATTATTCCATGCTGTACATAAGTTACAGATAAAATGTCTTTTTGTATGAATTACCTTTTAACTCCAATAAACAAATATCCTTGCTAAAAAAAATAGTTTTATTCCACCAATTACTGTAGCAGTAACAGGCAGTGTGTTGGAATTGCTTCGTGCGCCAATATCACATCCACCCAGTGGGTCATATATGTCCTCTTGCATAATGTTAAAACTAATATCCAGAATATTTTCAAACTACAAAAATATGTTATTTACATTCATATTAACCTATTTTATAAGTTATAATGATATGATGTAAGTATAAACATGGTTGGGCGCTAATGGGTTAATTTAGGGCTGTCCTTTGCCCTTAAACCCGATAAAAACATTGTTTTAGATTGTCTTCCCTAGTTAATTCCAGGGTGGATATTCCATCCGTGTTTAAATGGTTTTATTCTGAGCATGTTTCTGGAACATTTCAGCTCAATGGACTCGATTCCCAAGAGATTCCGGTTAGCTTTAGACAAGCTCAGGAAGAACACGGCAATATTTGTCACTAAAGCAGACAAAAGTAACACTGTGGTTATTTTGGACAAGTGTGATTATAAACAAGAAATGGAAGCATGGGTGCCCGCAGGATTTTGTCCAAGGGGGGCAAAATTTAATGTATTAATAGGTAGGGACCGGAGCAAGCAAAAAACTTTTGACCCCTTAGGAACTAGCAGGTTAATTCTAAGCAAGTTTAGTGTTGCATTTTCTGTAATGGAAAATGCAAATATATATTGTATATACATACAATACACATGATGATAATCATTTATTTTATTTATAACAGAAACATGATAGAATGAAGAAAAAAGCACACTGAAGTAAATGTAAGTAATTTTAAGGGGGGACTTCTGAACAAATAAAAAGGTAGCAAAGTGAGATCGTCCTCCCTAAAGCGTCTTTCTGCGGAATTCAACAAAACTATCAGGAACTTATTAAAAGATGTCCCAGTGATTGACCCTAGAAGATTTCTACAAATTAACCCCAAACTCCCCCATATTTACAGCTTACCCAAAACCTGTAAGACTAATATACCACTCCATCCCATTATTTCACACAGGGGTTCCTTTAGTTACAGGTTATCTAAATTTCTTGCAGATAAATTGTCCCCATTAGTTGGTAAATTTTCAGGCTCGCATATCACTAATTCCTGTGACGTTATTAACAAAGTTATGTCCTTAGATTTAAAATGGGGAAGAATGATCAGTTTTGATGTTGAGTCCTTGTTTATGAAAATTCCCATTGATGATGTACTTAGTTTTTTAGATAGAAAATTGCCAACATGTAACGTAGAACTAGGGATGCCCACATCTGTATTTTTACTGTAGAACTGATAAAACTCTGTGTCACCAATAATGCCTTCTCCTTCAATGAAGAATTTTATTTGCAATGTTTTGGTATGGGAATGGGGTCCCCTTTATCCCCAATACTGAGTATATTATACATGGAATATTATGAGTCGGAATTGTTGCAAACAATATGTTCCAGGAATCTAATTTGGTTTCGTTATGTAGATGATATTTTCTCATTTTGGCCTGACCACTGGAACAACTTTGACACTTTCTTTCAGTCATTAAATAATCTTGTTCCCTCTATTAAATTTAAATATGAATGGGAGAATGATAAACAATTACCTTTTCTAGATGTTTTGGTCATTAACGAAAGCAGAAAGCCCAATTTCACGGTCTATAGAAAACCTACTCATTGTAATTTGCTGGACCTGGAAAATTCAAAGATTTGGAACATTTTTAAGGATTTAAAATATCCTGAGTGGTTTATCTTCAGTTAACCAAAAACAATATGTGAGTTTGCCTTACATTGCCAGCTTAGAAAGAGTAAAACCATTGATGAAAGATTTTAAGTTTGCTTTGGTGTTCAAATATTTGTCTACTGTGAAAAGTAAATTGGTTAGGAATAACGTTGCAAAACAGGAACAAGCCTGTGTCTACAGCATTCTCTGTAAAAGTTGTGATTTAGTATACGTAGGAGAAACTTGAAGAAATATTGAAACCTGTATTAAAGAACATAAATATGCCTTCAGAAGTTGTAATACTAATAATGCCATTTTTTATCATGCCAGCCAAAATAATCATGCGATAGATTGGGAATCAAGTAAGATACTTTATATATATGTAATAATTATGTCAAAAGAAAAATAATAGAATCTGTATGTATAGAACAAAAAGATAATTTTAATTTGTGCGAAGGTACTTATAAGTTGGACCCTTTAATGAGATTCTTGGTCAAAAAAATCCCTTACTCCCAGAGTCAGGTGAATGGGTTCTAACCTAAGTATGAATTTCTTAAAGGTCTCTGGATTGTTTCCTTACTCGCTTTTGGTTCATTCATTTTTTTTTTTGGTAAAATTTAAATGGAATAATAAATGTAAATGTAATAATGGAAGTAATAAATGTGGAAATAAATATAAATGCAATAAATGTAATAATAAAGATAATAAAATAAATGTAATAATTAGTGTAAAATTAATAATAATAAATGTTAAAAAAATGTAAATGCAATAATAAATGCAGTAATTATGTCAATATAATAGAATCTGTATGTATAGAACAAGAAGATAGTTTTAGTTTGTGCCAATGTACTTATAAGCAGGACCCTTCAATAAAAATGCCCTTCTGGGGTCAGGGGAACGGGATCTAACCTAGGTGTGAATTTCTTAAAGGTCTCTGGATTGTTTCCTTCTCGCCTTTCTCATTCATTTTTCAGTTTATAATTTCTGTATAATAAACAACAATGTAATAATCAATGTAATAATAAATTTATAATTTCTGTAATAAATAATAATGCAATATTAACTGTAATAAATTTAAATGTAATAATTATGTAAAAATGTAAAAAAAAATAATAGAATCTGTATGTATAGAAGAAGAAGAGTTTTAAATTTGTGCGAACGTACTTACAAGGGGGTCCCTTTAAAAAAAAAAAAAAAAAAAAAAAAGTGTGGGGAGAACGGGATCTAACCTAGGTGCGAATTTCTTAATGGTCCCTGGACTGTTTTCCCTCTTGTTTTTGGTTCATTCGTTTTTTGTATCCACCCGAAGAGGATGCCAGTGGGCATTGAAACTATTGTGGAAATAAACTCTGTCTATTAGAGTGGGTTTTTATTATCAGTGTCAGCATAACTTTACCTGCTGACAGCTGTGCCTTGAACTTCCTTGCAATGGGAGATGTTGGATGCTTCCATTGCATGCTCTGTCATTTGCTTTCTGGTTCATAGTGATGGATCCAGGTTTCATCTCCAGTGATAATGCGCTCCAAAAAGTTTTCACCTTCATTATGATACTGCGCCAAATTATGAGAGTAGATGTCCATACGATTACGCTTGTGTTCTTCTGCCAACTGTTTGGTTACCCATCTTGCACAAACCTTGTGAAAGCCAAGAATGTCATGAACTATCAAATAGGCTGACCCTTGACTGATGTCTAATGAAGATGCAATTTCTTTTATTGTTAATCTCCTGTCATCAAAAATCATGGCTCTGGCTTCTTCCTGCTTGTCACCACTACTTGATATTGATGGTTGGCCTGAGTGCTGAGCATCTGTCACACACTTCCAAGCTTCCTTGAACATTTGAATCCACTCATACACACTTCACCATGGTAACGCATTATTCCCATACTGAGCACATAAATGCATGTGAATTTCAGCTCCTTTCACACCTTCTGCCCACAAAAAACAAACCACGGATCTCTGTTCTTCCTGAGTACAAATTGAAAGTGGTGCAGCCATGCTCACTACTCGTACGATATGTGACAGCTACAAGTAGCCTAAATAAGCTTATACTGTTGCTAGCCTAAATAAGCCAACAGATCTCAGTTTGGCTTGTTATTACACGTATATATTATGTATACTATTTTATCACTTAAATAAAGAGTGTGGATTATTGAAGTACCCTTATATATTTATTGTACAATCATTTAAAAGCTTTTAGTCAGGTAAAAATTACTTTATACACGATTTTTTATACTTTCATCCCCCTAACCCCATTTATATCATGGCAAGATAGTTCCAACCTGCACAAACTTTTTCAGAAATGGAACCCTTGTGCAAGTCAAGGAATCACTGTATTAGGTGTATCTTACAAAGCTATATATATATATATATATAATATATATATATATATATCAATCCTTAGTTGGCCTGTAAAAAAAAAGCCTTACACAGTGTAAACTGTATTAATTTCTCTTTATTGAAATATTTAATTCTTATACCACCTTTAAGAGTTGTGTGCTCATCATGTGCATTATGTTTTCTTGTGGTATTCATGTGGTATATAGCATGAATCTTTTTTCATTGGGAAGCTATAACTTGGGGTAATAGAAGAAGGTTGTAAGAAATTAATTAGATAATCATTGTATTCTTCTGAGTAGTCTTCAACAATCCCTAACCATAAATTATCATATAACCATAAATTATATATACGGTGTGTATATATATATACCTTTCCTTTCAAATGTTCCATGCAATGATTCCTCATTTCATGAAGGTCAAAGCTTGTTGCCCCTCCTCTCGAGTTGGCCTGGTGAATAGGGTTTCTCAAATTCCCGGAATTTTTCATCCTGGGAAATTGGAGTATATTTCCTGGATCCCGGGAAGTAATTATAAATTTAAGAAAATGGTTATTTTATGCTTGAACTTATACTTTATTACTTATATTTGAAATGAGTTTACCAATCAGTCTTAGATTGGGGGCTTTTATTACTTATTGAAGGCATTAATTATTTGCAGGAAATAAATAATAACTAAAAGAGTAAATTCCTTTATTTATAATTCAGTACATCTGCAAAAAATATTCCTTTTAAAATTTGATGCCCTTATAGTATACCAACATAAAAAATAAAGACTATATAAAAAAAAAAAGTTAAACATTTTTGTAATAACTTCTTAGGAAACACAAGCAATCGATACTTTTATCACTAAGCAGAGTTCTCAACTTAGTAATAAACAAACCAGCAGCAGAAAATGCTCTCTCGGATTCGACAGAGGTCGGAGGAATGGTTTTTAGTGCATCACACAAATGGGTGATGGTTGATGCTCTGTTACCTGTTGTCTCAAACAACTGCAGCTCTTGCTTCAAAACTTTGCCCATGCTCTGAGCGTGACCTGAAAAAGTGGAAGAATGCTGAGATTGCCTAGGTTTAGTCTTTGATAGTATTGCTGCTTCTAATTTGTCTGACAATGTCATAGGCTGCTCAATTTCTTGACTTCCTTCATCTTCTGATTGTGAACAGCTAGATGATGATTCGTCTTCCTTGAAAAGCCTTATCAATGTTTTCTTTGCCAATTCCAATAAAGATCCTTTGTTTGGCAAAGGGGGTAAACCAGGAGTAGCTACATAATGTTTTTCATATTTCTTACCAGTGATTAAGTACTGGATGAGTCCAACCAAAGTAGTGTTTCTTCTCTCACTAATCCTCTGTGTTATAGTTTTTCAAATTCTGGGCAAATCCTGACTTTTGTTGACATAACTCATCCATTATAAAAGCAAATACTCCCTCAGCGGTTAACAAGGTTGCATCATGGCTGCACAATTTTTCTGTGCCAATTTTTACTGGATGCAGGCTCGACACAATTTCATGAAGGGCATTAAATTCTTCATTTGTTAAAGGTTGCTCATGCTTAATATCAATCAATGCTTTAGAAACTGCAGATCTTATTTCCAAAAAATGCTCAAGCATTGCCAATAAACTGTTCCAGCAAGTTTTTGAATCTAAAATTATCATCTTTTCACTACCATGCTCTGCTTTCATGTAATTTTGCAAAATTTCATTCTTTAGAGGTGACTTTCTGAATAATCTCACAATCATTCTCACCTTTTAGATAGTTTCATTGATATTTGTAACTGTTTTAATGCTTCCTTCTTCATTTACATTGGCAATTTCATTTATTTCATTACTTGTGGTTAACTCTTCAATTTCTACTGCTGTGTTCATATCTTCACTGAGCTCTTCTTCATCCAACTCATTTTCTGCGCTAATGTTTCTACCTGAATCACTTTTTTTCTTATACAGAACATCACATACAGCAAGATGTATGCCATGTGCATAGCATAAGTGATGCTCGCAATTCACTAATTTTCCAAATTTCACCATCACACTAGCGCCATCTGTGACGCATGCAACAATGTGTTTCTGAACATTCTCAGCTCAAATTCTTCTAGTTTGGCTTCTACTGCTTTAACAGCAGCCTCTGCAGAAAAAGATCCAATGATCCCTATCATTCCTAAATTCCAGCATTTACCTTCATTCACACGAACATTTACATTGAGGTATTTGTTTTTCAGTGATGAATACTCATCAAGAGATAGGCTAAACCTAAGTCCTTCTTCCAGTTTGGCCAAAATTTCACTTTTAACTTGGGCCTTAATTATATTGTATTGTTTATATACAATATTCATAACAGCACTAGGGTTTGCAGGAAGTGAATAACCTTTGTCTCGTATTGCCTGTCTAATGAAGTTACTCTTTGTAATTGCATTCACAGCAAATCCATCAAGTGCAACAAGTTTGCTAACAATTTCTTCCAGTTTCTTTATCCTTCTTGGCAAAATATGTAAGTAAAGTTTGTTTTTGCTTACCAGTAGAAGTGCTTGCTTCACAGTCCTCGACTAATTTGCGCTTACAAATTTTACTTCCTGCTTGTGCTGAGTCCGATGATGCAGTTGATTTATCAATAGAGTGCCTCTTCTGTAAATGTCGAATTAACCCACTTGTGGACCAGCCTCGGCATAATAATGTGGAGTCACATTTTTTGCATTTTGCACTCTTCATTTGTGTTCTTTATGAAGTATTGCCAAACAAATGATTTTGGATCAGACATTGAGGGGTTCAAATTTCAAAATCTAATAGAAAGATAAAGTCGTGAAGAGAGAGACAGGCACCTCACATTATCAATGGCAGCTGGTAACTAAAGAAAGGCAATGGTACAGAAGAGACGATGGAAAATAACACCAGACGAGTTGCCAGCGATTGCTAGTACTTAATAGAGTTGCCAGCGATCGCTAGTACTTAATAGAGTTGCCAGCGATCACTAGATACTATCTACCGGTCGCACTAGCAGGCAACACTTCTATACTCATGGAATCTTATTTTTATAATTACTATAGAGAACTAATTAAGAAAATTTAATTTTCCCGGGAAATTCCCAGGAGCATTTTCCCACCAGGATTTAAAAATCAATTAAAAACATACAGGATCCCGGGAAAGAAACCCTACTGGTGAAGTAGCGAGTTGGTTTCTTGTACTCTCCACATAGCTAGGTATGCTCAGCTCCTCATGGATTGTTCTGAGCCAGGCATCTAATCTTCTTTCGAAGATGTCCACCACAATACCACTAGTGTTCCTTAGGTCTTTGGGCAGTTGATTAAACAGTTTTGGCCTCTCACAGCAAAACTATTTTCTTTCAGGATGTTCCCTGTCTTGCCTTTAATTTGGGAACATAAGTCTTTTTTTTCTACTTTCCACTGCTGTTTGGTGAGTTACAGGGTTCAGAGTAAGATTAGGGATTAGTTTCTCCACTATTTTCCAAGTGTAAATAATGCTGTATCTCTCTCTCCTTTCCAGTGAATGTAGGTTTAATTTGCATAACCTTTCCCAGTAATTTACTTCTTTGCACCCCTTGATCTTGGCTGTGAAGCTTCTCTGAATCCCTTTTAGCTGTCTAATGTCTTTTTTTTTTATATAGGCATGTTAGGACCAAGCAGTATTCCAATTTGGGTATGATCAGTATTTTCAGTAGAGGAATCATGATATTCCTATCCCTTCATTTAAAGGTTCTCAGTATCTGCCTAGTTATTCTCTTTGCTCTGTTTACTGCTATCTTATTTTGTGTTTCAAATTTCACATCATCAGCCATTACAACCTCTAAATTTTTTGCTTTAGAATTTCTCTGAATTTCCTGTCCATTTGGGGTATAATATTCCATGGATTTTAGGTCTTCTCTTTTTCCATACCATAACAGCTGAAATTTCTCAGTGTTAAACTTCATATTGTTGTCTTCCATCCACTTGTAGATTCTGTTCATGTGTTTGTAAAGATCCTATATCCTCTGGGTTTCTTATTTTTCTACTGATCTTTATGTCATCAGCAAAGAATGTTACTGTGCTGTCTCTGGTAACATCCTCATCTATGTCAGTTAATATGATTATAAAGAGTAGTGGAGCTAATACTGTTCTTTGTGGTACCGAGCTGAGGACCTCTGATTCTGATGAAGGTACTCCTTGTACTGTAACAACTTGCCACCACTCACTAAGGAAATTATATATCCATTTCCATACTTTTCCTGTTATTCCCATATATTTCAGTTTATGTATTATGATTCCATGGTCACACTTGTTGAATGCTTTAGCAAAGTCTGTGTATATTACATCATAGTTTTCATCACTTTCCATTGCATCAATAATGTTGTTGTAGTGTTCCATTAGTTGTGATAGGTATGATCTGCCTGACCAAAACCCATGCTGGTTATCATTTAATTTTTTCTGGGTTTCCAAAAACTCATAGATTTTCTCTGTAACTATTCTTTCAAATATTTTAGTGAGATGAGATGTAAGCAACACTCGCCTATAGTTTTTGGCCTCAGATTGATCTCCTCCTCTATATATTGGGTCTATGTTCATGCTCTTCAGGATGCCCAGTATTTCTCCTGTGTCTAGTGATCATCTCCATATCCAATACAGGGGCTCAGCAAATGCATTCTTTCAGTTTTTGATCAGTGTGGCATTCCATTTATCCAGTCCTGCCACTGAGTATGCTTTTAGTTTCCCTATAGCTTGTGTAATATCATCTGTCATAAAGTTGAAGTCTGTTATACTTTCCCCTTGTAGTTTGTCAGTTTTTGTGATACTGAAAGATGATTCATACTGAACTCTTAATATTTCAGATACTTCTGTTAGATCATCAGCTAAAGCACTGTCTTTGTTTTCCAAAGGTCCGATAGTTGCATGGTTTTTCAACTTCCTTTTTGCAAAATTATACAAGTACTTTGAGTTAACCTTTATCACTTCTATAGATTCATAGTCTTCTTTTTCTGTATGCTTCTCAATTAGTTCCTGTATGATGCCATTGATACTCTGCATTTATCATTTAATATTTTCCTGATGTTGTTATCTTTACAGTTATTTAATTTTGCAGTCACTTTTTCTCTTTCAGAACAATGACCTCTTTTGTCTCAAACCTGCTTCTCTTTCCTCTTTGTTGTATTTTTGGGACATGTCTTTCCACAATTTCCAGCATCTTTTCTAAGGTCATTAGCATCTCTTCCATTGTCTTGGCCTCAAAAATGCTTTTCCAATCTATTACTTCCATGCTGGATGCAACATCTTCCCAGTTTATAGCTTTGGAGAGAAAATTAAAAATTTTGAATTTGCTTGTTGTTCGTGTTCTTTCCTTTCCTGTTGCTTTTATATTGGTTGTTATTTCAATAATGTTGTGATCCAATATTATAGTTGGGGATATTTCGACATTATCAATTAGGTTGCTATTGTTTGCGAATACCAAATCCAGGCAGTTGTTTTTTCTTGTGTTTTCTGTGATTTCTTGTGTTAACAAATTTATCAGCTAGAGCTAGTAGTATTTTTACCTGCTCCTGGTCTTCCCCTGTACCCCACTTGGCCTAGTGTAAACATATATTTTTTCATATCCTTTCATAATGCATGAATGGAAAATTAAAATCACCACAGAGAAAAATATTTAGGGTTGGAGAGTGTAGATCTTTTACCCAGTTTCTTACCTATATAATATATATATATATATATATATATATATATATATATATATATATATACAGTAAGGTAGGTTGATTTTCCACATTTTTTTAGATATTGACTTTGGACTAGTCGAGATAGTCAGGGCTTAATATGATGATAACTGACAAAAAATTTCAGATCCCTGGCTTTAACCATTTTTTTTTAGGAAACCGTTTCAAAAATTGTCAAAAAATTATACCGAAAAATACTGCATTTTCGCAATTTTAGGCCGAAAAAATCATGCTATTTTCATAAAAAAAATCCTGAAAAAAGTTACAATTTTATTGAAAAAAAGTACAAAAAACATGTACAGAGTCAAATAGACACATTTAGATCCCAAGATCATCATAATTTTCACTGTAAGAGCCCTTAGAAGCGAAGGAAGACCTCATCTGGCTGCTTAGGGCTTTGGCCAGAATGTGTTTGTGCCTTGATTTGAGTCCATAAACAGTATGGGAAGCTTCAGATGTCAGCTTCACAGCCCTTTCAACACTGAGAATGTGAAGGCAGATCAGGCAGCTCCAGCTTGGTGCCATTCAGCAATGCTTCTTGAAGCTCCTGGTCAGAAAAGTCTTCTGTGAGAGCAGGTTCACAGATGCCACTTTGAGAAAGGTTGATTAGTTCTGACCAATGGGTAGCTTCAATGTTGATGGCTGTGATCTTCTTCAGCCTCTTCTTGGCTGGCTTCCCACTTCTGAAAGAATAATAATTAATATATTTTTTATTCCAGTTTAAGATTTAATCCCTATTAGTCTCAGAATTGCTGATTTAATTTAACTTAAATTAAAAAAAAAAAAAACCTGACCTGTAAATCCCCATAATCAAATTTTTTTTCAGAAAGGTAAGATTATTTCCATTATCAGGGGGGAAGGGGGGAATTGGGATAAGAAAATGTGAAAAAAAATTTGATTATGGGGATTTATAGAACTTGGGCCTTTTTTTTATTAAATAAATCCCCATAATCAAATTTTTTTTTTCACATTTTTTAAAATTAATAAATGCTTACCTGATGGACAGAATTTTCTTGAGAGCAGCTTCTCTCACTTCCAAGTCATCAGACTTCATCATGGAGTACAGCACATTCTTGGGCAGCAAGGCAATTTAAGCATTGTACTTCAGGTTCTTGAAAGCAACACCCTGGATTTCTTCAGACTGCTGCTTGATCCTCTGACTCATGTTGAAGATGTACAGCTGCTGATTGTGGAACTTGCTGTCCCTTTTGATCTCAAACCAACTGACTGCATACACTTCCACAATGAACTTGATGGCCTGGTAAAGCTTATCCTGTAGTTCTGGAGGGTAAGCACCTCTGGTCCACAGACACATCAATCTAATTGCCAAAGTCAACCATCTTGCATGGTTTAATGGTCCAATTTTCCAGGCAGCAAATCTTGGGTTGACTTTGCCCCTGGAAATTCCAAGCACATACTCCAAAAGAAGCCTCTGGTCGCTACTGAGATCATTCAGTGTCTCCTCAGCAAATTCCATGTCATCCAGGGGGCCACTGAGTTTGGTGAATTCCACTTGTGGCAGATCTTGGTAGTCAATTTCACAGTTTTTTTCCAGCGGACCAGTGAAAGCTGTGGGACTTTTGGTACTGCCAGTAAAATGCTTGAAAACAGCTCTGAAAGGAAGCTCATTCTGATGGAGTGAACAGCCAGTGGTGTGCAATTTCCACTCAATCACACTAAGTTAGGCCAGTTAAAAGTTAAAAAAATAATAGCATTACCTTCTTACTGGGAGGACAAGTGCAGATTATGTGCTGTGTTTGACAATTTTCTTTCTTGCACTTCACAGCATTATCATCACAGGGACGAACAGGTAGCTTACAGGTGCAAGCAGAAATGTCAAAAAGTTTATCCAGCTTTTCCTCCAGATTCTGCTCCTGGACTGTAGAAAGAGATTTCCTCTTTATCTCTTTTGCTTTCTTGAAGCACACTTTATCCACCAATTTCACTACATAATATTCCTCATACAGGGGCAGCCGCGGGTTCACTGCCTGCCAGATCTCAATCACATCCTTTGCTATTATTTTAGCAATATCATAGTCTTTCAAGTCCGGGTGGCTGTTTTGGAGGAAATAACTGTACTGAATAACTTGGTGGAGGGTAGGAGGCTCTGTTTTATCCAAAGGGGAAGGCTGGCCACTGAATTTTTTGGCAGTATCACTTCGAGTTAACACTGCAGACTTCCGTTTTTTACCCATTTTTATGAAATATCTGAAAATAAACACAATTAAATGAACGCATCATAAAATAACTTAATTTAATACACATTTTATAGGTAAATATCATTAAAAAAATACAAAATAATACACTAATAAACATCTATAATGCATTTACAATAAGTTTCAAGCATCGTTTTGTTAAAAAAGCTGAATTTTAATTGATTATTTTCATGAAATAAGGTCCGATATTTTGTTTGTTTACATTGCGCGAATGCCGCGCGCGCGATTTTACGCGTAAAATTCAGCAATTTTACAACTTAAAAATAATTAACAATCCTCAAAAAATACAATCATTTTCACAAATATGAGTTGGTGCAACATTTTTTTATACATTAATACCTTTCTATCTAGACTAGTCCAAGATCACAGTTCCAAAATCAACCTACCTTAATATACAGTATATATATATAACCTTACCTTACAACCTTACAAAGGTTCCACGTGATGATTTCTCATTTCGCGAAGGTCAAGCGTGTCACCCCTCCTCTCGAGTTGGCCTGGTGAAGTAGTGAGTTGGATTCTTGCGCTCTCCACCTCACATAGCCAGGTACGCCCGGCTCATCGGGGATTGTTCTGAGCCAGGCGTCAAGTCTTCTTTTGAAGATTTCCACTGCAACTCCCTGTGTGTTTCTTAGGTCTTTGGGCAGCTGATTAAATAGTTTTGGTCCTCTCACTACAAAACTATTTTCTTTCAGGGTTAAGGATGTTCCCTGTCTCGCCTTCAATTTGGGAATACGACACAGTCTACCGTTTCTACCTTCCACCGTTGTTTGGGGAGTTATGGGATTCAGAGTAAGATTAGGGACTAGTTTCTCCATTATTTTCCAAGTGTAATAATGGTGTATCTCTCTCTTCTCCTTCCAGTGAATATAGGTTTAGTTCTCGTAACCTTTCCCAGTAATTTAGTTCTTTGCACCCATTGATCTTGGCTGTGAAACTTCTTTGAATCCCCTCCAGCTGTCTAATGTCTTCTTTTTATATGGGGATGTTAGGACCGAGCAGTATTCCAGTTTGGGTATTATCAGGGTTTTCAGTAGGGGATCATTACATTCCTATCCCTTCGTTTAAAAGTTCTCAATATCAGACCCATTATTCTCTTTGCTCTGTTTACTGCTATCTTATTTTGTGTTTCAAATTTCGCATCATCTGTCATTACAACCCCTAAATCTTTTGCTCTGGAATTTCTCTGGACTTCCTGTCCATTTGGGGTATAATATTCCATGGACTTTAGGTCTTCTCTTTTTCCGTACCGTAATAGCTGAAATTTCTCGGTGTTAAACTTCATATTGTTGTCTTCCGTCCACTTGTAAATTTTGTTTATGTCGGTTTGTAGAGATCCTATGTCTTCTGGTTTTCGTATTTTTCTACTGATCTTTGTGTCATCTGCAAAGGATGTTACTGTGCTGTCTCTGGTAACGTCCTCATCTATGTCAGTTAGCATGATTATGAAGAGTAGTGGAGCTAATACCGTTCCTTGTGGTACTGAGCTGAGGACCTCTGATTCTGATGAAGATACTCCTTGTACTGTAACGACTTGCCTCCGCTCACTAAGGAAATTATATATCCATTTCCCTACTTTTCCTGTTATTCCCATATATTTCAGTTTATGTATTATGATTCCATATATATATATATAATATATATATATATATATATATATTAGGGTGGTCCAAAAAGTTAAAGCATCGACTAAGTTCTCTCCACAAGGTTGGTTTTATGCCTCTTGGTGTGGCGGCGGACTGCATAGCCCGGTCCGCCGCCTCGCTGCCTCCCCTCCCCCGCCCGCTCCCCTTCTCAGACTATGTGCAGGTCTTTCGTTCCTTTTACGACCGCATGTGGCAACAGTCCTGGGACGATGCCACCGGAAATAAACTCTGGTCCATCCGCCCCCGTCTGTCATGTTGGGTGTCCTCTTTCCACCGCTCCAGACACAAAGAGGTCGTCCTTGTGCGGCTTCGCATCGGCCATACGCGCCTCACGCACGGCTATCTTATGTTCCGGCGGGAGGCTCCTCGTTGTGCCTCCTGCCAGTCGCCCCTCACCGTCTCACATCCTTGTGGAATGCCCCACCCTGTCGTCAGTACGTCATCGCGCCTTCCCGTTCCTTTCTGATTTCCCCCTCCCCGAACGTTTACGCCTTATGCTCGCTGAGAGCCCTCTCTTCTCGCTTGACCGTCTTTTCCTCTTCCTCTCCCAATCTCGCATCCTATCTGAGCTTTAGGTGACTTCTCACCTGTAGTCCGCTGTTCTCCCTTTTCTAGTGCCTTTTCTCCGTCTCCGTTTCTCTTTCTCGTAATCCGCCTCGCCATGATATCCGCTACCATATAGCGGGAAGTGGCGGTAAATGCCCCCAAAAAAAAAAAAAAAAAAAAAAAAAGCCTCTTGGTGTGGACAGTATTTGTGCAAAGTTTCACGTTATTCGGTTAATATTTAGGGGTCGCCCCACTTGCCCCCTTTTTGAAAATTTGGGAAAATATATAGACAACTGAATAACAATTTTTTTTTGGTTCTCAAAGAATATGAAAGAAAACAGTAAGACAATAGGACATGATAATGGGTGTATCTTCATTATTTCTTCTGCATCAGAGTCGCCTTGGATGGTATTGGTATCTGTTTTCGGTGGGCGGCTACGAGTTGTAGGAGGTACTGCTTCTGGTCCTCGTTTCGTGTCAAAGTGTCATTGTAGCGTTGTGCGAGAGCAATACCTCGCTCGGCAGCATCATTGACGACTTTCATCTTTAAGGCGCGATCTCTAAGTTCCCTGTAGTTCTTGTCATTTGGCCATTCCCGTGGATCTTTTTGAAGTAACTGGCACGCTTCCTCCTTACCTCCAACTTTCAAGGCATCAAAGAGGGTCAATGTCCTTTTCGTGACGAAGGATGCCACATCATTTTCAACACAGCTTCCGCCATGTCGATTCGTCGGGGGCAGCCATTCTTTTGGGGATGTTGGAGGTGTTGAACCATTCTCCTTTTGGTATCAGGATCGATCCTATTATTGAAGAAGGCCAGTCCAATCAGATGCTCCGACAAGTACCACAGGTGGCGTCTTAGAGCTGTCTTCGCCGCTTGTGCAGCTCCTCCGTGTGGATATTTTTCCAGAAGATGCAGCATTTTGAGATCATTGAGAGGAGCTTGTGTCCCCATTGGCGCTTCATGCCAGTACTTGACGTAAATCAGACTGACAAATAAAGCCAGCTGAGTCACGTTTCGTTCTTTGCGTGCTGTGAGCTTGAATTGATAGTGAAAGAGGTAGATTTTGAGCGCATAAATCGCCTTCGCCATCCATCTCGCGTGGTGCATGGGACCCGGAGCTCGGATAAAGAGTTGACCACCAGTCTTTCCCCCCAGGAAGAGCAAAGATAGTTCAAAGAACTCCTTGTAGTCGTCACGAGGTTGGCTTGCCTGAAGAGCGTTAGGTAAGTAAGTGAGCATCTCTTTTCTCATCTCTTGGAGTTGAGGGTTCTCAAACAAGCTGTCCGATGCTGAGACAAATGCTTCGTGGGAGAGAGATGGCCATTCCTTTTGAAATCGCTTAAAAAGGCCTGTTTCAGGACTTCCTGTTAAGCCAAATATTGAGGCAAAGACATCAGCAAGTACAACTTCAAGTATATGATGTCGACAACCGATCCAAACTAGCTCGTGACCCAATGCTTCTTCAATCCTGACACAGGCTCTGCGATGTAAACCCGTGTTTGACACAGTGGTATCGAAGATGAGACCCCTCATGCTGTTCCACATTCCATAATTTCATAGTTTGAAGGCATGCCTGGGCCTGTGCTTCATCTTTGGGACACCAAGCAGCTTCTCCTGTCCATTGAATGTTATAAGGATTGCTATCCGATGCACATTCGTCTTCTTCCCTTCAATGCCGGGGAGAAGCTTTCCATCCCAATGGAGAAGGACAGGGTCTTCTAGAGAGAATGATTCTAGGTCTTCTCGAGCTGCCTGTTCTCGCCCACTTTCTCTGTAGCGATGAATAGAGCTCCGAGAGCACGTCATCCCAGACAGATCATGCCCCGCGGCCTGTAATACAGCTCCAGTTATGAAAACAGCATTCCGGTCAGAAAGATTGGTGCGATCCATTGCTCCAATGACTTCTGGAGATTGGAAAATGTTCGTAACCTTGTTCTTGGGACGCTTTGGTGCCGGAGCTTCAGACGAAGAAGGAATCAGAACCAATGGTCTATAGTCGTCGTTGTCTTGCGAAAAAGGGAAGAAGAAAGGAAAGATCAATTGATGACACTCCTGCTTCTTCCAAATCTTTCTGTTGCTTCATGCCTTGCCTTCCTCTTGGCTTCCTTCTCCATTCTGGATCACTTCTGTCCTCTTGTTGGAGTCGTTTCCTTATCAATGCCAGCCATGCTGCAAGAATTGACGTCCTTGCACTGCATGGACAGAAATTTCGGTCCTCAATGTTGACGATTGTGCTCATGGCATCACTGGTTGCGATGTCAAACAGTTCCTGGATGTCCGCTTTGAAGATGTCTTCATTCATTCTATCGCTGGCACGTTGCTGGTCCTGTGCTTCTTGAGTGTTTTGTAGCGGTCTAAAAGCTTTGAAAGCTACGGACACAGGTCTATCCGTTGAGTTGGGATCCGCGCTCGGGTCCAGACTTCAATCACCCTCTGGCATGCCTGGTTCAGACTGTCGGAGGTGGTTTGCTTTTGATTGATGTGGTGGTATTGCCCCAAGAGGAGGGCGTCAAGGCATGTAGGGAGCCTTGACATGGATAAAGTTCCAGTTGCCATCCCTAGAAGCCAAACTTTTGGAATTGATCGAGTTTGAGCCATCGGACCTACGGAAAAAAAGTACATCATATAATATATATTCAGAGTGGGGCGACCTCTAAATATTCACCAATCACGCTGCAATTTTGCACAGACCATGTGGACACTAAATGGACAAAAACCACACTTGTGGAGACTATCTAAGACAATTTTGGAATTTCCCCCTATGGATTTGGACCACCCTAATATATATATATATATATATATATATATATATATATGGGAATGAACTCAGAATGGTCCCCTGAGTTTTTTGATACACACAGACAGTGCATCGAACAAGGAACTCTTCTGGGAAAATTAAATCCACTATAGTCCGAATAAGTAATGGTAAATGACAAATACCAGTTTTTCTTTTTCATGATGCTAGCCCGACGTGGGCAACGGGTCACTCGCAAAGAGGTCCCATAAATATAGCTTCCCTCACCAGCTATCTGCAAAGCAGAAAAACTATGGTATTTGTCATTTACCATTACTTATTCGGACTATAGTGGATTTAATTTTCCCAGAAGAGTTCCTTGTTCCATACACTGTCTGTGTGCATCATAAAAAACTCAGGGGACCATTCTGAGTTCATTCCCATCTTGAAACGGACATGTTATGTGCCTTGAAAAGTGGACGCTCAATTTTACCAGTTGAGGTTTAAGTTTTGGTTTTTGGCTAAAAATATAATAGTTACCCCTTTTTCTTTTATGTATTCAATCTGACGTGAAGGCAGCAAGTCTTTTGCTTATATTGAGGTTCTAAATGTAGCAGGGCTAGGCTGCTTTAAACCCTAGATCCATGTCCCAAAGCTGGATCCTGTCTGCTTTGCAGATAGCTGGTGAGGGAAGCTATATTTATGGGACCTCTTTGCGAGTGACCCGTTGCCTACGTCGGGCTAGCATCATGAAAAAGAAAAACTATGGTATTTGTCATTTACCATTACTTATTCGGACTATAGTGGATTTAACTTTCCCAGAAGAGTTCCTTGTTCCATGCACTGTCTGTGTGCATCATATATATATACAAAGGTGGGCAGTTGCGCCGCAAAAAGTTGCGGCGCAACATTTTTGGTTGCGCTTGTGCTTGCGGCGCAACTTTTTGAAAAGGGTTGCACTTGTGGCGCAACTATTTCAGCAGAGTTGCGGTTGTGGTTGCGGCGCTACAAAAATCGTTGCACGTGCCCACCACTGCAGATATACGTTAAATGCAAAGGTGGGCAGTTGCGCCGCAAAAAGTTGCGGCACAACTTGCGGCGCAACATTTTTGGTTGCGCTTGCGGCGCAACTTTTTGAAAAGGGTTGCGCTTGCGGCGCAACTATTTCAGCAGAGTTGCAGTTGCGGCGCTACAAAAATCATTGCGCGTGCCCACCACTGTATATATATATATATATTATCATATATAATTGTGCTGTTAAAACCTCAAAATCAACTTTCCAATTAAGAAGCTCAGACCTTTCCCCCTCCTTCACTATTTTTTGGACAACATTAGCTTCATCATTACGTCTTTCATACACTTTGATTTGGGTTTTACTAATTGGAACAAAATGGTGAAATCTTTATGTACCTTCAATTGTTTTGAACAACTTAAATCTTTCTTCCAATTTTAGTTTATCTTTCTCCATCTCAATGGATTCGACAAAGAACTTAATCTTATTACTGAGATTCTTCTGATAAAACTCAAACACAGCTTTAGCAGTTAAAATCTGGTTGGTCACAGTTCTTTGAAGGCTTGCTCTTGCCACAGCTCGCTTTATAGTGCTACCTATTGTGGTGGTTGTGAAGTTTCTCACCCCCCCCCCCCCCCCCCCCCCCCTGATTTTCAAATCCCCCTTGGGGGTTGTGAAGTTTTTCACAAAACCCCCACCCTAATTTTCAAGTCCTATCTGGTTCTTCTCGTTTTTCTCTCCCCACAGGAGTCTAGTTAGTAAGCCTGTTAACCGTAAAAATACTGTAACTGCCAAACTGTTTGATCTTGGAAGCCTATTAAAAGGTTATGAAACCAGAGTAGATTGCCAGATAGACAGGCAAAGATTAATACAAACATGTCCTTTTGAAAGCCAAGTGAGTTTGGAAAGCCTTTAAAGGCATGATGTTAAGTGCTCTAGCTTGTAATCCTTGGCCAGTGTACAATAGCAATAAAAACTTGTTCATAATTCTTATTCCCAGTTATTGTGGTGTTGTTACTTGTATTTCACCATCATTATTAATATTATTTATTATTATTAAAAGTAGACATATATAGTATATAGGTTTTTTGAAACTGTGACTGAGTATAGATAGGTATAATAAATCCAGCCAGGTTAGAATCAGACATCAGACCTTTACTTATTGCCCAGTTGGAGCCCTGGAGTTTCTTTTAGCCAAATCCAGTCATGTAACTAGCTGGAGAACCTATTATCATTATTATAGGACACCAGTCACATTATTCCAGAGTTAGGGTTTTGCCCATGCTTGTTTGACACTGATTATAAGTTGATTAACTCATGTGAGATAGGTTTGCCATAATTGTCAATGTTTGTAGTTATTATTTTTATATTGGTTATTTATTATTTGCATGTTTTGATTTCATGAGTAAATTATGTTTTCCAGTGATCAATTATGAAAGTCATGATTCCAGTTAATGTTTGTTGATTAATTGTTTGTTATGTTATTATTGTAATTAATGGTGCCTGGTGCATGTAACTAATAATCTTGTGTTGTCTAGGCAACCAGTTGGGACTCAACTCACATGGCACAGATTCATCAGGCTTGGATTGTGGATCCAACCCAGTTGGAGCTACGCAGTTCATTGAGGTTGTGTCAACCACTGTTGGCCACTGGGATCTGCCCTGGAATCAGGCCTGTGACCCTAACACTGCTAACTAGCTTACTGCCTTGTATAGAAATAAAAAAACTCAGGTCATAAGGGGTGTCAAGTTTGGAGGGTAGCTAGGCTGGGACAGGGGTTCACATTCTGTCCAAGTCATTTCCAGTACTTGTCTCCCACTTGCTTTCTATCATTTCTGCCAAATCTCACTAAGTGTTATTTGTTTTCCAGAGGTTTTGTTAAGTGTGATTCATTGCCAGTCTTTTGGTTATGTTTATACTTTTATACTGAATAATTGTTTATTTCAGATATAATAAAGAGAAAAAACAAAGTAGTTTACTTGTATTAGGTTTACCTTTAAATTCCAGCCCTTTCTTGGACTCTGAGTGCTTGGTTCTCCCACTCATTGAAGAGTCGGATTTAGTCACCTGAACTGGGGGGTCTTTTACAGTTAACATGCGAGCTGCACCTGAATAATTTCCCAGAAAGAAGGGGGGAGGGAGTTTGGGAATAGAGCTTTGGAAGTCCTTTGCAGTTAACATGCAAGTCAGACCTGAATAATCTCCTGGAAATAAACCACTGACAAGAGAGGCATTCCTGGATACCTGAGGAGACTATCTCTCTGCCCAGTCTCTTGACTATCACAAACCCAGAAATGTGGAAAGGTGCTGGATGATTCAACGATACAGATACTTGGGGACTATGGCCTATGCAGCCACCACAGCACTATGCCATCACGGGCATTTTTTTCCATGAGCTGTAGCAAAAAAGTTCCATTCAGCTTTTAATCCAAAGTCTTCTTCATGGTAGCACAAGTTGATAAATTTAAATTGATTCCTATATTGTTCAGCATAACCATCGGTAAAATAATTCACCTAAAGTTTTAAGTCTGGTAACAACATTTTTACATTAGGAAGTAGCTTTGACAGGTATTGGTATAATACCTTCAATACTGACCTTGCATTTGTTGTATCAGTAATGATAATTTAGGATTAATACATACTTTAACTATTAATAATACTTATTTATTTATTAATTAATTAATTAATAATAACTAGCTGTTTATTTTTAATAAGAGCCCAGTAAAGCCTAAAGCTTAAGGGCCAAATTAAATAAAATAAATAGTCCAGCTTTACAATTATTTGTCATTGTAAATTGTAAAACCAATATATTTATTTTATTATTAATAAAGGTTATTAATTAAAAAAAAAAATTTTAAATTAATTAAAAAAGTATGAACCTTAGCTATGAAAGTATGAAAACATAGATGTTTTATATGGTTATTTAAACTTGACTTACAGTACAGGAATACCTTGACATTTGTCATTTTAAATTTCGTCATTTCACAGATTCGTCATCAATCTTTTACTACCTATAGTTTCGCAATCCATTGTCCATATTTGCAGATTCGTCATTTTTTGAAAAAATGTGAAAAAAAATGATCGAAATTGACTAATTCAACTGTTTACCAACGCAATATATTATTATATTTTGCCAAAAAATGAGTAGAATTTGATTAATTAATCTGTTTAATAACATAATACAGTAAAATGTTTTCTCATTGAAACATGTTATAATCTACCTCGAATTTCATCATTTCGTAGTGTTATTCCAGAAGGAATTAACGACGAATTTTGAGGTATTTCTGTACATAACAAAAGAATGAAGAGTGCATTGAGAGTTGTCCCAATTGAAACCTAAAGCAGCATCTTAGACTAAAAAGAAATAGTTTTCAGAAAAATCTCCAACAAATACTGACTCATCTAACTTTAAAGATCCTTTCATATCTTGAGAATACTTGGTTTGTTTATGGCCTATGAAATGGTGTTGAGTTAATTTGTATATATTAGAACTTAATGAATTTAGGTAGTCAAATAAACTGTCTTTTCTACCATTGTACATCTATCTGTGCTTACCCAAACTTTATACTGAATTTCATCCTCACAAGTTTCAATGCTATCAAGTAATTCCAGAAAAGACTTACCATTTTCACGATCACAATTTTGGCATTTATGCATCATGCACTTTGCATCTTCTGTGCTGCAGACTGCATATTCCATTAAATCTTTATATGTTAGTCCATGCTCTCCTAAAGCAGCCAGTTGTAATTTAGGGTTTTGGTGGTGGTATGTACATATGCATAGAGAATGTGTTCCACTTCCACCTGCTAATATACAGTATGGAGGCCTAAGGTTTGCAAAACTAGAAAATCCTATTTTGGGATTATCCTGGTTCTTGTAAAGTTCAAATAATTCTTTCAAGTTTCCCAATAGAAGCCTTTTTTTTTTTTGTTGTATTTTTTTTAACATTTACATCTCTAATTTTAATACAATCCTTCTTACCTGGGCATATCCTACTTACTCCATCTAATTCATAGGACACTCTTACTTTCTCATTGTCTTTTACTGTTATCATCAGGTTATCCCATAAGTAAAGTCATTTTTTTACCATTGCTAAACTTGCATCATGTTTGCACATGTTTCTGTATATATTTTGTGGGAAACTCAAATTTTTGTGTGTTTAGACATGTTACTTCTCAGTCTAAGTGAAGTTTCATCATGTTAACAATGTTTATTTCACCCTTATGGATAAGATGGAGATGTCAGAGAAACACATTAGGCATGTAATGCTTAATGAGTTTTGAAAAAAGAAATAACGCAACTGTAGCTGCAAAAAATATTTGTGGGGAGGAAGCTTTAAATGTAAGGAAATGTCAATGATAGTTCCAGAAGTTTAAGTCTGGTGACTATAGCTTAACTGAAGCAGCATGCTTGGGCTGACCTGTTAAGTTCAATGATGACCTTTTGATAGCTGGGTCATTCCAGGACAAATCAGGCATTGCCTGAAACCACACCCACTTAGATTTTGCTTAAAATTGCTATACAAGGTTGTTTATGCTGAAAAACACGAAATTTCGAGTTTCAGAGTAATCAGAGTAACGGTTCAAAAGTTATGGGCCCCCCAATTTTGGTGGTGGGGGCTGGCCGCTTAATTTTTAAAGGTCCATAACTTAGTCCCTAATTGAGCTAGGAAAAAAATTTAAAAGTCATTTGAAAGCTCAAATCCTAAAGAATATATCAGTTTGAATATTTTTTGGGGAGCCCCACCCCCTATGATACAGATATTCAAGATTCTTTTTTCATCATTTTGTACCTCAATTACTCTTCTATATGACTTAATCAATGACATTCTGTATTTTTACCCTTCATTAGATGGTGGTGGAAGTTAAAAACACATTCTATTTGCTGGACTTTGAACTTACACCATTATGCCCATTTTACTTATCAAGCTCTCTTATAAGATGTTTTCCTTGACTTACAAGTGGATTAAGTATAGCTATAAGATAAACTTATTAGTGTTTTCCTAAAACTCAATAATAATAATGTCTCTCAACTTTGTCGATCTTCAAAGGCAAAAACAATACTACTAGTATAGTTGTTTTATTGAACAAATTAAGACATTACTTGAATAAAAATAATTGCTATACAATACATTAAAATTGAAACATTTCTGGTACCTAGCCTAATTCTCAGTATCATGTATTTCATGAAGGATGTGTTTGGCTTCTACCCAACAAACGTCATCTTTATTAGTTGGGAAATAGTATCTATTGTTTTTGTGGGAAATAGGAGTTAGAAACTTGATTTTATAATCTTGGAATTCTTCTGAATAATCCAAAATGATTCCTAGATATTTTCTACCATCATAAATACATGCAACATACTTTCCCACAGGAAATTTTTGCTCATTTGATAAATCATAACCCTAACAACATTGTAGTCATTGGAATGTGAAACTAAATAAGCTTTAATTTGACTCTGAGACATTGGCACAATTCTGTGAAAACCTTGTGTGCCCTTCACTGTCACTGTTTTTTCAAACCTACTACTGAGTTCTGTTTTATTATGATTTATTTGTTCTTTTTGTAATGAATTTAAACTTAATAGACTCAAAATTTTGTGTACAAAAGTCATAGAAACTCTGTGGATACAAGATGTGTCCTGTTGTTGTTCTTTGCAAACTACCTTTAGCTGCTGCTCTCTTCACACTTCCTCCAATGCCATCACAGGCATTTTTGCCATGACTAGTGGCAAAAAGTTCCACTCTACCTTTATACCAAAATCTGTTTCATGATGACATAAATTGCTAAAATTAAAATAGTTTTTGTATTGTCCAGCACAACCATTGGAAAAATATTTCATTTTCACATTAGGGAATCTCACTTTATTGTCTTGAACTAAATATTGTTGAAATGTATACACTGCTGCGGTGTTATGATCTAAACTATCACTAATGATACAATAGCTAGTGTGGCTCAATTTACCATCTTCCATTTTATATACAACCATTGGGTGTAATGTAACTTGTTTGTTTGTCCAATGGAAGCTCTGTGGTGCATCTTGAGTGATGAAAGAATAGTTCTCAGAAAAGTCTCCCAGTACTAAAATTTCATCTCACTGAGATTTTGCTTAAGGGTCTTCATGTAGAGGCTTTGACTCTTGGCTATATAATGATGACAAGAGAATAAATTGATTCTAAAGTTTTTCAATGAATTCCTCCACTGTAACAGTTACAGTTGACAAAGTTGCCCTGTCAGTGCTGGTCCACTGGTCATATTGAATTGAATCCCTGGAAGTCAGTACATTTAATGTGTTCAAATAGTTATCTACACCAGCAACACCAGGACATTCTCTACACTGGTGTAACATAACATTTAATATTGTTCACATCGCAGACACTTTTTTGAATCAATGAATGATTAGTCAAGTCCTTGTCACCAATTGCTGAAACCATTAATTTGGGGTTCTGGTGATAAGTACAAATACAAACTGAGTGTGTACCTATACCTCCAGCAATAACACCATTTGGGTCTAAGAGCTGCAGATGTTGAAAAACTTATACTTGAGTCAGTTTCTTTATACCTAAGATACAGTTCTTTCAAATTACTGAGTAAGAGATGCTTTTCTTTGTAAATTTTGCTTCTATCTTTGTCTCTGATACTAACACAGTCCTTTTTTCCTGGATACACCCAACTAAATTCTGGGTCCTCATAAAAAGCTGTCACATTAGAAATAGTTTAATTACTTATCTTTTTCCCTTTACTGTATTTAGGAATATTTGGCAATATTCCATACTGTTGCTTCATGCTCCTGGCTTTATCAACAAGATATCTACTAGCCCCAAAGAACTCTTGAGTTTTTGAGATCATGTATGGGGATAGAGTAAGAATCTGCAACCTTCTTTGGTAGGAAGTTGTAGAGTTGAATGCTTCAGCAAGCTCCCTCATCATAGTTTTGTACCTATTAGATAAATAAAAGGTAAGGGATATCAGAATTTTCTTAAATTGAAATTATTAATTTAATGTACTCTAAGATCAGGACCTAAATACAAAAAATATAAGAATATCTACCTTCCATGGATATTTTTTAGACATTGTTAAAATGGTGTGATTGTGTTCTGCACATAAGAATGATATTGAAGAAAAGTTTGGCTACTGAAATTTAAAACGTCTAAAATTATATACATCAAGAGTCTTTAATTGTGACCATGGGTTGCTAATTTAGTTGAATTTGAGCAATCCTTACCTTTCCAATTTTTTTTCCATGCATAATCTCTTGGATGTAGATGCTCCCTCATCCACAGATGCTGAGAAAGACTGTTCAAAATTCTTTTTCAAAGTAGATACACACTTGTTGTATTTGTCTAATGCTTTTCCAGATATCCTGTCAGTGTTCATACCATCTGAAATTAGGAATCATCCAAAATTTAGAATTACTGTAAGTTACAACAACAAATTTTCATAATTTAATAACTAATCACAATTCATTTATTGTACATAACTATTTTTTTGCAATTCCTTAAATTGTTAAAGAATGTTATGTTTCCAAGTTTGATAAAACCATTGTTTTGACAACCTATGAAACAATGTATACACAAAGATAGAGTTTAGATTATTTTTAAAAATCATATAATGCATTTTTTAATAACTATACTTTTCAAAAATAAGTCCCCAAATTATAATTTATACACTAACGGAATTTTATTGGCAAAATCTCCATTTCTTCAAGAATGTTCTTGGTTTGTTCTCTACAAATTTCAATATCACTGATCTCACCAGGATTGTCAGTTTGCAAATGTGTACTTCCTGGACTGCTTTGAAATGAAGAGGTACTTGTAGATGATTCAGTTTCAAAAACATCATTAAATAATTTATCAGGTTCTTCAAGTTCATTTAATATTACAGATCAGTTTGTACAAACTATCCAATTAAGGAGTGCAGGGTTTTTTTCTTTTACATTTAATGGTAAATTTCTTAAACCCTTTAAGATTCTTTTCTTGTCTCTCTTAAAGTGGTCACAACACTGTTTATAATAATTTAAATGGTAAGACATGTTTAAAATTTATATATTAGCTTCAGTTCCTGTGATAAGTAGAAAGAATATTAAATATTAATGATACAGCCAATATAGGCAAGGCACTAAAATAATATGGCAAGCAGATACAATGTATGAGCACTGTAGGGTGCATCAGCCTATAAGGGGTGAAATTTCGAACTTTGGATATTGATTTGGCCCTATGATATTATGGTTACAATCCCCAACAAACCTTCAGTGTCCACGTTTCAAGCTGTTCTGACAATATTTAGTGGGTCCACCTCGAAGATGAAAATTTGACAATTGTGGAATTTTATGGTTTTACTAGAAAATCTTGTGTGTAAGCATTGTAGATTTTGTTTGAAAAAAAAATTGTAAATATAGTTAGTTTTAAGCAAGTTTTAGCCTCAATTCATGAAATTATCTGTCTTTTTAGACTTTTTTTGTATTATTCTGAGAATCATGAAGTGAGTTACCAGGATGCGGGACGAGGACCCAACTTGCCAAGCATCCCACCGACCACCTCCACCTCCACCTCCACCTCCACCTATTAAAAATAGTATTTCATGATAAAATACTTGTAAAAATTGATTTATTGCCGATTGATATCTTAATTCTTCTTCTTTGTCCTTTTTTCTTTTAAAACAGATGATAAAGAAGCTTGTCTCTTTCTCAGATTAGGAGTGGCTTTTCTGTCAGCTTCTACAACTTGGAGAACATTTTGAAGATGTTCTTCAGTCCTTGCAGCCTCATAAAAGTCACTGCATAGTTTTACTGCCCTCTCAGAGCCATCATTTATGACATTTATAGCCAAAAGTTTTTCTTTGGAAGATATAAATGATGATGCTGTTTTCCATTCAACAATCTCAACCATTAAAAAATCATAGTCTAACTGTAGTGAAGAGAATATGAACCATGAGTTTTTGTCAACCAAGTCAGCTAGTGTGGTTTCCGATCGTAGATTGGTAGGGAAATTAGGCTTTCCAAAACTAGATCCATGTCTACCTTCTGGAACCACTGTCTCAATCTTGTGTGGTTTATAGGAAAGTAGATGGTTTGTTATAGCACGAAGTTCATTTTTTGGAACCAAATCGCTGAATAATACAAGAGGAATCATCTCTGATGAAAGGTACCAGAGATGATGTTTCAAAGATGTTAGAGCACTTTTTGCTATTTGCTTGTTTACTTCCTCGTATCTAAGAAGCTTTTTGTAAAGCTGCAAATCGTGCCATGGTGCATCAAAAACTGAAGAGCAGGTCATCCACCATGGGTAGTAAATCAGGGAAATGAAGGTTGTAAAGTCTCTTAGTTTCAGAATTTGTTGCTTATTTGTGATTGTTACTGAAGGTAGTTTCGAGATATTATATTCTAGTAATGCAATTTTTAGAGCATATATTGCTTTACTCATCCATCTGGCTCTATGTATAGCACCAGGTCACTGAAGGGTTATATCCTTATCACTAGGTCCTGCATTTAAGTATAACACAACTAAGTCAGAAAATTGTTTGTAGTCATATCGTGTATGTTGCTTTTCTATATTACTTATTTGAATTGCATAATCAGTCCATTCCTGAAGAATCTCCTGGACAGCTTTGGAGTACTGATTGAAGTCAATTTTTTTCAATTTTTCATCCTTGGAAATCCACTGAAACTTTTCTCAAAATCTGTTAAAGACATTAATTTCTGGTCCACTCAAAGTTTCTACTTTCATGTCCTGAAACACATGACTCATAATAACTTCACCAACATGATGCCTGCATGCAGACCATAATAAAGGCTGTCCAATCTCTTGTTGGATAGTTATGTATGCAGCGCTCACATGTCCCGTGTTGGTTGCTGTAGTGTCGAAAACCAAGTTCACTATTGAATCGGAGCAGTTCCACAATTTCAGTAGCTTCATAACTTCTTCAGTCAAGTTTTTCCCAGATTGGCCACTGCCACCAGCACTAGGATGATATGATGGAATACCAAGTAGTTTGAGATCCATTGAATTTCCAACTGATACGGCTAATCATTCTTCTGTAACATATTTATCCTGCAGAGTAGAAATTATTTTCGAATCCCAATGAAGAGAGGCCAATTTAGGAGGATTCCAGGATTTTTTAATGGAACTTGAAATTTTTTGGGCTACTTCGCGTCTTGCTCTATCAGCTGTAGCATATGAAGTTGCCACTGCCTTAGTATTACCACCACATTCTTCAACAAAAGCTTTTGTGAATGCAGCCTGTTGTGCCAGAGTCATTTTCATTCTTGATGCCAAAGAAACAAGTTTCGGTCTTTTCAGAATGTCATGAGGAATGATAGCTTGAGTACCTAAACAGACTGTTGACTATGTGGATTTTCCATCTTTTTCAGCTCCATCATTAGCTTCTGACTCACTCTCAATGGTAGTTGTATCGCTTGTGCTACTGCTTTCTAATTCAACATAACTGCAAGAAGCTTCAGTGTCTCTCAATTCCTTTTCTTTTCTCGCATTTTCTTCACATTTTCGAAAATTAATGCGCTTCATTTTGGATGCTAAAGTTTGATCATGAGCTCCAAAAGAAGCAATTCTATCCCCTTGCATAGACTGAAGAAATTGTATATCTTCTGGATTACTCATAATTTTTTCGGCATTTTTAATCCACAGTGGAAAAGTCATTTTAAGTTGCATTTCCATATCTTCTAGTCTTGTCTTTGAACTTTGTAGCTCTCTTCTTTTCAATGGAATTTCTCTCAGTTTCGCATTCTTTTCTGACAATGAAATTATTTTCTCACATGCTTTTTTCTCAGTAATCATTGGTATGTTGGCTTTATTGTAGAATGGTTGAATTTCTGTTAAAACAATTTTAGCTATATCTCGCTTAGTTCTTCTCTCTTTTAGACCCTGTTGCTGGTGAAATAGGAAACATCTAAGAACTTGTTCACTTGTTGGCAAGTAACATCCTACAATCTTTGCATCATTATTTGTGATGCCAGGACCTAATCCAAATATACAGGTTTTTTTCATGTTTTTACATCAACTTTATCTGCACCACTTGAACAAGTTTTACCACTAGAAGTGGCTTCACTGGCTTTACCACTATTATCCATTATATCATATATCAACTATTATCACCAACATATATCAAAAATTGACCTGTAATAGAAACAGAGATTAATATTAAAGTAGTCTACATGCCTGAAAATAAGAAAAAATAGCTATAGGTATTTCATGATGGCAAATGATGTTTATTAATAGTAGCTATGGCTTAAACACAAGCAAACTAAACATACTAGGCCTATAGTACCTTAAGGATCATTCAATTCAATAAAATAAAGGTATATGTGAAAAAAATAATTTAAGGCAATTTATCCCAAAAATTGTCATTTTTGTAAAAGTTTTGGAGCTAGGTGGACCCAGTAGATATTAATCAATTGACCTGAAATTTTGCATGTGAATTTTTTTTAGGGAATGTAACCATAATAACGTAAGGCCAAATCAATTTTTGAAAGTTGCCATTTTTGATGCACCCTAAATTGAGCAGTGTTTATCATGTGGTCACAAAAGGCAAACTGAACCCTTAATAACCAAGGCTCATGCTAATGGAAGGAGCCCTCAGAATCTCATTTTGCTGTGACAAGTTGTAGCATGACTACACAAGCGTGATATCACTCAACCTTACAAACAGGCAATCCAAATTATCTTTTATTTTAATAATGTGTGTGTGTGTATGTGTGCAATATATATAGTTAGGATAAAACTATTATATAGTTAGTATAGCCCAAGTCCTGAACTTGGGCTAATATGTCATCTTTTTGCTAGCAAGTACGGTACCTTATAATAAAATGCAAAACAATACACAACTTAAAGGTAAAAAAACACACAATGTCATTGACTAAGTCATATAGAAGAGTAATTGAGATACAAAATGACTAAAAAAAAATCTTGAATATCTGTATCATAAGGGGTGAGCCCCACTCCCCCAAAAATATTCAAACTGATATAACTTTTTAACTATTTGATTAAATGCATTTTATTACTTTGTCAATTATTCTTTAGGATTTGAGCTTTCAAATGGTTATTAAATTTTTTTCCTAGCTTAATTAGGGGCCGAGTTATAGACTTTTAAACATTAAGGGGCCAGCCCCCACCCCCAAAACAGGGGGGTCCATAACTTTTGAACCATTACTTTAATTGCGCTAAAACTTGAGATTTCATGTTTTTGCACAAAACCAACCTTATATACCAAATTTGAGAAAAATCCAAGTTGGAGTGGTTACAAATTTAATTTTTTTTGCATGATTTGTCCTGGAATGACCCAGCTACACTTGGAAGAAATTTTTGCTATAGCTGTTGAAGAACTTGCCCAGCAACTAAATTCAACCAGTTCCACCATTCATTGCCACCTGCAACAACTGGGAAAAGTGCCAAAACTTGGGAAGTGGGTTCCCCATACATTCAGGGGGCATTAGGTCTGTTCAAAAATCAACTTTTTCTTATTTTCATAGGTTTCTGTACATTTTCCCATGCTTTTTGACCTGAAAAAGCCGAAAATCACAACTATTTTGACCTAGGATGTTGGGAAGCATTGCCGCATGGAGCTTTAAATTTTCTGCCTTGAAATCGGCCAAAGCGCCAATTCCGAGGTCCCTTGAATTATGTTTTACACTTTAACTTTTGATCTAAACAAGATAGAGCAACAAATTACAGTGCCCGCGAAAAGTATCCGATCACCCTGGAAATTTGTATTTTTTACATAAAAAACAATGTTTAAATGTATACTAACCTTATATTAGTATTTTGTCATCTGTCCTTTGGTTTGGATGACTTGTTCTAGACGTTTTGGCATGGATTTAATCAAGTTTTGACAAACTTCCACTGATATTTCCTTGCACCATACCTTTTTGATGGCTTCTTGTAATTTTTCGACTGAGCCAGTGTCGTGGCATTCAACCTTATTTTTTATTATTAGCCACATATTTTCTATCGGATTGAGATCTGGACTATTACCAGGCCAATCCAAAATATCAAATTTATTGTCAGTAATCCATTTTGTCACTATTTTTTTGGCCCTGTGACATGGTGCACCATCATGCATGTATGTTTTTGTCCTTTGGATTGCCATTGCCATTGGAAGTTTATCCTGTAGCATTGCTAAATACCGTGCACCATTCATAGTTGTGTTCTTCGGAAGAAAATATAGGTTTCCACGCCCATAGTAACCGAAACAACCCCAAACCATCACACTTGGAAGGTGTTTCATTGTCTTTAGGGTGTATTTAGGGTCCATCCTATTTGAGCCAATGGGCCGGCGAACCTTTTTTGGACAACTTCTGAATGTCAAAAATGTCGACTCATCACTAAATAAAACCTTCTTCCAGTCATCAACAGTCCAATGAAAATATTTTTTACAAAATGCGACACGTTTTTTACGCATTTTTTCATTAATGAACGGTTTCTTAGCAGCATGGTGAGATGGTAATCCGAGTTCTTTTTGGAGCGACTCCTGGATAGTTCGTTCAGAAACACCAGATAACAAATTATTCATATTAAATTTTATTTCTTTCGCAGTTATTGTTGGGTTTTTCAATACTAAACGTTTCATAAGTTTGTCTGTTCGTGAATTTGTTTTTCTCGGTCTGCCAGATCGTTTTTTAGGGACTGGCGTGGTTAGGCCGGCATTGTTCTTAGCCCGTGAAACCCATAAATTAACAGTACTTTGGGATATGTTTAATTCCTTAGCTATCTGTCTCTGTGATTTCCCACATGTATGCAAAGCAACAATAGCACCTCGACAATCACTCTTAAGTTGTTTTTTAGCACACATTATATATAAATTTTATTTACACCACTTTCTGTAAAAAATAATAAAATATCAATAAATTTACACAAACAGTGAAATCTGACAACTTTGAGACACAGCCACCCGCAACGAAGGCTACCAGAACACTAATTTGAGAATGCGTTGGATAGCTCTCATATCAGCGAGCAACCTCAAAGTTACCAGATGTCGCTAAAACAAATAGAAAGTGAATTATGTGTCTCTGAATATCAAGGGAAAATATTGTATTTTCTTGAGTGATCGGATACTTTTCGCGGCACTGTAGGTATCAAATGAAAGAGCATAAAATTAATAAATGATAATAATAATAATAATAATAATAATAATAATAATAAATAAATAATAATTATTAATAATAATAATAATAATAATAATAATAATTATCTATCATTTTTCAGGAAACAACAGAAACTCAATCAGAATCTAGAAAACCATCTACAAGTTACAACTTCATAATGGCATTAAGCAAGCAGCTGAGGGAGCTCCGTGGGCGCACAGTTGATATCTCAGAACCTCCACGTACTGTCCACAGGCAGGTGTCAACTGGGCCATCTACCAGATCTCTCACTGAAACTTTCCTGGTTGGATACCCTTCAGCTTTTATCAGTGGTTCCCAGCTTCCCACCAACAGACAGGCATTCCAGTATTTCCTTAATCTTCAGAATTTACTGGAAAATCAGGGAGGCCCATGGTTCAAGACCTTGCATATGAAACAGTTGAATCTATCATCCCATTCTAGCAGATGGCTAGGATCAAGACAATGACCAAGTACAACGCAATGAAGCTCTTCATGAAACTACATGAATCACTCTGAAGATCTTTACTCACATAGTTGACTTGAAAGAGGAGGTCATACCAGAATATGACAGCAACAATGAATTTAAAATTCTTCATCTCTTTGCACAGTGATTCTGCTTCGCTTCTTCCTTGAGGATATTTTGCTTTTTCAGCAATTTCAAAAAGTACATCATAGATCTTGATAGCTTGATATCATACAGCTTTGACACTTTGCACATGGCATTCCCATCTTGTCTCACTCAAGGGCTTCACTGAGAACTCTTTCCCATACTTGCAGAAGACTGACCATCAATGGGTTGAGGCTGAGAAAAAGACATACAGGCATTGAATAACCCCGAAAAATTAGATGGCTTAAACACATGTTTTTGCCATGTCCCCAAGTAGCAAATTGTAGTTGTGGCATGTGCATGGAGTGAAGAATGCTCTTGAATTCATTTCCAGAAGTCGCACTTGAACGCCTGATGAGTGTCCCTTCATGTTCGCACCATTATCTTATCCTTGTCCACGAATATCACTCATTTTTGGGCCAAGTTTGTGAAGTTCTCTCATCAATACCTCTAGTAGGTTTTCTCCTATGGTCTCCTTCACCTCAATGAACTTGATGAAGTGTTCAAAAATTCTACTTTCAATACCTGATGATCCATCAGAGACATATTACAAAGTAAGGGACATCTGCTCCTTGTGACTAATGTCAGGTGTGCAATCAAGGATCATAGAGATATACTTTGCCATTTTAATTCTGTGTGCAATCAAGGATCATAGAGAAATACTTTGCCATTTTAATTCTGTGTACAATGGTTGCTCGAACTTTGTTGCCCATGAGCGAGATGAGTTCATTCTGGATTCGTTTTTCCAGGTAATGATCTGACTACTCTTCTAAGATGGTCTTGCATGACGGGATCAAATCTTGAGATAAGCTCAACCAGTTCAAAGAAGTTGCCATTATTTCATCTGAAGATTGTATCTACTGATCCTCAGAATGCCATGTTGTGTTCAACAAGGTACTGTACAATGGCGAGGAGGCACTCAAACACATTTTTCCACCTAAGCTTCTCCGTATTGATTCATTCCTGAGTCCTGACTGAGTTGATCCACAGTGCAACTTTTGATCAAACGTTGTTCGAGTTCCATCCATTGGAGAGTTACCTTCAGATGACCCTGTGATCTTTCGTGCTCAGACAGTCTGGAACTAATATTCACCCAGTCACAGAATCCTCCACACCCCAAGGCATTGTTGGAGTTTCCAAATAACTTGCAACAGAAACAAAATATTTGATTCTTAGAGATTGAATAAATCAGCCATTTCCATATACCAACTTCTCCATTTTCCATCTGTCTCTTGTAATGACTTTTTGAAAACTTGTGGCCATTGTCATATCTGGGAAAGTTATAGTCTTCCTCATACTGTGGTGGGCCTTTACTCACTAGTAAATCTCTGACTTTTATGCTAACAGTTTCCAGCCATTGACCTGGATCTTTGAGTGCATCCAGAGGCTGATTTTGCAGAATTGGAGTCTGATCCATGGGTTCTTCTTCCCTCTGGATATCACTTTCATCTATCAAAGCTGATGATGATGCATGTGACAGCGCAGGCACATCTTGTTCAGTTTCAGCCTGTGGAGCATGTTTCTCTAGAAATTTTTCAAATGACCCATACATACGCTCAAGTTCTGATTTCTGCTTCGCTTCACGCTGTCTCTTCTGGTGACTGCTGAGATATTTCCAAGCAGTATCTCACAATCTCTTTGGAGGCATCACTGTCAGTCAATATCTGAAATATAACAAAATATATAATTAATAAGGAATACTATTGTATATGAACACTACTGTATATGAAGAGTTATGACAAGCTGTATTTAATTTACCCAATCAAAACCAAAATATTTTTTTATACTGTACTCATATAAGCACACCGGACAAAAAATTAGTCACCCCTAATAGCACCGATAGTAGGAAGTTCAAGGTCACACAGAGGGCGCTGATGTAGCATTGGTAAGTGACAAGTAGCGATGACGTAGCACACAGGATCAGATCTGTTTCGTGAGGTGGTGAAGAACAAAGTGTGTGTTGGACATAGTCTGCAAAATGGGTCGTGAGGCAGACGTTACTCAGTGGCAAAAAGGAGCCATCGTGTTTGGCAGAGCCCACGGACACAAAATGTCTGAAGTAGCCCAATTTGTTGGTGTGTCAACACATACTGTCCAGCGAGTTTACAAAGAGTGGTGTAGTTCGCAATCAACTGACAATCGATGGCGTAACTGTGGCCGGAAAACAATTCTCGACAATAGGGGCCACCGCCATGTTTCTTGTCTAGTAACTGCAAATCATTTTCAAACCAGAGAACAATTGCTCCAAGAAACCAATGAGGTTCTCCAGCGACCAATTTCCGAACAGACATTGTGACGAGAACTGCATGCGATGGACATCTGGAGCAGGGTACCACGGAAGAGGCCGCTGTTAACAGCAAGTCACAAATTGGCACGTTATAAATGGGCTCAGAGGCACAAAAACTGGACTGCGGCAGATTGGAAATGTGTAATTTGGTCCGATGAGTCCCGTTTTTGTTTGTTCTCCAATGATGGGAGGCGACGAGTACATCGCAGGTCCAATGAAGCCTTTAATCCTGAATGCGTCGAAGGTGTTGTTCAGGCTGGAAACAGAAAGTGAAGCGCAGGAATAGACACCCACGGACTCTGGCGGAACTTCGGGACCGGCTGATGAACGAGTGGCAGCAAATCGATGTTCAGTACATGCACAACCTCATAGAGTCTCTGCCTCGCCGGATTCGTGCGGTTATCAAGGCCAGAGGCGCCATCACACGTTATTAGGTACATTCTGAGAGGGGTGACTAATTTTTTGTCCGGTGTGCTTATTTGCTGGGCCCAAAGCAGCCACTTTGCTTGCTTTGCCCAAAGCCAGCAGTGCATATTACCACCTATTCAGAAGTCTTCAAAACTACCTTGATGGGAAAGAACTTGAAAGTTTCAAGGCTATCAACATTGCCCTCTCAGAATTTTTTGCTTCTAAACTGAAGGAATTTTATCAACACAGAATTGAAATGCTTGTAGGGAGGTGGCAGAGAGTCATAGAAAATGAATGGAAATATATAATTGATTAAAATTTGTTTTGATGTACTTTTATTTTCATTTGGAAATAAAGGTAAAAAAAATGACATTACTTATGGGATGACCTGATACTTTCCCTTTGTTCATATTTGGTACTTTTGTGAAAATATCAAATTGTTTCTTCAGTTCTCTGCTTTTCTCTACCATTCTATTTGAAGCTTTGAATACAAAGCAATCGGGTGTAACATGACTTTGAAAATGCATTTCCTGCACTCCCACCTAGACTTCTTCCCCTCAAACCTGGGCACTGTCAGCAATGAGTATGGTGAAAGATTTCACTAGGATATATCAACCCTGGAAGAGCAGTACCAAAGATGATATAGCCCCAGTATGTTGGCTGACTACTGTATTTTTTCACCATTTACATCTCTAATTTTAATACAATCCTTCTTACCTGGGCATATCCTACTTACCCTAGTACTAGTTATAAGCAAAAAATCAGTTACAAAAACATTTAAGCAAGGTACTCTTCTCTTTTATATGATTAAATATACCAAAAATGCAAAGAAATCTGTCAATTTTCACTTGCATTTCCTTCAAAATTGGTGGACTGTGAGTAATAGAAAAATTCTGTTTTAAAATTTGTAATCAGTGTAAACAAGTACACCCTTGTGCAAGTTAATTGGATCAGACATTCATCAGGAGACAATAAAAAGTAGTTTAAGTGCAAGCTTTTATATTAGCATTCTATTACATATATTGACAGTTCTAATATATTATGTGACCACCACGATTATCACTGAGTAGTTTTACATGTTTTGGTATCGAATTTACTAGATTCTGACAAGTTTTTACGACTTCTTTATCAGTGTACCAGACTTGAATTATTGCTTGTCTTAAGCTTAACTCTTGTTGTGCAATCCATTGTCCTTAATCATGCTTTAACACCCACAAGTTTCATTTGGGTTGATATTGGGAGAGTTACTAAGCCAGTCCAATACCTGAACCTTGTTCTCTTTGAAGAAACCAGTGATGGCCTTCAAAGTGTGACAAGGTGCAAGGTCTTGTTGGAAAATGTCATCTCCATTGGGGTACCTCTTTCTAAGTTCAGGAATCACCTTTCCTTGCATATTTCGATGAATTGATCATACCTGTAGCAGGATGGAGCAGTCCAACACCATAATAGCTGAAACAACCCCAAAACATTTGTTTATCTGGGTGTTTTACAAACTGGTCCAAGTGGCATTCTTGTAAGGGCTTTCCAACTGAACGACGCACATGTTGACTTCTTTGTTCCTGTACAAAGAAATGTCTTTTCTGTGAAGAGAACCCTTTGCCAATCTTCTGTTGTCATATTTCTATGTTTCTTTGCTCATTTGTCTTCATTTTCACAGTAAGAAGTTGCTTCTTCAATGGTCACCAGCAAATCTTCCAGCTTCAATGAGTCACCTTCGCATGGTACTGGACACAGTTTCCTTTCCAATTAGGCAATAATGATCCAGTGGTAGCCTTTTGCTTTAGAATCCTTGGATCACTCTAACATATTGCTTCCCAGTGTATATCACTAACATATTGCTTCCAAGTGTTAATCACTTTAACATATTGCTTCCAAAAACTAGACATTACACAACCAATTACAGTTACATTACAATAGTTTATAATATTTTGAGATTAGCTAGTTGAGAAAATGTAAATATATGGACAACTTAATTAATTATGCTTTGCCATTTTTTGTGAATGTAAAATATTTGGATCACCTGAAGATCAGGGCCCCCAGCCTTCTTTAGTTAGCCTTATAAAGCTAACTAACAAAAATATCACGACCTAACCTAACCATTTGTTAGGTCAACTGTACATCCTTAATGATTGGTTAAGTTAGGTCATGATATTTTTGTTAGTTAGCCTAGATTACCAACCTCTTTCTAACCAAACCTACCTTTCTCTTTTTAACATATTACTCCCCAGTGTTAATCACTAACATATTGCTTCCCAGGAGGGATCACTTTAGGATATTGCTTCCCGAATGCTTTGGGAAGCAATATGTTAAAGTGATCCAAATCCTTAAAACTGTACTCTGACTGACATCAGATAATTTAGCAATCTCTCTCTCTTTTTGAGGTGTGCTGGTGCAAAGTTAAAATCTTGGAGTGCTTTTTTGGTGTAAGATCCATTATTATTAGGGAAGACTATGGTGTATGAAGGCACAAGTTCAACTGCCTACTGCTATGCATACCACTGCTACACTGCTTCACATACAGCTAAATGACTCATAACTAAGCAGTGCTGTCATCTCACATCACAAACTTTCAATATAGAATGATTTCACAATATTCAGGAGGATAAAATGTCATTTTACATAAAAAAAGCATACTGATCCAATTAATTTGCACAAAGGTGTACATTGGAATCACAAATTCATTTGAAGGAGGAAAAAAGTTATATTTTGTTGTTCTGTGTTGAGCTCTGCTCTTAGTGAAGAAAATTTGAATAACTTTCATTTTAATTCTTCAGATTCTATAAATTCAAGCATTCTTGATAAGATTCATATAAGAAAGGATGATGTCAGGCAATTCATACAATGAAATCAAAAGCTGCTGCTGGACCTGATAATATATATGCTAGGCTAGGATTCTCAGAGAAGGGGAGGATAGTGTATCTGAGATACTATTTTGTTTGCTACAGACTCCACAAAAAGTCTTGATAGACCACATTTCCAGTTACATTTATTGTGAACAACTGAAATAAACAACATGAACAAAGACTGGCATGCACTTACCTTTCAATTAGTACTTCGTTGTCCAACCCTTGTTCCTGATAACCATTTCCAAATGTTTTGGCATAGATGATGTGAGATTATGGAAGTATTGAAAGACCAAATCAAATACCTACATTTTCTTGATGGCCTCAATGAGACGTGGCACAGAGGATGTATTACATGAATTAAGCTTTCCTTTAATACAAGACCATGCATTTTCAATAGGATTCAGGTCAAGTGAATTGCCTGGCTACTCTAACACCTGAACATTGTGGTCACAAAGCAACTTGGTTACCTTTTTTGATTTATGGCAGGGGGCACTGTTGTGCATGAAATATTCACTACCAGGTCATTCCATGACAAATTATGCAATGGTCAAAACCAAACCCTCATTGTTTTGCTTAAATTTGGTTTATAGAATGGGCTATACTAGTAAGTACCAAATTTCAAATATCAGCTCAATCAGAGTTATGGTTCAAAAGTTATGCTCTCCCCTTTTTTTTAGGGGGGGATGAAAACTAAATATTCAAACCACCATAACTCAATCCCTAATGACATAGAACAGTGATTTAAAGTGTTTATGAAAGGTAATTGCACACATAACAAATTAGCCTAAGTAGAAAAAATGGCTAAAATTAACAGAAAAAAAGTTACAGCACTATTACATTTGAAGGGGTCCTGTCCCCACTAAATTACAGATTTTTTAAAATTTTCATATATACAAAAAATGAATTTCAACCTTATTCTATCAATATATGAAAAGAAATGTGTGTGTATTTGCATATAAAATAGGTATTTACAGATTTCAAAATGGCCACTTTTACTTAAAAGACTAATTTTTACAAATTCATGTAAGCTTTTAGGTAATTAATACATTGCAATTTACACATGGTGCAATAATTCTTAATGCTAATAATCTATACTTACCTAAGCTTATATATAGTTACGGTAATTTTCAACAATTTTTATCCTAGTTTTAGTTCCAAACTCCCACTAAGTTCTTGAACTTGCTTTGGATTGAAGGAGTAAATAATCTTAACACCAGGCTTGATATTTGGTATCATCATGATAGAAATCATATCACTTTGTTTTATCCAGCAAACATCCTCTTTCATCAGAAAATAATACTGAGTGGTAGATCCTGATGAGGTGAGGAAACTGATTTTATAATCACCATATTCTTCTGAATGTCTAAAATAATTCCAAACCAAACTTTATCATTATATTTACAGGCAACACACTGGCCAATTTGATACTCATCTTTTTCAACTAGTTGACCATCTTTATCTGGTTCAGCCCCAGTACTTATTCTAAACAATTTACAATTATCAGATGTCTGATAAGCTTGTATTAGGTTTTCTGACTCTGGTACAAACCTGTGGAAACCCTGTGTACCTTTAACAGGTAAAGCTTCATTAAACCTACTAGAAAGATTGAATTTATCCACATGAACCTCCTCCTTTGTAACATACAAACAAATTATTGAATTAAAGTGTTCAGTGCAAAAATCATAGAAAGCTCTTGGTGTTAGAATATGACCAGTATCAGTATGTTGCAAACTAGCCTTTGCTACAACTCTTTTAATAGTTCCTCCAATACCATCACAAGCATTTTTCCCATGACTTGTGGCAAAGAAATTCCACTCAGCCTTCATACCAAAATGCTGTTCATGATAGCATAGATTACTGAAATTATATTTGTTTTTGTATTGGCCTCCACACCCATCAGAGAAATAAATTACTTTTTGTACATTGGGGAATTTCTGTTTATTATCCTTCATTAAATATTCTGAAAAGTGTGAACTGCTGATGTTGAGTGCTCAAGACAATCACTAATAATACAGTAACTAGTATGAATTAATTCCTCATCCTTCATGTGATACACCACAAATGGATGGAGGGTCACCTGGTCATTTGTCCAGTGAAAACTTTGTGGTTCATCTTGAGTGATGAATGAATAGTTTTCTGCAAAATCCCCTAACACAAGTATTTCATCACAGTGAAGATTCTGTTTCATAGTCTTCAAATACTGACTCTGGCTTTTTGTAATGTAGTGGTGCCTAGTAAGAGAAAAAATGTTTTCTGAAAGGTGTTCAATAAATTCATCTGGAGAAGCTCTACGAGTTTCCAATGTTGATCTATCTGTATTAGTCCACTGAACATATTTGACAGAATCTCTGCTTGTCAAGGAAGATATAGTATTTAAGAAATTAAATATGCCTATGCTACCAGGACATTCTCAACATCCATGTAACATGCATGTAGAAGAATTTATATCACAAACACTTTTTTTCCATAAGTGTGTAATAGGTTAAGTTTTTCTCTGCAATTGCTGATACCATGAGTTTAGGATTCTGGTGGTGGGTGCAAACACAAACTGAGTGGGTTCCTTTGCCTCCAGCAATTACACACCATTTAGGCCTCAGATTGGCAAAGGTAGAAAACCCTATGCTATTATCATTGTTTTCTTTATATTTTGAATAGAATTCTTTTAAATTTACTAGTAATAGACATTTTTGCTTGTACGGGGCTCCAACAAACCTTAGCCCCCCTGCCCATGGCCTAAACCATTAGAGGTACAGTAAAACTAAACATACCTTACAAAAGAGAATTTAATCCTGCATTTAATGAGAAACAATTAAAACTTGGTGTTCTCACCATTGGCTTCCAAGACAGCCTGAATTCGCTTTGGGTAGCTTGCCAAAAGTGACATAAATAGATCTTGATCATTACGCAAATTTGCTAAAACAATTCCAATGTGTTGCGTCATTGTATCCTTCGAAAATCGATTTGCAGCAGGTTCTTGAAACAAGAGACATTCAACCTTGTCCTTTATAACTGATTCAATGTGTTCACAGACATTCAGGTCAGGAGAATTTCCTGGCCATTCTTCATTTCCAAAGAAATCAATTTTATGGTTCCGCAACAACTGCTGAGTGGCTAATCTTAAAGCAGGGGGCCTTATCGTGCAGAAGTGTGACCTGATCAACATCCATAACATTGTTTGGGTTTCTTAGAAAAGGAATGACATGCTGGGATAGAATAAGATCACGAAAATACTGTCCATCCCAACTCTGACCATTTGGCTTCAGCACCCACATGAGCTTCTTTGCAGTGAACAAAACAAACACACCAACACAGTCTGGACTTTTTAATAATTCGCAATAATGTTCATTGTCGTTGATTTCATCTGGTGTTGTGGCCCACACTCAATCATTTTGGTAGTTAGGCCGATGTGTTACATAAACAAAAAATTCATCGGAGACAGCTAAATGCATGAAATCATCCACATCCCAATCTTCAAGATAATGGGCAAACCACATTCTGTCATCGATGTTAAGTTGAGTTTTTCTTGGCTTTGGAAATTCATGCCAAGGCTTTAAACCTTGCCTATGACGGTACAGTTGAATGATCTCACCACTAACGATCTCTCTAGAAAGTTTAGCACAGCTGTTTTTCCGCTTACGCGTACCGCTTTCAATGATGTCCTTTGTTTCCTGAGAGAGTGGCAAATTTGGGTGCCCAGATTTGGTTGTATCCATTTCACATTCATCCAAAGTTTTATTCCAATTTCTTTTGACAAAGTCCTCACTTCTTCGCAACTTTTTGGCAACCCATGAACGTGTTATAAAGGTGGCTCCAGCATCGTGAGCTTCCCGAAATGTTATTGCTCGTATGCGATCTATCACACGTTGCCTCTCCAAATCACCAATTAATTGAGAAGCCATTATATTATCACTTTATCAGCTAGAGTAATTTTAATACCTGCAATAAATAAAGAATTTTAAATTTTTATAATCACTAAAAACTTTTTCAATATAAGTAAACATGTAAGCTGCAAATGGGGGGGGGCTAAGGTTTTTTAGAACCCCTTACTCTTTTTCATCTTTATTTCTTATGCTAACACAATCAGATTTCCCTGCACACAAACGACCAACTTCATCATCTTCGTAGAATTCCTTTATTTCAGAGATTATATCTCCAGTTAGTTTTCTTCCTTTACTGTAGATAGGAATCTGTGGCACAATACCAAATGTATGTTTCAAATGTCTGGCTTTGTCAACCATGTATCTGGTTGCACCAAACAAATCCATTGTCCTAGAAATAGGAAATGGTGAGAGTGTAAGTATCTGAAGCCTCCTTTAGTACGATGTGGATTTGAAGTCTTGTACAAGATCACTCATGAGGTTTTCATACCTATAAAAAAAGCATAATCCCAAATTATTGTACAATATTAAGGATGTAAGTACATGATTTATATTATTCAAGAATTAAGGAAGTACTGTACTTCATGAATTTGGACATATACCAGTATATTTAGTATATGGGATGATGTCACATTTTAGGAAATATAGCTAATGTCTACATATATATCCAAACATGACAACCTATAATACTGTACCTATATACAGGTATTTACATATATACATTAATAGTTCAAAGTCATCTTATTAATTATTTTTAGTTTCTTACCTCTCCAAATCTGCTTCTTTGAGATGCTGTTTACTCAGTGGCTCACCAACATCTTGAACTTCAGTGGCAAATGCAGTTTCCAACTTCCTCTTGAGGGAGGTTGAAGCTTTTTTGTATTTTTGTGAAACTGCCTTTGATCGCTTCCACTGCTCAGGGCATCTGAAAAATATTTGAAATACAATTAATTAATAATATAAGTATGACATATCTAGTGGCAACAATCTGAATTTCTGAACTGAAGTATATTTTTTAGATAATTTCATATATATGTATTAGGTATAAGACAACTATATCTGAATTAAATTTCAGCTGACAGTATAAAAATGCATTATCTGTAGACACATTAATAGCTAGTTACTTACGTAATTTCACTTGGGTAACATGAAGTTGCTCCAAAGTTGCATTAAGATCTTCTCGTTCAATATCTTTATCCGTTTCAGTACATTTTCTTGGAATTTTTTCTGGGGATATGTCAGGTGAAGTAGTCGTACTTTCAGTACTACTAGTTATTGTTTTTGGCAGTCTGAAAAATTCTTCAGGTTTTGCATGTTTAATTAATTAATTTCAGACAATTTATACAAACTTCTGATTTATCACTGAAATTATATTTAGGGTCACTATTTTCAACAACAAGCTTTGGAAGTGGCCTCAAGTTTCGCAGAATAGGCTTTTTGTGCAGTTCAAAAGGGTTGCAACAGCGCTTGTTATAGCTTTTATGTGTAGACATTTTCATCAAACACTTTTACTTATTTAAAACACTATGCGTATATGTACATAAATCTGTTCAAAATGAAAAAAAATATATACATTAAATGAGAATACAGTGAATGCTTTGCGCATCACAGAAAACAAAATAAAGATCTCTTAGTTAGGCAATAGTTATCCTGGGTAGGATTGCCACTTTTTTGATGTCCACATTGTGGGGGTTATGAAGTTTCTCACAACTGCCCCTCCCCCTTGATTTTCAAATCCCCCTTTTTGGGGTTGTGGAGTTTTTCACAAAAACCTCACCCTAATTTTCAAGTCCTATCTGGTTCTTCTCACAAGTTTTTCTCTCCCCACAGGAGTCTAGTCAGTAAGCCTGTTAAGTGTAAAAACCCTCTAGGGTAACATCCAGACTATTTGATCTTGGAAGCCTATTAAAAGGTTATGAAACCAGAATAGAAGGTTGGAAAGCCTTTAAAGGTATGATGTTAAGTGCTCTAGCTTGTAATCCTTGGCCAGTGTATGATAGGAATAAAGACTTGTTCGTAATCCTTATTCCTAGTTATTGTGGTGTTGTCATTTGTATTTCACCATCATTATTAGTATTAATTATTATTATTAAAAGTAGACATATATATATAGGTTGTTGAAACTGTGACTGAGTATAGATAAGTGTAATAAATCAAGCCAGGTTAGAATCAGACATCAGACCTTTACTTATTGCCTGTTTGCAGTGCATGTGGGAGCCCTGGAGTTCCCTTTATCCAAATCCAGTCATCTGTGACCCTGTCATGTAACTAGGTAGAGAACCGATTATCATTATTATAGGTCACCAGTCACATTATTCCAGAGTTAGGTTTTTGCCCATGCTTGTTTGGCACTGATTATGGGTTGATTAACTCATGTGAGATAGGTTTGCCATAATTGTCAATGTTTGTAGTTATTATTTTTTATGTTGGTTATTTATTATTTATGTGCTTTGATTTCATGAGTAAATTATGTTTTCCAGTGATCACTTATGAAGTCATGATTCCAGTTAATGTTTGTCGATTAATTGCCTGTTATGTTATGTTATTTTATTATTGTGACTAATGGTGCCTGGTGCATGTAACTAATAATCTTGTGTTGTCTAGGCAACCAGTTGGGATTCAACTCACATGGTTCAGATTCATCAGGTTTGGATTGTGGATCCAACCCAGTTGGAGCTACGCAGTTCATTGAGGTTGTGTCAACCACTGTTGGCCACTGGGATCTGCCCTGGAATCAGGCCAGTGACCCTAACCCTACTAACTAGCCTGTGTATAAAGTGTATAACAAAATTGAAACTCAGGTCATAAGGGGAGGGGTCAAGTTTGGAGGGTAGCTAGGCTGGGACAAGGGTTAACATTCTGTGCAAGTCATTTCTGGTACTTGTCTCCCACTTGCTTTCTATCCTTTCTACCAAATCTCACTAAGTGTTATTGGTTTTCCAGAGGTTTTGTTAATTGTGATTCATTGCCAGTCTTTTTGTTATGTTTTGTACTGTCACGCTGAATAATTGTTTATTTCAGATATAATAAAGAGAAAAACAAACAGAGTAGTTAACTTCTATTAGGTCTCCCTTTGAATTCCAGCCCTTTCTTGGACTCTGAGTGGTTGGTTCTCCTACTCATTGAAGAGTCAAATTTAGACACCTGAACTGGGGGGAAGTCCTTTACAGTTAATGTGCGAGTCAGACCTGAATAATCTGCTGCAAATAAACCACTGACAAGAGAGGCATTCCTAGATACCAGAGGAGATTACATCTTTGCCCAGTCTCTTGACTATCCCAAACCCAGAAACGAGAAAAGGTGCTGGGTGGTTTGACAAAACAGATACTTGGGAACTACAGCCTACTCAGCCACTGCAGCAACATGAGATTTTTTGTTCAACCAATTTACCCAACAATCGAATGGGGGAAGATATTTTATGGTAGGTACTAGTGTTTTATGTTTAGTTCTTAGAATACTAGTCTAACACATATGAATTTACATTTTTAACGAGTACACCAATCTATATACCAGAAATCAATGAGAATGTTGAACAGTTTGTTAGAAATTAATGTCTCTCAAGTGATAGTAGTATTTTCAAATCTGTAAATACCTATTTTATATGCAAATACACACATATTTCTTTTTATATATTGATAGAATAAGGTTGAAACTCATTTTTTGTATATATGAAAATTTTTAAAAATCTGTAATTTGGGAGGAATAAAGTGTCATAACTTTTTTTCTGTTAATTTCAGCCATTTTTTCTGCTTATCCTAGTTTGTTGTGTACAATTACCTTTCATACACACTTTAAATCACTGTTCTATGTCAATTAGGGACTGAGTTATGGTGGTTTGAAAATTTCCACTTTTCGTCCCCTGCTCAAAAAAGGGGGGAGCATAACTTTTGAACCATAACTCCGATTGAGCTGATATTTGTAATTTGGTACTTACTAGCATAGACCATTCTATAAACCAAATTTAAGAAAGATCTATGAGAGTATGGTACACTTTCTTTTTTTTTTTTGCATGATGTCATGGAATGAGCCTACCATGATTCTCATGAAATATAAGCAAATGATCATTAAGAACATCGATGTACCTCTCATCATTCATTGTGGTGTTTCTAGGTAGGAAATACAAACCCCCACAACCCCCATCACCACTAAAACACCCCCACACCATAACACTATCCATGTGTTTCATTGTTTTCTTATCTACCAGTGATCATACCTGGTGATGTTGCTCAGCCTTCTTACACTCCCTTCATGGGCTGTAATGCAATGAAAGGTGCTTTCATTCTTGCTCCACATAACCTTTGACGACTGCTCAACAGTCCAGTGTTGATATTTCTTAAAGGCAATGCATGTCTTGTGCATTTTCTCAGTAAGCAACAGTTTGCTGGCAGGTTGCTAGGAGAGAAGGTTCAGCTCTTTTTATAGGCAATACTGAATGGTTCATTCCGAGACACTCCTGAGATCTGGGTGTGCTTTTTTCAGTTCTACTGCAGATTTACGTGGGCTCTTCAATACATCATGCCTAATAAGGGTGTCTATGGCTTTAGTGGTCTTGCATGGGTGACCAGGGCATGGTTTAATGGCAGGAAGTTTAGTAAGAGGCAGGTGATGAGCAAAAGCCTTGAGGCAGTGGATGGTGGCAACACCACATCCAGTACAATGCACAATTTCACTTAAAGGCACGTTTTCTTTGATCAGAGTGAGGATCCTGACCTCCTCCTCTGCAGACATATTAGTCCCAGGCATGATTAATAAGTGAACAAAAAAATATGGGGCTGAAAGTCCACACAGCAAAATCCACTAGGCAGATAAACACGAAAACAGGTAGACAGACCCTCCTCTCACAAGAGCTTAACAAGCTCAGAGTCAGGAGAGTTGCCAGATAGCAGATGACATCAATAGGGGACCAATTGCTGTGTTTCTGCTGAATAACTTAATAGAATCATTCTCAAAAGATAGATATGAATATGCTATCAAGATTTTTTGCGGAGTCTGAAGGTCTATTAATTATACAAAGGTACCAGATGAATGGAAAAAAAATGTAGTACTAATTTACATAAAGGGTAGTAAAAAGGAGGTAGGAAATTATAGGCCAGTTAGTTTAACATCATTGGTAGGTAAGATACTAGAAAGAATTATAAAGAATAATATTCATTTCACATTACATTCCATTTGGAAAACATGGAGCCACTGGGGCCTATCAAGGTTTTCCAAGTCATGAGCTATATTTTATTATAATAAAAAAATCTTGCAAAATATCAAAAGGTAAGAATATACACTATTTACAATTGATTTACTATTTAAAATCGGTAATTGTATACAACATCCCCCTCACCTCAATTTTATGACATTGACTTCACAATCGATGTAAAACCTTTATTTATAACATGTAATTACTTTATTTATTTTCGGAAACCAACCTAACCTAACCTAGAAAAATGTATACTAGAAAAATGTATTTTTGACTAAAAAAGTGCATAACTTAACATGCTATTACATTATCATTTGTATAATTTAGGTCTTCGGGTATGGGGGCAGAGCCCCCGTAAAGATCATGCATTACAAAGTGAACCCTATACCGATCAATTTTTGATGCGTGATCTTTATGGAGACTCCACCCCCATACCCCCGAGACCTAAATTATACAAATGATAATGTAATGACATGTTAAGTTATGCACTTTTTTAGTCTTCATCTAGGGCACATGATGAATCAAGTTCTCAAAGTCGAAACCACATGAACAGCATGTCATAATTCTATCACAAACACCACCAAACTGAGGTATTACCCAAACTGAATCCAATTAGAAAAAAATAGCCGGAACAGAAACCAACCAATTAAGTCGCAGAGTAGCGAAAAAATAGCCCAATCAGAAAAATGTCACATCAAATGGATATCATTAATTAAATAATATCTCCATAAATATGATTGGCCGAAAATTTTTTTACTTAAAGGAAAGGTTTTATTTATTATTTTCTATGCATTGCAATAATTTTTATTAGAAACTGAGGTGAGGGGGATATTATATACAATTTCCTTAAAATCTTGCAAAATGTCAATCACTTCAGGATCATTTAGAAAATGTTAATCTTTCAAGTTCACAACATGGATTCAGATCAGGAAGGTCTTGTTTGTCTAATCTCAGACTTTTCAGAATTTGTAACTGATCAGGTAGATAATGGATATGATATAGATATTATTTATTTGGATTTTAATAAAGCATTTGGCAAGGTTCCACATAGGAGACTTCTATATAAATTAAAAGCTTGTGGGATATTAGCAGGGGCACTGATGGCAACCTGGGCCCCTTGAAATCCAATTTTTTTCATATTACAGTTCAATTAGACACTTGACTCAATTGAGAATACTCACTGTTTTATGATGACTATGGGCTGGGACCACCAGACCCCTAATGGCCCAAGCTCTCACTCTATGCCCAATTGTCCAACCACTCAGTCTGCCCCTGGATATTAGGGTGTTATTAATTGGGTACAAAGCTGATTAGAAGACAGAACAGAGTAATTCTAAATGGCTATGAATCTGGGTTGAATAAAGTGAAAAATTGGGTACCAGTACCACAGGAATCAGTATTAAGTCCATTACTCTTTATTTTATATCTAAATGATTTAGAAAAAGGAGTAGGTAGTAAAATTTCTAAATTTGCAGATGATACAAATATATACTTGTGTAAAAGTTGAATTTTTGGGACAATTTTTTAACACTGAAATTAGGAGGTCAACTATTATAGACACTATTTTTGAGGGGTTGAAATTCATGCTTGGTACGAGTCCCCCAAAATATTAACAAAAGCCCAATTGATATACAAGACAATAAACATAGGCATATGAGGTGGGGGTTCTGGAGGGGTAGCAGCCCCCCCACCCCCAGGACTAGGGAATTGAGCATTTAGCAAAATTTTATTTCATTTTTGAAAAATGTAACATTTTTATAACAAAAGGCTTTAATATACGTTACTCATACTCTAACCTTTGTGTTATTTTATGCTACACATAGTGCTTATGCAGAAATCAGGGCACCCTGAAAATTTTTAGGGCAAATTTTTTCCACCCCCAACAGGAAAGTGCCATCCCATACACCTATGACAATAAAGAACAAAAGCACAAAGAATTATGGTCATTATCAAATATTTATTTATAAAATAATAGCCACCATCCAATTCCCCTCTATTTTAACATACTGGTAGGCTAGATTAGGCCTACTGGTACTTTCATAGCCTAAGCCTAAGTTACCCAAGAGCCAACAAAGTCTAAATGTAACATGTTTTTTATAAGCATTATACAGGGTTATTCAAAATGATTCATCTGATTTCAACTGAGAATACTTCCGTACCTATCAACCGTGCATCAACTGGGGCCTGGGCATACACCACATGAAAGAGGAAATCTCAAGAGTTTTACAAGATCACCGCGAGAGGACTCCAAAGTCATGCCGTGGCCTAGCCTAGCAACAAACAGTCAGTGTGAAAATGGCGTCTGCACAGCAGAAGGCGTTTTGTGTGTTGCAGTTTTCGAGCCCCCTAGGTCGCCGGATCCTACACCGTGCAACTTCTTCCTTTGGGGGTACGTTAAGGATACTGTGTACGTGCCACCATTGCCCACATCTTTGGATGAGCTCCGAACTCGCATTGTTACTGCCGTAGAGTCAGTGACAACGGACATGCTGGAGCGAGTATGGGAGGAATTTGACTATCGTGTCGACGTTGCTCGTGTAACTAGGGGAAGTCACATAGAGCATTTATGAAGTGAGAGACAAAATTTGGACAGTTTTTCTTTTGGTTGATGTATCACAAATCACTCTGTATTTGTAATATTAAAAAATATTCTCATTTGAAATCAGGTGAATCATTTTGAATAGCCCTGTATTATATTAAAGTTCATTTGGAAAACATGAAGCCACTCGGGCCTATCCCTATCGAGGTAATCCAAGTCATAAGGTACATTTTAATAATAATAATAATAAAATCGGTTATTATTCGTTTTTTGACCCAGTCACACCCAGCTATAACAGCAATATATATTGAATAACCAATCAAAACTGAATAAGAAAATATATATATTATCAGTAATTATTCGTTTTTTGACCCAGTCTCTTTTTATAATGAGAGCAAACGTTTCTGGTCAATTTGGAGGTGCTCTGCACGAATCTGCCATCTGTTTCCTGTGCAAATGCGTAGTTTTCGAGATATCGTCATCTCAAAAACTACGCATTTGCACAGGAAACGGATGGCAGATTCGTGCAAAACACCTCAAAATCGACCAGAAAAGTTTGCATTCGTGCTAAACACAAGCTAACCTAACCTAACCTAACAACCTAACCAGTCGCCTTATTTTGGAGGATATAACGGGTGCGGCAAAAATAACGCGCTTTTTAGTTTATTCTCTTTTATTGAAGGAAATAAATCAATTACAGCATTTTAAGAGAAATAATGTTTTTAAGAAAAATACAGCATTTTAAGAAAAATAATAAGTACTTTCTCAGTAAAAACTAAAAAATAACAAAATGATACAATATAAAACTAAAAAATTATACTGTATAAAACTATAAAGATACAATTATTAAAAGGGCGTTACTTTTGCCGCACCCATTAGTTCTGCAATTGCAGTAAGGAAGTGATGCAGAACTGTAGAATCGTCTCGGCATAACATTGTGAAAAATATTTTCACAAATAAATATTTATGAACCGAAGGTTTTTATTCACCGAGAAGTTGCAATGTTCCAGCCATGTGCCCTTAAAGATAGAAACAGTAAATCCACACTCATGCTTATTTTTTGGATTTTTTTAATGGCACCTAAACACCTTCGAGTCTTGTCTTAAAATACAGGCAGTATTACATTTAGGGCAAATCACGGATGTCGGAATTATGCCGTGATTGGAAAAAACATCTAAACTTTTATCTTCATCGAGGCCAACAAGGCGGATTAGGTCTTCAAAATCAAGTTCACAAGATTGACATGTCATAACAGTAGAACGAAAATCACCACACTAACAAAAAACAGAAAGAAGTAGGCAAAAGCAAGAAAAAGTAGCCAAAAAAAGCCAAGAAAAATCTCAAAAAAAGTCCAAAAAAGGTAGCCAAAATAAACAAACACACCGAAATTTATATACATACATATTAGAAAGTAGAAAATATTTTTTTTAAAAAAGTACATTTTATACAAATTTGCACAAGATAATATATATATTTTCTTATTCAGTTTTGATTGGTTATTCAATATATATTGCTGTTATAGCTGGGTGTGACTGGGTCAAAAAACAAATATTAACCATATTATCTTGTGCAAATTTATATAAAATATGTTTTTTCATTAAAATATATTTCCTATTTTTGGTGTTTTTTCAATATATATATATCGACTAGTTGGTGAATATTTCTTATTTTTGGTGATTCTGGCTACTTCTGCGTAATTCAATTTGTCCTGTTTTACAAATAAATCATTTTTAGCAATTTTTCGTCTGTTCAGTTCATTTTTTTTGTGATGAAGTATGACGTGTCAGTTATGCATATTTGATTTTCCAAGACATGATCTGCCATATTGCCCTCGATGAAGACAAGAGTTTAGACCTTTTTTCAATCACGGAATAATTAAGACATCCGTGACCTGCCCTAAATGCAATAGTGCTTGTATTTTAAAAAAAGACCAGGTCTTTAGGTGCTGTAAAAAAATCCTAAAAATAAATGTGTCTCGTTTCAGTTTAAGGGCAGGCGAAATTTAGCGGAATACCCATGCAAGGTTGGCACATGTTATTACATTATCATTTGTATAATTTAGGTCTCGGGGGTATGGGTGCTCTGCCCCCATAAAGATCACGCATCATAAATTGACCAGTCCTAATGTTTTGCGGACAGTTCAGTACGTGACACCGGTTAGGTCAACTGTACGCCCTTGATTGGTTAGGTTAAGTCATGATATTTTTGTTTAAATTCGTTAGTTTAAACAAAAATGACTGAGTGCAAACTTTTCTGGTTAATTTTGAGGTGTTTTGTACGAAACTGCCATCCATTTCTTGTGCAAATGCATAGTTTTCAAGATGACGATATCTCGAAAACTACGCATTTGCACAGGAAACAGATGGCAGATTCGTGCAGAACACCTCAAAATTGACCAGAAAAGTTTGCTCTCATTATAAAATGAGACTGGGTCAAAAAACGAATAATTACCATAAAATCCTGCAAGATGTCAAACTCAAGTCAGCTAATTAACATACAGCTATTTACTACCACCATTATTAGTAGCCTAATAACTGAAGCATTTTTGGAATGACTTGCAATATATGGTAAACAGTAGCTGTTAGTTAATTTTAAGAAATATTTACACACTTTAATGAATGAGATAGTTTGTAGATTGCATTTAATTTGTATATAATGTATATTCTTAGTTTGTTATGTAGGCTACTTTGGTGGTAGTAAATAGTTGGGTTAATATTGGTTAGTTCACCCAATCACACCCAGGTAAAACAATACCATATATTGAATCCCCATTTATAATTAACTAAGAAAATATCCATCTTGTGCAAATTGGTCTAAATATTTTTTTTTTAATAATAATTATGATTGCTATTTTTGGCATTTCTAATATGTATGTATATACATGGGCGCCCGCAGGATTTTTTCCAAGGGGGGGCAAAATTTAATGTATTAATAGGTAGGGACCGGAGCAAGCAAAAAACTTTTGACCCCTTAGGAACCAGCAGGTTAATTCTAAGCAAGTTTAGTGTTGCATTTTCTGTAATGGAAAATGCAAATATATATTGTATATACATACAATGCACATGATAACAATCATTTATTTGATTTATAACAGAAACATGAAAGAATGAAGAAAAAAGCACACTGAAGTAAATGTTGTACCTAATTTGAAAACGGTGTTTCGAGCATCACCTACACTGCTCATTTGAATAGGAATTGTAGTCGTCTGCGGTCACTACCAAAATTATGAACAGCCTTTTCCATAAAATCAGTTTTGTTGGAGTTGATTTTCTCCCGGTGAACAAATAAAAAGGTAGCAACCTTTTATCATGCACACAAATAAAATTTGTCACCCTTTAGGAGGCAGTTGGATACTTTTCAGCAAGTTTAGGATATAAATATTTAATATATTTTCTTGGCATTTCCAGGGGGGGCAAGCGCCCCCCCCCCTTGCCCCTACCTGTGGGCGCCCATGTGTATATACTATTTTGGTCAATTTGTCAGTTTTTTTTTGTATTTCTAGCTACTTTTTTAAAATTCTAATTGGATTCAGTTTGGTGTTGTTTGCGATAGAATTATAGTGTGCCGTTTGTGTGGTTTCGACTTTAAGGACCTGATTCGCCACGTAGGCCTAGATAAAGACAAAGCATTAGAGGTTTTTATCAATCATGGTGTTATTCTCTCATCCTTAACTTGCCCGAAATGTGACAGTGAGTGCCTAATACGAAAAGATCAGAAGATATTTAGATGCTGTAAGAAAAATCTGAAAAATAAACGGGTTGGCCTCAAAAACTACGCATTTGCACAGGAAACGGATATCACATTTGTGGAAAACAACTCAAAATTGATCAGAAAAATTTGTTCTCGTCAAAAAACACGTGACTGGGTGTAATAATGAATTTTTGGCTAATATTCGTTTTAATGCTCCCTTCATTTTCGATAGGAGAGATTCTATGACAATTTAACATATAAATTCGTATTCAGGACACCTTGAAACCTCAGGGAAACTGATAAAAATCAAGGAAATGTAATAATTATTTTTTTACAAAAAAAAAAAAAAAAAAATCGAGCCGTCGATAACCAGCCATTACAGGACATTGACCCAGTGTTTATTTCTTTCCTCGGTTAAAATTTTGCCGCTCTCCGTCCTTCTCCAGGTTTTATGGGGAGACATTTCGCGGCGACATTTGGCTGGTTTTTGTTTCATGTGACCTTATCCGACCAATCAGAGACGTGCATTTTGAATCTCTCATAATGCATACTCATTTCAAAATGCTCCTTCAGTTCGCTTTTCGCTATGGCTTGTGAAGGTTGTGAGTTGGATTACTATCGATTAATACAAGATTAGGTTAGGTTAGGTTAGGTAAAACACATTTTTCTGATGTTTTTTGTTTAAATTTAGTCTTCAATTCTTTGGAATATGAGCGTTTTTTAGAAATTTTAAAATTGAAAATTTCTGAAAAACGGCTCATTTCCCAAAGAAACGAAGTTCAGATTTGAACAAATCACACCAAAAACACCAGAAAAATGTGTTTTGGTCCAGAAAGGAGAGGGAGCACTAAAACGAATAATTACCCCGATTTTTACCAATAGTTGTATATCAATTGGTTGACTTGAGATTCACATTTTGCAATATTTTATTAATATTATTATTAAAATGTAACTCATGACTTGGATTACCTTGATAGGCCCCGATGGCTTCATGTTTTCCAAATGAAATATAATGCAATGTAATGTAATGACAGGCCAAAATTATCATACATTTTGAAGACAGTATCGTACATCATACACAGACTCTAAATTATCGTACGCATCACATCCCTGGTAGTTATTAATCTAACATTATTAAACTCCTTTTATGTCAGTGACTGGGTGGACGAAAGCAATTGGTTGCTGACCAGAGTTAATCTTCACACTAGTATTTACATACTTTGTGATAAAGCATACTTGGTAGTATTGAAACAATGACACTACTAATGTTAGAAAATCTAGAAGAGGAAGAACCATTGTTGTCCCAAGGCGATATGATGACTAAGCTGACTGATGCAGCATTGCTTGTATATATTAAGCTAAGGTGTTATATATATATCCATCTTATAATTGTAAGGTTAGTGAAAAATTCACTTAATTTAGAACTAACATTTTTGGGCTCTTGTGGCATCATTGTTTGGGCACTCTGGTGGCATCATTTTGGGCCGCTGCGCGTCCTTTCTACTCGTTTGTGGAATGCCGTACTTACAGGGTGTGGTCTTATAGAGAGCTCTCCTGCATTCAGTTTGGTTGTTTAGATACAATTTGTTGCATCGTGCAATGTCCAGGTTGCGTTGTTGTTGCAAGGTTGAGAAAGAACCATAAATAGTGCCCCTTTTGTTTTTTATCTTTAAATTCATGCAACTGAGGCCTAAGGTAGGCCCACATCGAGTCAGCAACCCTGAGGTAGGACCTAATAGGATCTCAGTCCGTAAGTTTTTTAATTTAGCTTAACTTGGGCTGTAGGTTGAACTGGCCCTTTAGAACTTGGCCGTTCACGGCTCAGCTGGGATTTTGAACCCAATAAATAAATAAAATAACGTGGTCCTTCGAACCGGATTCTAGCCCAAGACTGAGTCAGTGACTATTTTTCGGCAGAGTTCTGATTGTGCAAATTGTAGCCCAAGTTAAGCCTAGACGGGTTTATTATTGAATTAAGGTCCCAGGGTAGAAAGTTTGGTCGCCCAATTGCGAAACTTGGCCACTTGTCTGTCGTTGTTTTTGGCCTACATTTTTACCGGTTTGGTTAATTTTGGTTTATTATTCGTAGGCGAAGGTTACAGACTTCGGTGCGCCAGTTACTTGGGTGGAAAATTTGGTATTCCATATTGGTGGTTGGTTAGTACCCCACCCAGCAATTCAGTTTATTTGAAAAAGGCAAAATTTGCGTTTGATCAGTTTGGTCAAGTATTTCTGCCAATTCAGCTCATTTGGCATTGAGCCTAATTGTTGTTTGCATTGAAGATGAGTGCATCTGAATTGAACAAGTTTAAAAAAAGGAGAAGTGCCTACAAAAGTCTAATTACAATTTACAAAGGTCATTGCCACTATAGATTCTGCCATAGAGCAAGAGGATTTAAGCTTAGTAACTGCGCAGCTTTCCATATTAGAAACTAAAAAGGTTGCTCTAGATGAAGTAAATGTTAAAATTGAGGCTCTTATAGAAGAGGATGAAATAGAAAATAACATAATTTACTTTGAAGAGATTATTGATGATATAATTAAAGTAGGCCACCGAGCAAAAGAGTTTAACAGCTCAGTACAGTTAGAGACCAGGTCTAATAATGAAACACAACACTCAACAAATGGTGTTTGTGAAGTTAAGGTTAACAGATCTGCAGTTCAATTACCGAGGCTTGTACTCAAAACATTTTCTGGGAGTATTCAGGAATGGCAAGGATGGGTAGGCAGTTTTCAATCAGCAGTTCATTCTAGTCAAGTGTTAAGTGCGGTGGAGAAGTTTAATTATTTGCAGTCCCTCTTGGAAGGGGAGGCAGCAAAGACAATAGCAGGATTAGCATTAACAGAGGCTAATTATAATGTGGCTTGGGCTATATTAAAGAAACGGTTTGGTAAGCCAGAGATCTTAATTAAAAGCCACCTTCGTAAACTTTTAGCTATACCTCCTGTTAATAATCCTAATAGTGTCAAGGAGTTACGGCAGTTATATGATGAATTTGAAGTTAGAACTAGGTCCCTACCCCATATTGAGGCTTGAGGACATTAGCAGTCTGAAAAGGTTGTTAAGAGTGACAGCATGGGTATATAGATTTACCAACAATATTAAGGGAGAAACAAGAAGGGAAGGAATTCTGAACAGTAAGGAGATTCAGCAAGCCAGGAAATACTGGGTGGTATATGTGCAGAAGGAAAAATTTGGTGAAGAGAGGGAATTGCTCACCAGCCATCCATTACAGGTTCTACCAACACATTCTGCTCTCAAGGGTTTGGATGTGTTTTTGGATCAGGATTTATTGAGAGTAGGAGGTAGACTACAGTTTTCTGGGCTTCCAGAGGAGAAAAGACATCCAATTTTGCTACCTTCTGGGGGGCACTTTGTGGACCTTTTGATCCTGGATACTCATCATAAGCTGTTACACGCTGGAGTTAGAGAAGTGATAATAGAGATCAGACAACAGTTTTGGATTCCCAAAATTAGACAAGTAGTAAAAAAGGTCTTGCATAAATGTGTGGTTTGCAAGCGTTGGAGTGCAAAGCCTTATTATGAAAAGGTGGCTCCACTTCCAAGAGAACGGTGTGTCTATAGTGCCCCATTTGATGTAGTGGGAGTAGACTTCGCAGGTCCAGTCTATGTGTATGAGCAAGGGGAGTCTAACAAAGGTTATATATGTCTTTTCACATGCGCTACTACCAGAGCAATCCATTTGGAGTTGGTAAGCAACTTAAGTAGTGATGTATTTCTTTTGGCCTTTAAAAGGTTTGTGAACAGAAGGGGTTTCCCCAATAAAATCATATCGGATAATGCAAAAACCTTCAAAAAGGCTGCAAAGGAACTCCAAGAAGTTTGGTCCTTGCTAAAAGAGGAAGGATTCCAATCCTACTTTTCACACCAAGGGGTACAGTGGGAATTTATTGTTGAGATAGCACCATGGTGGGGAGGATTTTGGGAAAGGCTAGTGAGAAGTGTAAAGTGTCCATTAAAGAAACTTTTAGCTAATGCTCATTTGAGCAAAGAAGAATTCTGCACTGTTTTATGTGAAGTAGAAGCAATGGTGAACAGTAGGCCTATCACTTTTGTTTATAACAGTATGCAGGATGCAGAGCCATTGACACCAAATCATTTTCTTTGTGGTAAACGATTAACATCAAGCCCCACTGTGCCAGAAGACTTGCAGTCTATCCAGAGCACTCAAGGAGAGTTAACCAGACGGTTCAGGTACCTTGATCAGTTATGGAAGAGGTGGCAAATGGAATACTTGCCAGAACTCAATTATTACCCATCAGGCAAGGTAAAGGGCTCCAATGCAAATTGTATCACGGTGGGAGAAGTGGTAATGATTGGGGATGAAAGACCAAGGCAATGCTGGAAGCTTGACATAATTGAAGAGTTGTTTGTTGGCAAAGACAATTTAGTTAGTTCTGCACTGGTAAAGACTTCAGGAGGAAAGTTAAAGAGACCTATATAAAAACTCTATGCTTTAGAAATCAGCAAAAACACAGAGAGTCAAGATGAAACATTTGAGTTACAGCCTCATGGAGAAGGTAATGACAACAATGCCTCTTCGGTGGGGAGTGTTAGAAAATCTAGAAGAGGAAGAACCATTGTTGTCCCAAGGCAATATGATGACTAAGCTGATTGATGCAGCATTGCTTGTATATATTAAGTTAAGGTATATATATCCATCTCATAATTGTAAGGTTAGTGAAAAATTCACTTAATTTAGAGCTAGCATTTTTGGGCTCTTGTGGCATCATTTTGGGGCGCTGCGCGTCCTTTCTACTCGTTTGTGGAATGCCGTACTTACAGGGTGTGGTCTTATAGAGAGCTCTCTTGCAATTCAGTTTGGTTGTTTAGATACAAGATTGTTGCGTCGTGCAATAGTCCAGGTTGCGTTGTTGTTGCAAGGTTGAGAAAGACCATAAATAGTGCCCCTTTTGTTTTTATCTTAAATTCATGCAACTGAGGCCTAAGGTAGGCCCACATCGAGTCAGCAACCCTGAGGTAGGACTAGGGTTGCCAGATTTTGATGACCGGATTAAAGGACACTCAAAACGTTTTCAAGTTGCCACTCCCAGATTCTCAAATTTATATATATATATATATATATATATATTTATTTCAACATCTTTGATTTTTACTATATTTAAAATGTTCTTGAATATAGACGAGAGCAGTACCACTACTGTATCTTTCAGCGACGCAGCGTATGGAAAAATAAGTTGTCGTACACATTTGTGGGGGCACTCCGCTTATTGCAGTAGAGCTCACAGAATTATCTATTGCGGCTACATAGAAATCAATGAGCCTACACTGTTATTAACTTATTAACCCTTAACGATGCAATGATAATGGTTACCTACTCTGTCAAGGAACAAAACGCAAAAAAATACCTATGTAATTATAATAAATTTCTTAAAGGATTTATTATTTATGATTTTGAAATAGACATAAAAATAGAAATAAAGGACATATGCCGTCCTTTGACGCTTCAATAAAGGACAAGGACAAGAGATCGAAATAAAGGACTGTCCTTTTAAATAAAGGACGTCTGGCAACCCTAGACCGTAGGACCTAATAGGATCTCAAGTCCGTAAGTTTTTAATTTTAGCTTAACTTGGGCTGTAGGTTGAACTGGCCCTTTAGAACTTGGCCGTTCACGGCTCAGCTGGGATTTTGAACCCAATAAATAAATAAAATAACAACCAATCAACCAACCAACACAAAAAAAAAGCTGGAGGAGAAAGACAAAGGAACATTCAGGAACAGCGGCATGGCGAGCGGGAAACTTGAGACGGAAGAAAGAAAATCCAGCGTTTTGAAGTACGCTTACCTAAATTAAACAAATAAAAGGAAGACTCCCAAACAACCTACACCTGGTTGAGGAGACCAGGATTTAACTAATACAAGGGCGGATCTAGACGGGGGGGGGGGGGGTCGGCAACGTTCGAATCCCTGTCAATTTCTTGCAAGTGCCCTTTTTTTTAAGTGTAAACAATAGCGGGCTGGCCATCTGGAGCACCGAGAGAATTCTCGGTGGGCCGGTTGATCTGTGGGCCAGTGAGGGTAACACGAAAAATATAGAAAAAAAAGAAAGTAAATGATCTCCCATCTCCCCATTCCTCCGTCTGCGCAGCCACCACAGTCCATTCCCCCCACTGATATAAACAAATAATAAGTTGGCAAAAAGAATGATCCGAATGGTATTTATACGTGTTATATTCCTGCGTAATACTAAGATAATTTTGACCTGCATCTAGGATAATTTTTTTTCTAGACCTGGCAACCCTATGGACAGTGGACTGGTAGTGTTGCTCGGTCCGCTATGCCTAGATGTTAATTCAGATATTGCTGTTGACAAGCTATGTTTATCCACTGATGTATCTTTTACAGTTTTACTTCAATATATTGTTTAGCTAATAACTGATATAAAACTTAAAAGTGTCCAAATGGTGGTGTGTTTTTCGATGAAATAAATAACTGAAATATCGCAATGAATAAGGACAGTTTCAAAATGCCAAGTCAACCCAGTCAAAAACGCAAAGATGGTGCTGAAAAATTAAGAGATAAGAAAGCAAAATCTCTTGAAGCTAATGCAGCCAAATGTCGAAAATTAACTGACTTGTTTAGTAATAGTAATGCTGCCGACCATGCCCATACCGAGCTAGGTCGCACAAGTAAGGTCATTACAGTTGGTGCTGCTGCTCCTGTAGAATCCCATGCAGGTGAAATTGTGGAAGAGGACGGCATAGCTGAGTGCGAGCCTAGTGCGAAAAGTTTTGCACTCTATCTGAACCGGTAAGCATGGTTTTTTATATACCGTACTGATTTCTATTCATTGGAGTTTTCCTATCTCTTTTCATTATAATCCACTATACTTGATCCGTATAATATTTCTGGTAATGCTAATGGCTTCCAAACTGTTTATTTTTGCCGTTATATTTGCTATTACTACTTTGCTAGTTATATTTGCTAATATAACTAGCAGAGTAAGGTATATTTGCTAGTAAGTTAATAACTTACTAGCAAATAAAAGCTCAATACAAACTCCAAAATACATCTTTCTAGTAGTATTTGACATGCTTTGTTCAAATCTGACAAAGGATGAACCAGATTTACTCTTTTACTATCCACAGCTAGATTTGGATTTTCATGATAACTGCTTAAATCCAGGTTGGATAATGTTATTTAGAATATTTTTATTATGTATCTCAGTTAAAAAATAATGCTTATACATCTTCAACATTTGATTTTTTAGTGGGCCAATGTATTTGATAGTGTGATAAATTGGAGCTGTATGTATTTTTTACTTTGAATCTGTAGCGTTTGATGATCTGAGAAAGTAAGAGTGCATAGCTTGTCTAGTTGTCTATAACAAAGTCAACAATATTTTTAAATAAAAAAAAAAAAAAAAATTCATAATTTATTATATAAAATTTTTATATATTAGTAATAAATTTAATAATTTTTAAATCATAGTAAATTTTTTATTAAAATGACAAAAAAATCAGCTGAAAAATCTGACAATAATAATAATAATTAATTTTATTAATATAAAATTAATAAAATAAATATTATAGATAAATAAAAAAATAAATATATTATAAGCACACCGGACAAAAAATTAGTCACCCCTAATAGCACCGATAGTAGGAAGTTCAAGGTCACACAGAGGGCGCTGATGTAGCATTGGTAAGTGACAAGTAGCGGTGACGTAGCACACAGGATCAGATCTGTTTCGTGAGGTGGTGAAGAACAAAGTGTGTGTTGGATATAGTCTGCAAAATGGGTCGTGAGGCAGACGTTACTCAGTGGCAAAAAGGAGCCATCGTGTTTGGCAGAGCCCACGGACACAAATGTCTGAAGTAGCCCAATTTGTTGGTGTGTCAACGCGTACTGTCCAGCGAGTTTACAAAGAGTGGTGTAGTTCGCAATCAACTGACAATCGACGGCGTAACTGTGGCCGGAAAACAATTCTCGACAATAGGGGCCGCCGCCATGTTTCTCGTCTAGTAACTGCAAATCGTTTTCAAACCAGAGAACAATTGCTCCAAGAAACCAATGAGGTTCTCCAGCGACCAATTTCCGAACGGACATTGCGACGAGAACTGCATGCGATGGACATCTGGAGCAGGGTACCACGGAAGAGGCCGCTGTTAACAGCAAGTCACAAATTGGCACGTTATAAATGGGCTCAGAGGCACAAAAACTGGACTGCGGCAGATTGGAAACGTGTAATTTGGTCCGATGAGTCCCGTTTTTGTTTGTTCTCCAATGATGGGAGGCGACGAGTACATCGCAGGTCCAATGAAGCCTTTAATCCTGAATGCGTCGAAGGTGTTGTTCAGGCTGGAAACAGAAAGTGAAGCGCAGGAATAGACACCCACGGACTCTGGCGGAACTTCGGGACCGGCTGATGAACGAGTGGCAGCAAATCGATGTTCAGTACATGCACAACCTCGTAGAGTCTCTGCCTCGCCGGATTCGTGCGGTTATCAAGGCCAGAGGCGCCGTCACACGTTATTAGGTACATTCTGAGAGGGGTGACTAATTTTTTGTCCGGTGTGCTTATTATTAATTATATTATTATTTTATTTTATTATTAATTAGTTTATTTATTCTTTCATGTGCATATTGATGATCAGCCCAGTTCACCTGCAGCAGAAGAAAGAGTCACGGAAAACAAGGATGCCAACCCAACCACTGACTATTTTAAGCGACCCAAATCAGATGACTGACTACCAATTGTTTTTTAGTTTCCACCCACAGCAGAAGTCAAGAAACCCTGTGGCGCAGAGCGTTTTCTTTTGCAAAGATGGCACCAATAGAAAGTGGCTTACGTACAATGAAGGAAATCACACTTTGCATTGCTCAGTTTGTATGGCATTTGGTAAGCCCACTGACAGCAGTATTTTCATCACTGGAAAGAAAGATTGGAAGCATATCCATCAACGTGTAATGGAGCATGAAAAGAGTAACATGCACAGAAATTCCGCTGAAGCATACTTTCTAAAGGCCTCCAAAATGACACAGAGGGTTTGCTGAGTGGCAGTCAGATTTCAGCCCATAGAGAGCAGGTCCGCAAGAGACGCCAAGTGATGGAGCGTATAGTAGATGTAGCAGTGCCGGATTTAGCAATGTGGGGGCCCTGGGCAGCCTCTATTATGTGGAGGTTATACATTAGATGACGCCAGTGTCGATCATGGTAACTTTTTGGAACTTGTCATTCTACTTGGAAAATATGATGTCTGCCTGAAAGAACATCTAACTGATTGCATAGAGAAAAGCGAGAAACTGCATCAGTCTGGGGAAAGAGGCAGAGGTTCTCTCATCACTTTTCTCTCTAAAAATACAATCAATACTGTTATAAACATAATTCGGGACATTATCCAAGAATCCATCTCTAGTGAAGTTGAGAAAGCTGGAATATTCTCAGTCCAGATCGACACAACCCAGGACATAACCTCTCGTGATCAGTGTGCAGTCATTATCAGATATGTCACAAATATACATGAGACTCGTTGCGGTTGTGAACTGTGAGGCCGCATCCACTGGAGAGTACTTGGTTCCGTTGCTGATGGAAGTTATTCAGAAACTCAAACTGGACATCAACAAATGTATCGGCAATGCTACAGATGGAGCCTCTAACATGCAGGGCCAGTACAAAGGTTTCTCTGCCCTACTCTCCACACACTCTCCCAACCAAATACACGTATAGTGTTATGCACACGTTCTGAACAGGAGTGGTTATAGCAAGTGCCTCACTGTTCTCTTTACTGAATGACATCGCCGTGTTCATCCAAGAGTCCTACCAGAGGATGAATCTATGTGAAAAGGAGAGCCACAACACTCACCACCAACGCCTTTCTCCAATTGGAGAAACCCGCTGGTGGGCAAAGGATGTTGCGCTGAAGGTCTCTGGATTCTTTGGTAACCCAGACAATGCTCTGTACACTGGCGTACTGCTTACACTAGAAGCATTCATTGAAGCACTACTCAAATACGAGACCATACTGACCACGCAAATATTTCTTCGCATATTTGAGCACACGGTTCCGCTCTCCAAATACTTGCAGACGAGTGGCATGGACATTCTCTTTGCCCAGAGAATGGTTGTTGAAACACAAGATAGTCTCAAAGGTATGGAGAGAGATTTCGACGCCATCAAGCAAGCTGCAGACACATTTGTTCAGTGGGAAAATGACAAACTGCAGGAACAGGAAGAGGAGACAGAGCTGGAAGTGGAGACCACCCTGCCACAGATAAGGCTAAGAAAAAAGAAAATCATACCTGGTGAGATGGCTCATGATGAGACATTGACAGATGCAGAGAGGGCCTACAAAGTTGAAGTCCACAATCAAATAATGGACACAGTCACTGAGAGCCTCCATCGCCGTTTCCTCACCCATGGCCCTTCTGGACCCCAGAAACTTCCGACATGTAAGGGCCAGTGCCAGTGGTTTACCCCAGGCATCCCTTCAAGAGCTCAGCAAATGCTTGCTGAAGTTTGACAGCAGGGCAACAGTTGAGAACTTGCAGTGTGAGCTGAAGAGTCTGGCTGCACAGTGGGAGAGGCTGAAAACATCAGCACTGGAGGAATACACCATCAGAATAGTCAGTGAGACACCTGAGGATGGACCTGAAGCTGATGAAAAGGAAGACAAAGTAGAGATGAGGAATAAAAGGTGTTCCTCTTGTAAAGACTGTGCAGTATGTTGTTACCAGATAATCCGGAGGTACAACTTGTTGACAGATGCTTACCACATCATAGGCCTTGGGTACAAGTTCCTGCTCACCCTGTCAATCACCCAGGTGGCCTTTGAGAGAAATTTCTCAACCCTGAAGTATATCAAAAGTCGACTCAAGAGCACTCTCTCCCGGGAGCACTTAGAGGCGTTTATGCTGATGGCAACTGAGAAGAACATCTTAATGGCCCTGGGTACAGCTGTGATGATAGACAGAGTTGCAGGGAGGAGTGAGCTGCTGAGAAAACTGCTGACACATTAGTGTAATACATATTACACTTTGGTAGATACGCTTTTTGCTTTCCATGTAATTAATGACATAGTGTATGACTATGTAAATTTCTGGCGTCTCTATTTTCTGTTTTACTGTGTTGTTTATAATAGTGGCTCTACTATATTAACAGTGTGTGTCAATATAATAAAAATAAATGTCCAATAATTGAGTTTGGGTGGTGGTATTTTCACTGTTTTGTGACCCAAAGGGTGGTGGTGGTGGTGTTGGGGAGGGGGGGAGGGGGCGCACGCGCGCATATTGTGTGGGCCGGTCTGGGTGAAAGTCCAGGGCTGCTTTTGAGTCCCAGTCCGTCCCTGAGTGCAAAGGCTCTATTTGAATGATGTGGCTGCCTCTGAAAACAAATTTTGCTTTTGTAAATAGATCATGGTTATTTTATTTTATTCAAATTTTATTTTGAGTCTTTACCTGTATACTGTACATTGTAGTTCCAATGGTTTTCATAGGTGCCCTTAGTACTGGTGCAGCCACATCTATGGAAAAACTATACATGCCTACAATATGGCATCGTATGTGGACTTAAGGTGACCAGAGTCCCGAATTTATGACGTGTTCCGCGTTTCAAAATGTCCCAAAAATGTCCTGCATTTGGAGCAAATTTTCATAAATGTCCCGCTTTATTAAAATTACTGTTACATTAGACATAAGATGTCCTTTATGAATTAATAGAATTATGCCACATTCTGAATTCCAAATCTAAATACTAACTTGCAAACTGAACTGGTACGATACATGTCGCCGTGCGGCAGTGCCGTGATTCCCGACTAGCGTCGGTTTCAGCGTTGCCAGATTAGGGAAAAATCCCCTATTTGTATGGAAAAATAGAAGCCATAAGGATAGAAATGGGGGAGAATGAGCTGATGGGGAAATAGGGTAGGGGATTTTATAATTGTTACCATTTTAAAGTAAATGCGATAAATTTGCGTTAATAGCCTAATTGCGTATTACTTTGTTCCTTTATTATGGAAATATGCGGTAAGTTATACTTATTATTATTAAGTACTTTGTAATTTATTGAAGCCAGTTTTATGTATTTTTTTACTTTCTTAAGGTTAATAAATTGTTCTTAAGGAAATTCGTTTTTATTATTGTTATCCTTTCAAAATTGATAGTTAAATCATCATGGGGTATTTCTTGCGAAAATGTATAAAAATGGGGGATTTTTATTCATCAGAAAGGGGGATTCTAAGAGCAGCATCTGGCAACCCTGGTCGGTTTCAGTGTTTCATTAGCGGCCTCTGTGTAAAGTTCTGTTGTAGTGTAACGCTTGTATGTTTGCTTAATTAATAACCTTAATTAATTTTTATCCGTGCATCCTTTTTTTTTTCTTTTGCAGCTAGGTTAAACTTTTTCGTTTGAAGGATAAGGAAAGTTATTAATTGTATCGTACGTAAGGTCGTAGGCCTAGTTTGATATATATATATATATATATATATATATATTTTTTTTTTTTTTTTTTTTTTTTTTTTTTGGAGGTAGAGCGGTGTCCCACTTTTGGCTCCTGAAAATATAGTCATTTTAGTTTATAACCAAAAATAGAAAAATGCCCCGCTTTTTGCTCCTAAAAATATGGTCACTTTATATATGATACCTTTATTTCTTAATTAAATGCAAATTATTAATTTATTGCATTAAATAACTACAAAATTGCCTTGGGATTGGTGACAAAGCCAATTGGGAATGAAAATAATTGTCATGCATAGAACTAAATATGTAGGCATTGAGTCTGCATAACAACAAGAAAAATGTATTATTTCGTTGACTCATGAAAATTACTTCGAGAGAAGAAATAATGAAAACACAAAAATTGACATCTGGGGACTTTGTAAAGTAAGCAAAAATTAGAGACAAATGGAATTTTTTATTAGCAGCCAAGGTAAATATTCATTTTAGCACATGATCTTGACTTTGGCATGAAAATTGGTTTTTCTGGTGTATTTCACTGTGTTTTGTGCGAATCTGGACCTTCATTTCTTGCGCACATGAGTGGTTGTGGAGATATGACCCCCCTCCAGGGCTTTGAAGTAGAGGGAAATTGTGGGATAAAAGAGGACGTCCTCCTAGCCATAGTGGCACTACCAAACCTAGAAAACCCAGCCTAACGCCGTGCTCCTAGCCGGTGGCTTTGCCCCCCAACCCCACTGTGGGGATATTTGAAGGTCAGAAATGTACAAATAACAATGAATACACTAGAAAAACCAATTTTCATGCCAAAAACCATGTTACCATAGACCTAAAATTTTAATAAAATGATCTTGATGGTATTTCAGAGGATTAGAGCACTTTGGACAATCTACAGACGACTGTAATACTCCGTGCTCCTGAAATATCTTAACAGCGGCTTCGTTATCGTCGAAACACCATTTAATGACGTGGTAATATGAGAGGTCACAACTGGTACACACAACGAGCATGATGAATTTGAATTTGGAGCTCAACATCGTTTTCTTCCCGGAAAATGCATTTACGTATGCGCAAAGAAACTCTCACAATCCCCCCACACGTAACGATTGACAAACCATACATATAATTTCAATCGATCCAGAAATTGCTTATATCTTCATTAATATCAATTTGCACAAGAAATACCATAAAGGACAATATATTCAAATTTAAATTCTACATAAGAAAAGCCTATTGTCATCCCAAAGTCCAGGTCATGTGCTAAAACGAATATTAACCGCAGCCAGAGCTGCCTAGTGACCAGCGATGCTTTGGGCAAGGGAGACGTGCTTAATCTTCCTATAAGTTCTGAGTGAATTCCTAATAATATGAAACTAATAACTCAAAAGGATAGGCCTATTCCTTCAGGTATTTAAGTATAGTGAATTGCTTATATTAAAATCATTTTGCAACCCTATCACCTATATCGAAAGAGAGCCACACGCCCTACAACCAGAAGCGAGGCCCAACAAAATAATAAGGTACCGGTATAGTAATTTTCTTCTTCACCATTGGGCAATGCTAAATACCGAAGGCATATAAATTAAACATTAACCAAAAACACTGGCCTGAAGGAATCTACAATAGTTGGTATAACATGAACTTCAGAAAAAACTCAGTCCACAAAAATACGCGTAAGCAGACTCCACCATGCAATCCCAGGGAGACACCCAGTGAGAACAGTGATTAGTGCATATAAAAATAATGGCCCAGTTTCTCAAACTCAGTGTTCGTAGCTGAAATGAAACGCTCTCCTTTTCTTAGGCTTTAATCAACTTATTTATAATAACAGGAATGTTGTTCAATTAACAATATAGTTATGGTACACAAAATATATATATACTCAATGACGCAAGTTATAATAATAATATAGATATAGTAAACATAGGGCATTTATATGAATTGTTTATACTACAAATTAGGATTAATTACATCAAAGAAAATATCATTACCTTCATATAATAAAGCATCTTACATCTCATCAGTTTAATTCAGACATCATCAGATTCATCAGTTTAATCGAATTTAATATAAACACAAATGATTTTACTTAGGTATAACATTCTAATAAAGTCATCATAAACCTGCAAAATAATATTACATTTTTCCCTCCTACTTAGATTGAACAATATAGTCCTCAAAATAACTAGGCGGACACCGAGTACGCCCTGATCGCCGTACCTCAGTCATAAGGGACTCTGTATTTTGATTATCATCATCTACTGAAGTCTGAGGAGCGTTGACCGGCGAGGGATTGGAGGGAGCAATGGTGGGTGACGGATTTGAGGGCAGGATGGTAGGTGACAAGGGATGGTTGTTTAATACACCATCACCTTCGTTAGTATTTTCGTATTCTCGAGTTTCATATTCCCCAGCAGGGACGAGGTGCTTAAGCGAGACAGTAGTCTCTCGGCCTCCCGGGAGACGAACATGAGCATATTCGGGATTTGCCTCAGTGAGTTCTACTTCTTCAACTGGAGGCTCATATTTAGACTGACGTGTATAATTTTTCAATAATACTTTACCCTGGGCGGTAAGCCACGTAGGTATGGAATGGCCATTTGTAGATCGACGCTGATAATTAAATAATCTCTCATGAGGGGTGCAGTGTGTAGAAGTACATAAGAGAGATCGTATGCTATGTAATACATTGGGCAAAACCGTTTCCCAACAGCCAACATGGAATTTTCTTGAAGCCAAAGCTAAATTTACTCCTTTCCATATAATTCCGTTATATCTCTCAACTAAACCATTTCCCTGGGGATTATATGGGGTCATTCTACTAGTGGCCACTCCGCGTGAGTTCAAAAACTAAGTGTATACGACATAAAGGAGGAACCTCTATCGGAGTGCACATACGCGGGTGCACCATAGATAGCAAAAAGTTGACTAAGACAATCAACTACAGTTTCAGCAGAAGTGTCCGCACATGCAAACGTGAAAAGAAACCTCGGAAATTCGTCTACTATCGTTAGCAGATAACGATTACGGGAATTGGAAGGCAAGGGACCTTTAAAGTCAATATTTAATCTTTCAAAAGGTAGTGTAGCTTTTATTAACTGACCTTGATTACTATTCAAATACTTCGGTTTACACTGGGCTCATACTGTGCATTTTGAAATAACGTTTTTTACATCTTCAATTGAATATGGGAGGTTTCGGCTTCTAACAAAGTGCCACATTCTAGTTACTCCGGGATGGCACAAGGCAATGTGTAACTCTTCTAAATGATGTTTATTAATAGATGCTATAAATGCGCGAGAAAGCGTATCTGGAGCTATATTTTCTCTTCCGGGTCGATATACAGTGTCATAACTGAAACTTGATAATTCAAGTCTCCATCTCATGATTTTCTCGTTCTTAACTTTTCCTTTATGTTTAGTGTCAAACATAAACGCTACTGACCTTTGATCCGTTACTAGTTTAAAGTGTTTACGAAGCAGATAATGCCGTCATTTTTGGATAGACTCAACAATGGCGTATGCTTCTTTTCTATAGAGGAATAATTCCTTTCAGAGGGCGACAGAGTACGGGCGAAAAAGGCGACTGGACGTCCAACTTGACAAAGTTGAGCAGCTATTGCGTAATCAGACACATCAGTCTCTACTACAACAGGAATATTGTCATCAATGGCAACAACAACAGAATTAGCAATATCACTTTTAAGATTTTCGAAAGCATTAATTACGTTAAGAGGGAGGGGGTGTGTGTTATTTTCAACCAAAGTTCGTACTTTCTCGGAAAATTTTCCGATCCATTTAGAATAGTGGGCAAACATACCCATTACTCGGCGCATGTCTTTAGCATTATTAGGAGGAGGCATTTCGAGCAGTGGGTTTAACTTCTCAGGATCAGGCTTAAAGAACCATTACTTATTCTATAACCTAGTAAATCTATAGATGACTTAGATGTAGAACTCTTATTTTCGTTAATACGAAGATTATACTTTTTTACAACATTTAAAAATTTTGTCAAATTATCATCATGCTCCTTCTGATCGTGTCCACATATAGTGATATCGTCCACATAAATGAAAGTATCCTTTAAACCCTCTTTACGAATTATGTCATCGATTACTCTCTGAAAACAGGCTACTCCGTTTGTTACACCAAACAGGATTCTATTGAAATGAAACAGCTGGCCACAGGCTTCGAAAGCAGTGTACGGCTTATCCTCCTCCTTGATAGGGATCAAATGATAGGCGCTCTTAAGATCTATTGTAGTAAAGATACTATACTGAGCAATTTCGCCATTTCATTTATATTAGGCAGAGGATAAGCGTCCAACTGCGTGTATCTATTTACTGTTTGAGAATAATCGATAACTAGGCGTTTTTTTTTAGATCCATTGGCTACCACTAAAACTTGTGCCCGCCAAGGACTTCGACTGGGTTCGATAATGCCTTCCTTAAGAAGGCGATCGACTTCGGACGAAATAAAACTCATATCTGCCTGACAATATCGGCGTGACTTAATAGCAATGGGTTTGCATTCAGGACTTAAATTATATTATTAAATAAAGATGGAGGTTGCACCTCGGCTGCTGCAAGGTTACACAGTTAACGAAGGTTATCTTCCCCCAAAAGGTATCTCAACTGATTCATGTCTAGACAAAAAATCATGGCCAAGAATAACATTAGTACATAGATTAGGCAGAAGTGATAACTTAACATTTTTATAGGTACGATCCTTGAATGTCAAATCTACACAACAAAACCCATCAACTTTAGTTACATGAGAACTTGAGAAGTATTAGCCATTGACACTTGACTTTTACAAGGATATAACTTCCATTTGTTTTCTTTTGCAATATTTATATCAATAACATTTTCGGTACTACCTGTATCCACTAGCGCCTTCAAAGACAAACCATGAGCTAAAATAGTAAGAATTGCCTCTTTCAAAGAATGAGAAATAGAGCCTGATAGAGAAGCTAAAGTATTAACAGAAGCAGAAGCTTTTGAATTAGAGCGACAAACTCTGGCAAAATGGCCTTTAATACCACATAAACTCTCTCCCGTTTTTCTATTGTAATTGTTTCAGTTTCACAACTAACTGAATTTAGAGGAGCATTAGAACGTAGCCTATATAAGTATCAGACTGAATCTGAGCCAACTCAAGGCTGCGAGCTTGATCAAAAGCGATCTGTAAACTGAGAGATTTGTTTTCAAGCAATCGTTGCCTAATGAAAGGAGTATTCAAACCGTTTATAAAAGCATCTCTTATATATTCATATCTCTATTGATCTGCAGAGACCGATTGAAAGTTACAGTCTTTACTCAGATGCTTTAATGCATTCATGTAATGGTCCAAACTCTCTCCCATCTCCTGACGACGGGTGGCTAATAGGTGACGAGCAAACGTTTCATTTTTCGGTTTTATATAAAGTTCATTGAGCAACTTTATAGCATCTTCATAGGTAGTACAATCAACTATGTACTCATAGACTAAAGAAGATACATGGTGTACAAGCAAACTTAGCTTTTGAGTCTGAAGATCAGAAGGTAACGCGGCCAGAAAGTTCTGAAATGTCTTGAACCAGTGACTCCAGAGACGAAACGAACTTGAGAATGAGGGATCGGCATGAAATCTTTCCGGCTTCAGAAACTTGTTCATATCCTCTGACCTTGAAATTAAGTTGATTAAATTGAAATGAAATGCTCTCCTTTTCTTAGGCTTTAATCAACTTAACTGAACAACATTCCTGTTAATATAAATAACAATAATATAGTTATGGTACACTAATATATATATATACTCAATGACGCAAGTTATAATAATAATATAGATATAGTAAACATAGGACATTTATATGAATTGTTTATACTACAGATTAGGATTAATTACATCAAAGAAAATATCATTACCTTCATACAGGGTGATTCAAAAGTCAGGTTACATAGGGATATACTGTATTATGCAATGATACAGAGGAATAGTCACATCACATGTTCGATATGGCCACCGTTAACGGCAATGCACTTGTGCAGCCAGCTAGGAATATCACATCAATGCGCTCCTCCTTCGATAACATCTCATAACTCATTTACCTGCAAAGAAACAGAAAATCCCTATGTAACCTGACTTTTGAATCACCCTGTATAATAAAGTATCTTACATCTCATCAGTTTAATTCAGACATCATCAGATTCATCAGTTTAATCGAATTGAATATAAACACAAATGATTTTACTTAGGTATAACATTCTAATAAAGTCATCATAAACCTGCAAAATAATATTACAGTAGCTATAACTGTAGAGGCCTCAAAGTCAATGCTGACAGTGAGATCAATAAACTTTTATCTGCACATGACATTTCTTGCTTTCAGGAAATTTGGCTCTTGTAATAACTTGGGGTTTGTGACCCCGCTAAGTTACTAGGTTTCTAAACAACAACAAAGGCACTTACCGGTGCTTTGATTTAGATTTCCTTTAGAGCCTACCATAGATTTCCAGTGTCCCACAAAGCGGCCTACCTCACTCTCTAAATTTACTAATTTAGAAGCTACAGACATTACCCCTAACTGATATATTTATTAGAGAACTTCCTACTTAACTTTGTCACTTTAGAAACATCACCAAATTAAACTTAGCACCAACAATTTAGTCAGATATAATTAATCATGCTGTTAGTTCAGCCCAAACAGACGAACAGACCGCGTTCCGCTGTTTATCCTTTTGTGTTGCCATTCAGTTTTCTTTTAGTAGCTTTTCCCTTTAGTGACTTTTAGACTATATAATATATACACACACACGTCACCTCACTCCTCCACTACGTTTAGTCTGTCAGGGGGGAGAGACCCTAGACGACCTGCGGAGCGGGGTTGATGTAGTAGGAATAGGTGCAACCTGCATAGGAGGGTGAATTGAACCATTTTCCAGAGGATCGGTTCTCTCTTCCAGAAGACTGGTCATCCTGCAATTCACGTTCCCATATCTGGTCCTGATGGCGTTTAATAGAACGATCATCTTCTTGTTGACACTTGAAGGAAACAGGGCCCATTCTCTCCTGCACCGCTGCAGAAACCTATTTTGGTCCAGCCCCATAGTTGCGAATCATAACTGGATCATTAGGTTGCGCTTCTATAACTCTCCTTTTTTTAGTGGCGTGGTTCAACTTCTGTTTTTCCTGATGGCGTAAAACTCGTTGTTGTAACGTTTCGTTTGGACTTAACAGATCGAAAACTGAACGAATTCCCGGCCAATCACGAGTTTAGAAGGAGACACCCCTGTCATATGAAGTGTTAGTCGATATTTAAACAAAAATTTATTCAACACCACTTGCATTTCCTCCTCATGAGAAGACGCAAGGCCGACTTGAAAGTACGGACCATGTTTTCCACGAGACCGTTAGTAGACGGGTGAAAAACATTAGACTAGACATGTCTAATGCCATTTAGGTGGACAAAAGAACGAAATTCCTCACTGGTAAAACAAGTACCATTTTCGGAAACCAGAACTGCGGGTAAACCCCATCGAGCGAAACACTAACGGAGTAAGCAAATAGTGACACCCGAAGTCGTGGAAGTGGTTGGAAAAATTTCCACCCACTTAGAGTAGGCATCCACAATGACTAGGAAATAGGCATTATTTATAGGACCTGCATAGTCAACATGGATCCTATGCCAAGGTATAGTAGGGCATTTCCACGGATGAAGTGGACTTTTCCTTGTGTAATATTGTTATTAGTATTATGGAAATTCTCTGGGCTCAGATGCTGCTGCTGTGTTGTATTCATTGTTCGTTAGTTATGCTCTTCCATACATGTATTACTGCTATTTACCTTCTCTTCTGTAATCAACGTTCAAGCTTAATATTTATATTAGGTTTATTCATATTCATATTTAGTTTCTTGTCTGTATTACAATTTTGTAGACTTATACTGATTCTGTGTTTTGTTTACAGATGTATGAGTGTGTGAATTTGTGAGTTAAATAAAGCCTGGTTACCACGGGATTTTATTTATGTGAGGCACTACAATTTATTTAACTCACATCATTTGGCGTCAGTATGGAACGCGAACTCAGACCAGAAAGACTTGAAGTGAATCCCACCGCACCGGAAGCGACCCGCATATTCAAACACTGGCTGTTCATCTTCAGCAGATATAAGAGTACTATTGAGGGCTCTGACGATGCATACCTTGGTCTGCTCGAAAATTCGTTGTCTTCAGAAAATTTCGAGTTAGTAGCTGACTGCGAGACCTACGATGCTGCTCTTCAGACACTCAAGTCTACCTTCATGAAGCCGGCAAACGAGGTTGTCGCTCGCCATTGCCTCTCTACTCGAAGACAGACTTCAGGAGAATCTATAGACGAGTACCTATGCGCCCTTCACATGCTCAGTGTTGACTGCGATTTTAAGGTTGTCTCAGCTGAAACTCATCGTGATGAATGTATCCGCGATGCCTTCATCTCTGGCCTGGCGTCTCAACACATCCGGACTCGACTTCTCGAAAACAAAAAACTGGATCTTGGTTCTGCGGTCGAACAAGCTCGTGCTCTCGAGATTGCATTGAAGGACTCTCGATGTTACGAGTCTAGTCATCCTGACACCCTACTTACAGCTGCTCTCTCATGTCACTGACATAACCGACTTGTCTGCCTCATCCGAATTAGCCGTAGATCCAGAAAACGCTTGTGCTGCTGTTCGTCGTCAAGCTAAATGTTTCTTCTGTGGAAATAATCGACATCCGCTATCTAATTGCCTTGCGAAAGATGCCACGTGTAATAGGTGACACAAAAGGAGACACTTTGCTAAGGTTTGTAGAAGCTCAGGCAGTTCAGCGTCTGCTTCTTCTGTTTCTGCAACCCTCGCGTCCATTCCTCATGATGAACTTAAAGCTTCCACTGTTACAATATATCTCGGAAATTCTCCTGTAAGTGCTCTTCTGGACACTGGGAGTTCTGAGAACTTTATTTCTTCATCGATTGCTTGAAGGTTGAATCTTCGAGTCGATCCTCATGATGGCGTTATAGCCATGGCATCCACACGGTTCACATTTTTTATGCAGAGGTGCGTCTGTTCATTTTGTCAGGTCTTTGTATGGATGTTATCCTTGGCCTTCCTTTCTTGAGACGTCATTCTAACATGCGTGTGTCCTATGGTGGCTCTCAACCCTGTCTAAAAATCTGTTCCCTTGCTGCTTTGTCTATTCCCCCCTCCTCGAATTTTTAAGAATTTATCACCCGATTGTAAGTCAGTCACGACCAAGTCATGGAGATTCAACTCGTCTGATGCGGAGTTCATTCGTTCTGAAGTGGCTCGACTTTTGGCGGAGGATAGCACTGAACCTTTTGAATCACCATGGAGAGCTCAGGTTATTGTTGTTGTCGACCACTACCAGAAACGACGAATGGTGGTTGACTACTCGGAAACCATAAACCGATTCACCTATCTGGATGCTTACCCTCTTCCGAACATTGAAGAGTTGGTAAATAATATTGCCAATTATAACGTCTTCAGTACTAGTGATTTAAAAAGTGCATACCATCTTATTCCTCTTACCTTACCTTACAACCTTACAAAGGTTCCGCGCGATGACTTCTCATTTCGCGAAGGTCAAGCTTGTCGCCCCTCCTCTCGAGTTGGCCTGGTGAAGTAGTGAGTTGGATTCTTGCGCTCTCCACCTCACATAGCCAGGTACGCCAGGCTCATCGGGGATTGTTCTGAGCTAGGCGTCTAGTCTTCTTTTGAAGATTTCCACTGCAACTCCCTTCGTGTTTCTTAGGTCTTTGGGCAACTGATTAAACAGTTTTGGTCCTCTCACTACAAAACTATTTTCTTTCAGGGTTAAGGATGTTCCCTGTCTCGCTTTCAATTTGGGAATACGACACAGTCTACCGCTTCTACTTTCCACCGTTGTTTGGGGAGTTATGGGATTCAAAGTAAGATTAGGGACTAGTTTCTCCATTATTTTCCAAGTGTAAATAATGGTGTATCTCTCTCTTCTCCTTTCCAGTGAATATAGGTCTAGTTCTCGTAACCTTTCCCAGTAATTTAGTTCTTTGCACCCATTGATCTTGGCTGTGACGCTTCTTTGGATCCCCTCCAGCTGTCTAATGTCTTCTTTTTTATATGGGGATGTTAGGACCGAGCAGTATTCCAATTTGGGTATTATCAGGGTTTTCAGTAGAGGAATCATTACATTCCTATCCCTTCGTTTAAAGGTTCTCAATATCTGACCCGTTATTCTCTTTGCTCTGTTTACTGCTATCTTATTTTGTTTCAAATTTCGCATCATCTGTCATTACAAATTTACAACCCCTAAATCTTTTGCTCTGGAATTTCTCTGAATTTCCTGTCCATTTGGGGTATATTCCTTGGACTTTAGGTCTTCTCTTTTTCCGTACCGTAATAGCTGAAATTTCTCGGTGTTAAACTTCATAGTGTTGTCTTCCGTCCACTTGTAGATTTTGTTTATGTCGGTTTGTAGAGATCCTATGTCTTCTGGGTTTCTTATTTTTCTACTGATCTTTGTGTCATCCGCAAAGGATGTTACTGTGCTGTCTCTGGTAACGTCCTCATCTATGTCAGTTAGCATGATTATGAATAGTGGAGCTAATACTGTTCCTTGTGGTACACGAAGACAATACTAGTACCTTTACCGGATTTGAAGCTGATGGCAAGTTGTATCAATTCAAGAGACTGAGCTTTGGACTGACGAATGGAGTCGCTTGCTTTCAGCGGATAATGGACGACTTTATTAGTAGAAACGATCTGAAAGGGACTTTCGCATATCTCGACGATGTCACTATTTGTGGCTCTAATCAGGAAGAACATAATGAGAATTTGCGGCAATTCTTTGAAGCTGCCTCGAAGTATGGTATGACATTAAACCAGGAAAAAAGCAAGTTTTCTTCTAGCTCAATACGTTTATTGGGGTATGTGGTGGATTGGTGTGACTAAAAGTTTGCAGATCGACACACCAAAAAAAACACCTTAATAATAAAAACTAATATTGATCTGGCAACACCGGTTTTGATGGATTAGGGCGGCTAGGCAGCGATGATGTTTTGGGATGATCATGAGCATTGCGATTATGGATGTAGTGTTGATTGTCGTTGTATTATTGTGAACTACTAGCCTATCTAGATATACTGATATAGCTATTGACTAACTAATAGACTGACAACTGCTAGACTAACGACTATTACTGGCTATCTAGAATATTGTCTGGAACTGTTGTTCTATACTTGAGGTGAGTCTATAATTATTTTATTGTGTAACTTAATTCTGGTTATTGCACTATATCTGTGTATAGTGTATGAACCATAGCCTTATCTACCAGCCACTACATTGGGCTAGTGAAGTGCAAATTGCTATCCTACAGTTCAAGGGTTCTTGTATTGAGCCTAGTTTGGGTTTAGGCTATTTTGATTATACCCGTTATTGGTCAAATAGGCCCCTATTCGGAGGGCGAGGAAGATTTTGACACGTACACAGAGTGTTGTTGTTTTTTGCAGCGAATTCTATACCAGATGATAAAAGGGTACCATCTTTTTTAACTCTAATAGGCCCTAAAACTTATAGTCTAGTTAAAGATCTTGTAGCTCCTAAGAGTACAGCAGAGTATAGCTATAGGGTCATTCCATGTCAGTTCAACGGCGAAAAAAATGTGACCATCACCGATTTTTTTTTAAAATTGGCACACGTATAGAACTCTGTGAGGAAAACAGAATGACGCTTGTTTCAACACTCTAGGTCATATGGTTCCGGAGATATGGCAATTCGAATTTTGTTAAAAAAGGTCAATTTCCAAGGTCATACCATATTTCAACATGAAATATCTCGGCTCCTATTGCACTTACAGACCATTTAAACACCATTTTAAAGCTTTTAAGCAGATCTACAACTTTGTTTCTATTCATAAGTTGATCTTATTTTTTACCTTTGACCTTGTGTAGGTCATTTGATGTCACAACCGATGTTTTTCTCCTTTCACCCAATTTTGAGTACACATGTCTACCTTAATCTAGAACAAGATTTTTAGTGTTGATTAAGTTAGTATAGACGCTACAGCCATTTCAGTGGACCATACCTACCTCCATTTTGACCAAGTACCTTTTTCCACCAAACTTTGGAGCACCGTATCTTTGGAACTGTTTGAGCTAGAGTGTTGAGAAAAATACCATTAGATTTTTCTTACTGAGATATATAAAGTCTGCTAATTTTCAAAAAAATTGGTAATTATCTAACCTAACCTAACCCAGTTATTTGGTCAAATAAGTATCCGGCCCTATTATAATTTTTTTTTTTTGTGTATTCCAGAGAATTATATAATATAGGTAATTTAAATTAAATAGTTAATTAATTTATATGGACATTCAAAAGTGTGAAGAACTTCGAACCTGCTATCCTGTTTAAAGGTAAAGCTATGTACGTATATAAGTACCTTATACTAGGCTATAGGTACTACCCTATAGAATAAGTTCAGTTTTAAGAGTTAGATAAGTTTTAAATTTTAATAGAATTACTTAACTTTGTGTATTTGTTCATTGTGTACAACAGTATGTACCCATGTGAAAATAAGCTTATTTAAACCTTGGGGCAAGTTTTTTTTTGGCATCTGCATTTATTCCAATCTGTAAATCAAACTGCACATTTTTTCTTGTTGTAGACCTTTGAAACAAGATCAGTAGGTCCCAAATTTTATTTGTGCCATCTAAGCAAAAATATCTTTTAACAGGGTTGGATACAATGAATAATTATAATTGTATTTTTAATTAATTGATCCTAATTTCCATTAATTGTATTTTTAATTAATTGATCCTAATTTCCATTAATTGTAATTGTAATTGATTCAAAATAAAATACAAATAAAGGTAATTGTAATTGATTTTTGAGCTATAACTGATGTAATTGATCAATTAATGTCAATTGTTAAAAATTATACCCCTAGATCTGGCAGTCATACATCATCCAATGAAAATAAACTTTTGATAATTTATTTAGTTATACTTAGATATAGATATACTATATTTTTATAGATATATATTTATTTTAGATATATATTTAGATATATAGAATAGATAGTTATATTTGCGTAATTGTAATTGGTGAGGTTGTTTTTCGAGGCAAATTCCATTCCTGATGCTAAGAAAGTACCTACCTTTTTAACTATAATAGGCCCTAAAACGTTTGGCTTAGTTATGGACCTAGTTTCTCCTAAAGCACCGGAAACTTGCACCTATAGTGAATTGGTACAGGCCCTAACCAATCACTACAAACCCCGAGTAGTTCTCATCTATGAACGTTTCAAATTTTATTCGAGGCATCAGACGGTAAATGAAAGCATTGCAGAGTTTGTTGCAGGAATAAAAAGCCATAGCCGTACGTGTAAATTTGGGGACAAATTAGACGAAATGCTAAGAGATAGGTTTGTAATGGGTCTCAAAGAGGAGTCTACCCAGAGAGCCCTATTAGCCATACAGGACCTAACTTTTAGTCAGGCTGTAGAAATAGCTATGGCTAGAGAAGCAGCTGCTGAAGATGTTAGAGCTTTTAGCGATCACAGTAGTAAAGCCCAACACGTAAATAGCTTTAAATCTTCTAGGCCTGGCAGACCTAATGAGCCTACTAGACAGGCAAATAAAAGGTATGAGGCAAATACGACTAAGCCTACTAATTCTACTAAGCCTTCCAAGCCATGTACGGGGTGTGGAAAACACCATCGGAAGAAGGACTGCCCCTTTAAAGAAGCAGTTTGCCGAAACTAGTAAAATAGGCCACATAGCTAAAGTGTGTTTTTCAAAGAAAACAAAGGGTGAAAATTCTAATTTTAACATTTCTAGTGTAAATCCTCAAAGGAGAAATACTTCGAACATTGGAGTGGAGTACCTATTTTATGAGCAGCAAAGTGGGAATAATACAGGCCCATATATTGTAGAGGTAGGCCTAAATGGAATTACAGTTCCTCTAGAACTAGATACAGGTGCTGCCCGAACTGTCATGTCCAAACAGTTTTTGACAAAACTTTCAAAAATACCTAAACTACATGCATCTAAAACATATTAAAAAATATGGGGACATACAAATACCTATTTGTGGAGAAGCATCCGTCACAGTTACACTCAACAGAAAACTTTGTCTCATCCCTTAACCCTTTTAGTGGTGGATGAGCAAGGGCCTACTCTACTAGGCCGTGATTGGATTGATGCTTTGAAAATGCCGATTGACAAAATCTTGCCAAAGGGTCAGGCAGATGTGCATACACTCTCATATCCGTCTGACATAGACTCATTGTTAAGGGAGTTTTCTTCTGTTTTTGGGCCTGAAGTAGGCAACCTAAAAGGCCATCAGGTCTGTATAGAAGTAGATCCTAATGTAACTCCGAAATTTTGTAAGGCTCGTTCAATTGCGCATGCACTGCGGGAGAAGGTAGATTTAGAAATTGACAGGCTGCTAAAGATAAAATTATCGAACCAGTCACACACGCTAAGTGGGCTGCCCCAGTAGTTCCTGTACTAAAACCGGACAAGTCCGTGCGGTTATGTGGGGATTACCGTTTAACAGCAAATAGAGCCGTCCTTCTAGATTGCTATCCTATACCCAAGCCTGATGAATTATTTAGCTCTCTTGCTGGGGGTAAATATTTCACAAAACTCGATATGTCCCAAGCCTATGCTCAACTAAGTTTAGATGAAAACTCTAAAGAATAACTATCATAAATACGCACCGAGGCCTATATAAGTACAATAGGCTATGCTATGGAATAGCATCGGCTCCGGGTATTTTTCAGAGGACAATGGACCAAGTTCTAGGTCACATTCCAGGGGTACTTTGCTTTCTAGATGATGTCCTCATTTCAGGTTCGTCTAAAAAAGAACACCTAACTAGATTAACCACGTTCTAAAAAGACTCCGGGATGCCGGACTTAAGCTAAAGAGAGAAAAGTGTTCATGGGTCACTAACGAGGTTTCATATTTAGGGTTCCGCATAGATGCCTCAGGCATTCATCCAACGGTGGATAAACTAGAAGCAATAAAAAATGCACCACCTCCACAAAACATCACACAGTTACAAGCTTATTTAGGTCTCCTAAACTTTTATAGGAAATTTTTGCCTAATGCATCGACTTTCCTTGAACCCCTAAATAAGCTATTACGATCTGGGGAACAGTGGAGATGGGAGAAAACTCAAAAGGAAGCATTTGAGGCTTCCAAGGACGTACTACTAAAGTCCACTCTCCTAGTGCATTATGATCCTAAACTTCCTCTCGTAGTTTCAGCAGACAGCAGTTCTTATGGAATTGGGGCAGTGTTATCTCACCACATTGATGGTGTAGATAGGCCTATCTGTTTTGCTTCTAGAACACTAACTGAGACTGAAAGACGATATGCACAAGTGGAACGTGAAGCATTAGCCTTAGTATTTGCAGTAAAAAAATTTCATTTCTATCTATGGGGTCATGAATTTAAACTAATTACTGACCATAAGCCTCTTTTAGGTTTATTTTCACCTAATAAAAATATTCCAGTTATGGCCTCAGGTAGGATTCAACGATGGGCACTGATTCTACAAGCCTATAAATTTGACTTAGTACATCGGTCAGGTAAACTTCTAGGTACGGCTGATGCGCTAAGTAGGTTGCCCTTAGAAAATCCAAATGATTGTGTACCTATACCTACAGAATGGGTTCACTTGGTGGAGTTTTTGGAATCCACTCCAGTATCTGCGGTACAAATAGAGCAGTGGACAAAATCAGACCCTATTCTGTCTAGGGTCATCCATTTCTGCTCAGTTGGTTGGCCTACTAAGGTTGAGAGTGAATTACAGCCTTTTTATCAACGTCAGTCTGGCCTCTCGATTCAAAATGGCTGTCTCTTATGGGGCCACAGAGTGATAATTCCAAATGAAGGCAGGTCGAATTTAGTGAAGGAACTTCACGCTGAACACATGGGTGCAACAAAAATGAAAGAGCTGGCGAGAGCTTATTTCTGGTGGCCTGGTTTAGATGGAGAACTCGAATCATTGGTTCGTTCCTGTCAAAGCTGCCTAGAGAACAGAGATCTCCCAAGGAAAAGTCCACTTCATCCTTGGGAATGGCCTACTATACCGTGGCATAGGATCCATGTTGACTATGCAGGTCCTATAAATAATATTTATTTCCTAGTCATTGTGGACGCCTACTGTAAGTGGGTGAAAATTTTTCCAACCACTTCCACGACTTCGGGTGTTACTATTCGCTTACTCCGTTCGGTTTACCCGTAGTCCTGGTTTCCGACAATGGTACTTGTTTTACCAATGAGGAATTTCGTTCTTTTGTCCACCTAAATGGCATTAGACATGTCCGGTCTAGTGTTTTCCACCCGTCTACTAACGGTCTCGCGGAAAACATGGTCCGTACTTTCAAGTCGGCCTTGCGTCATTCTCGTGGGAAGGAAATGCAAGTGGTGTTGGATAAATTTTTCTTTAAATATCGAATAACACCTCACACCACGACGGGGTGTCTCCCTCTAAACTTATGATTGGCCGGGTAATTCGTTCAGTTTTCGATTTGTTACGTCCAAATGAAACGTCACAACAACGAGTTTTACGCCATCAGGAAAAACAGAAGTTGTACCACGACACTAAAAGAGGGAGAGTTATAGAAGCGCAACCTAATGATCCAGTTATGATTCGCAGCTATGGGGCTGGACCAAAATGGGTTCCTGCAACTGTGCAGGAGAGAACGGGCCCTGTTTCCTTCAAGTGCCAACTAGAAGATGGTCGTTCTATTAAACACCATCAGGACCAGATATGGGATCGTGAATTGCAGAATGACCAGAGTCTTCCGGAAGAGAGAATCGATCCTCCGGAAAATGGTTCAATTCGCTCGCCTATGCAGGTTGCACCAAATCCTACTACATCAAACCCGCTCCAGAAGTCGTCTAGGGCCCCTCATCCCCCTGACAGACTAAACTTGTAGGGGAGGAGTGAGGTGACGTGTGTGTGTGTATATATATATATATGTATATAGTCGAAAGTCACTAAAAGGGAAATATCACTAAATCTAAGCTGAATGGCAACACGAAGGCATAAACGGACCAACGCGGCTGTTCGGATTGTTTTGGGCTAGTCTAGAGATGTTTTTTTCCTATCTGACCAATTCGTTGGTGCTGAGTGTAATTACGTGGTGTTTCTAGGGTGACAAATGGGGTAGAAAGTTGTCAGTACTTAAGTATAGTTAGGGGAAATGTCTATAGCTTCTAAATTAGTAAAGTAAGAGAGAGATAGGTAGGCTGTTTGTGGGACGCAGGAATCTATGGTAGGCCCAGGAAAATCTAATTCTACACACCGGGTAAGTGCTTTTGCCTGTTGTTTAGGAATCTAATAACCTAACGGGGGTATCTAACCCAACGCTATTACAGTTTGTGTGTGTTTGTATAACTCTACCATGGGAAAGTACCATCTAACAATCTATGCCGGTCGCAAGCTAGGAAGCCGGTGACAGAATTTCCCGTTTTAGGCTTTATAAAGCCTGAAACGGCAGTGCATTTGCTGAAGAAACTCAAGCTCAGTCTGGGAATGAACGGATTTTGATGACGATGAACTGTAACGGAACTCTATCAACCTCAAGGAAAACTAAAATTAAGATCTTTAAGTGTGGCCACCTTCAGGGATAAGACTGAGGAGGTTGTATGTGTGATGAAAGAGAGGAATATAGATATTTTAGGTGTTGCTGAAACAAGACTCGAGGGGGAGGGCAGCAGAATTCTACATGAAAACTTCCGATTTATTTATAAGGGAAGCCAAGATGACACCCATCACGGAGTCGGTTTTATTCTATGCCCTGGGCTGGCAAATAGGGTTGAGGACATAGTTTATTGCAGTGAGAAGATCATATCCATTGCACTTAAGCTCAAGGATGTAAAGCTGTGTGTAATCCAGGTGTATGCGCCACAACAGGGCAGAAGTGAGCAGAATTTTTTTGACGATCTGCAGTACGTGCTGGATTTAGTAAATAATGGAGGAAAGAAAATTATCATCATCGTTGATATGAATGGGCATGTTGGAAGTGAAAGGAAGGACTGAGATAGAGAACGTGATTGGCAGTTTTGGCATTGGTAATAAGAATAACGAGGGAGAAAGAATTATTGATTTCAGCGTGAGAAATGGGGCTGGCTATTATGAATACATATTTTAGGCATCGAGACCAACATTAGTGGACGGTGGTACTGGTGGAATCAAGATCTTCAAACAAACACTTTATTTCAGACTTATCAGGTACAAACATTATACAAGAGGTCCATAGAAGATTAAGAGACAGTTGTCTGGAGCACTGACTAAGTAGGCCAGTGAATCACTGTGCATAATTTATATATAATTGCCTACTCCAATGCTTCCAGATTTAAGATTTATAAAATATATCAGAGACCAGTCCACTAACCATGGCTTCTATTATCTTATTGACTGACTCACCAAGCCTAGTGATAAATCTAAATACAAAATTGCGAATGACACTGGCACACTTATGCACCTTAATGACTACAAACAGCATACTGACACAAGAAGGAGCACCACTTATAAATCTTGGAGTTCTTAATAAACTAAAAATATTATTATATGCAACATATAATTTTTCAAATTATACATCCTGTAGTTCCACCACAAATGAGCTGTATACACATTGGAGTACAAAAAGTTTTGAACAAAATTAACTTAACATCTAATGTACACAGGAAATTTTCTAACCAAAGAATTTCCCGAGCGTATAATTGTCTACATTGCCTTACAATATCACAGTTATCTGAAAGACTATCAGTTAGTATGTGGCGAAGATACTTAGGCTGGATCACTTCTGACACCACCATACCATTCAATTGAAATTCAGGAAATTTTGTATATTTGTAAGCCTTGGTCCTCCTAATCATAACATGACTTTTAGCAGGATTATATTTTATGTCGTTATCTTTCCCATACCTTTCACCAGGGCCGGATTAACCATTAAGCAAAATAAGCCCGTGCTTAGGGCATCAAGGGAAGGGGGGCACCACAGAAATTTTCCATTGTCGGATTTACCATGGATTTATTATACTATTATAATCGCGGCTTATAGCCTATAAGCTGTTGAAAACTGAATTATATATATTCATATATAGTATTTATTTTTTTTCATTGTTTGAATTTGTAGTGAACAACAACCCTTTTGAGAGAATAAATATATTTCGTTGTAATCACACACTTTACGCTTTGCGTTATTATTTTGTTTATATCAAATCTTTGAGCGCCATATTAAAAATACATATAGATTAAATATTTTCGTGTGCTATAGGAAGTTATTCTGAACGTGTGATTTGTGCATATAATATTAAATATATATTTTACATAATCATTTGGTATTGTTTTACAGAAAGATTTAGGTTTATAGAATTGTAATATAAATTAATATTAAAAAAAGAAACTATAAACTCTATATTGCTGTTGTATCAAGTGATGTTTATCACGGCCATTATAATAATAAGATATACTGACCTAAGTTAATTAGCGTTGAAGAAGTTTATCTGTTGCTCTCTCTTCTTCTCTAGGGTAAGCCTATGAAGTGTACTTTATTTGTATATATAACAATATTTTATCATACACGTATCTATTTTATAATTTATTTATCTATTGTCATAACAGTATAAAAGAATTTAGATTGTAATAACCAGAGTGAATAATTTGTAATGTATATATAACATCAAACGTAGTTAGGACAATTTAGGCCCTAAGCAAATGTTCATATTTCCTATAATTAAATATTGTGTTTTAAATAAATAAATAAATGTAAATATAAAATGTGGCTCGTTAATAGTGAAATGTTAATATTGATATTTTTATAGATTGCGTATTATTAATTCTAATGTTAAGTATTTTTATTTTATAGGTTTCGGTTCCTTCTTTTGGTTCCTTCTTTCGATTTGATTTGTATTCAACATTTCGAGTTGATATTTCGGTTGAGTTATATTTAATTGCCACTTATATTTAAATTGCCACTTTGGTTGTGTACGGTTCCCATTTTGTCTTTCTGAGAATAAAAGAACAAAGCCAAGATTGTGATATGTGTAACTGTGTTGATTGCCACATAATATACAAATAAAATATTCTTTTTATTTCTGTATTTTACAGACCCCAAGAACCAAGATGAAACGTGTTCAGTTAAGTGGTGCACAAAAGCGAAAACTATCAAAAGAGAAACAAGAGAAGACTTTGGATTTAGAGTCCAAGACTGCAAAGCTGACTGATTTCTTCACACAAGTTCCACGACCACAACGTCAACATGATATACCGATTCTGAATCAAAACCAATCTCCGTCATCAGAAGTGGACACAAATACCACTTTGATCACTTCAAAATCAAAATATGATGACGTTGGAATCACCGAGGTGTCACAAGCAGGTTTGTGAAAAATGCTCTGTATGAATTGGTCCACAATTAACCCACCCCTTATTTCTCCAGTCTAACTATAGAGTAGATCAAGTCTAGCCTAGAGGGGTCAGCCTAGAGATTCCGGAAATGGTCCAGAGCGGGCAGATAAATTGAGGTCCACAGTAGGATTCCTCACCAAACTAGGTTAGGGCAATCTACCTTCACCTTTGTTAAACTATGAGTTGATGCTGGGTCTTAGGCCACAATGTAGGCCTAAGTTGTCTGACCCAGCTTAATTTAATGAGTTTAATTTGCTGGGTTAAAAACACAATTAGTCACTTACTGCTAGTTATTAGAGAGTCTCTTTTCTCCTTCCTGTATAATTGTCGAGAGCGTACTTGCTGGTGGGGATCTTTCTTCGTTGTCTGTTCTTGCCCCTTCCCCAGTTCCGTCTTCTCGCCTCGTTCTTCGTTTTCGTTCTCCTTTGTTCTCCTCTTCGCGGGGCTTTTTCCACCAGCGTTGTCTTGGTTTTTTCCCGGTTGGTTGATCGGTAATGTATATCTATTACCGAGCACGCTCTTCTCACACAGTATATAAATACTAGTGTGGAGAATAACTCTGGTGAGCAACCAATTGGTTTCATCCACCCAGTTATTGACATAAAAGGAATTTAATAATTGTTAGATTAACTACCTACCTACTCAGTGAACCATTTTCGTTACCTCCCAACTACCCACTCATCAGTTTTCCATATACTGGGGGCCCCGGGAGATAAAAATTTTGGTGTCATTGTCACCAATTTTTATGTCCGAGTGTAGACTAGCTAACTATTTGACTGTAAATGCCTGCTAATCTGATTAACAGTGCCTATCCTCACCTTCTCATGGAGAAGGTGTAGCATTTAATTAGAAGAGAAAATATACATCCATAGGATGAAACTATCTATGGTCTTTACCATAAGAAAAGAAAAAGTGAAAGTTAGAAAATAAAATTACAATTCCCCAGCATCTATTTTTTGTTGTAAAAATAGTCGCGCCTTTAATGCTGTTTGTCGCTGAGGTCTTGTGTCTGTCAATGTTGTAGTAGGATGCGTTACCACTCCTACTGTCAAAGGAATAGTTACTGGAAGTTCAGTGTCTCCAGTTGTTACTGTCAGTGGAGAAGGTTCTCCAAAGTCCATTGTTTTGGGTCCAGACTCTAAAGGGTACAAAAGAGAAATGTCTCTTGTTGTGTCACCCGTTGAAGTCCTTAATTTGACCACTCTTGTTACCCCGTCTGCCCCTGGTCTGAGTTCTGAAACTCTAGCCAGAGGCCAGTATTGTCTCGGAGTACTGTCATGTATGAGAACAAGGTCCCCTACCTTAATTGTGTCAGACCAATCCTTCTTAGTCATTTGTTTATGTCTCTCCCTTAGACCCATCAAGTACTCAGTTTTCCACTGTTTAATAAAATGAGCTTTAACTCTAGTTAAGTGTTGTAACTTAGTCTGGAGTTCATCGTGTCGTTGAGTCCAGTTTGGGTCTTCTGAAGTCTATATTGTAGTCCGGCAGGAGACTAACTTGTTCTCCCCGAATCAAATGATTTGGAGTTAATGGTTCCGGGTCATTAATGTTGTCACTCACATAAGTGAGTGGTCTATTGTTGATGATGTTCTCAATCTCAGCCAGGAGAGTGAGCAACTCAAATAAGTGTATCTGTTTTTTACCAATTGCTTTCTTCAAGCAATTCTTTACTGTTTGTATATTCCTCTCCCAGATAGAACCATACCAAGGAGAGGCAACCGGAATATACTTCCACTTTATGTTTGAATTTTTTATATATAATTGTGTGAGTTCATCGCTTAACAAGTCGTGGATGACTTGTTCAGTGTTTTTCTGATGATTAATGTTGTCAAATAGCTAAATCTAGGTAAAAGGATTGGATGTTTGCTTTTGTATGACAGTTTTGATTTGTCTAATCTCCCTTTACACCTTAGAAGGCCTTCCTCATCTCTGAACAAGTTTAGATCCACAACTACTGATGGTACAGGTTCTTTTGTTTGTTTCCCATTAGTTAAGAATTCTAACTCTTTATTGTACTCTTTTTGTTGTGCATGGCCTATCCAGTACTTGGTTGCAACTTCTGTATAATTATGATTGTTTTTATTTAGCTGTTTGTTTATTGTAGTTAAACAGTTGTGAGCAAACCTCAAACAGTAAGCTGTGACCCTGACAAGTTTACTGAAATCAGAATAATGTTCATAATTAGTGATTGGTTCAACCTTTTCATTTGAAAAGATTAAATTTAATGTCAAGTTAACTTGTTCCACAGGCCATTGGTCTGTATTACAGAGCCACTTAGGTCCCATAAACCAAGTTTTGTTTGACTTCAACAACTTGTAGGATAAACCTCTGGTCAGAAAGTCTGCTGGATTTTGTTTAGTTGGAACATAGTGAAAGTTTACTTGTAGGCTTTCATTAGCTTCAGCTATTTCTTTTAGCCAATTTCTTACAAAGATATTCTTACTATTAATGCTATCATACCGTATCCAGGCAAGACAAATCTGACTGTCAAGCCAGATGTGGATATCAGTTATGTTCACATCATGGTAAGCATCCTTAAGCAATGAAATGGTTTTAATGGCTAATGCAGCAGCCAATAGTTCCAAATGAGGTATGGTTCGGGTAGGTTTGAGAGGTGCAACTTTCCCTTTTGCATAAATTAGATGACTTTCTGTAGGACTTACAAGATACGCACAGCACCCATAAGCTTGTGTGCTTGCATCAGATCAGCAAACACATGAAGTCTCTGGGGCTTATCCCTAAACCCACAGCACCTTTGAATTTTAATGTTCTGCACTTTTGTTAAATCAGCAGCTAGCTTCTTCCAAGATTTTTGATTTTCATTTGTTATTGGATCATCCCACCCAACATTTGTCCTCCAAATTTCTTGGAGGAGAATCTTTGATTTTATTGTTGAAGGCAGGAATAGACCCATGGGATCAAAAATTTTGGAAGCCTCTGATAATATTTGTCTTTTAGTATTTGCTTCCTCATCAAGTTTAAAACCTTTAGTACAGATTGAATCATGACTGTTAGAAGTTGCAGCCAAATACCAGTTCATACCTAAAGTTTTAACTCTGTCTGATGGCTCAGTAAGACCATTATTATCCTTTAAAATCTTTTTGTTTAAATCCTCATCATTTGAAATCCACTCTCTAAGTTCAAAGTTACCTTGTTGCATAATGTTTTGAGTGTGTTCATAGACTTCAGATAATTCAGATTTTGTTGTTGTTGAGCCTATTAGATTGTCTACGTAAAAATGTTCCTTAAGGAAGTTCAATGTTAAAGAGTTATTAAACTGGTTCAAATGATGTCCAATTGTCAATGCTAATAGGCTAGGTGAGCAATTGGCTCCAAACAACACAACATTAAATCTATAGGTTATGAACCCTTTATTCAAATCAAATGGATCCTTGAACCATAAAAACCTAAGTTAGTTCTTATCATATTCATTTTTAAGATTTATTCTCAAAAATGCCTTTGAAATGTCACTTTGTACGGCATATTTATCTAACCTGAACCTCAGTAAGATCTTCACAAGGTCAGAAATGAGATTAGGACCCTCAATCAGGCAATCATTCAAACTGTGTTTATCACTGTCTTTGAGGCTACAGTTATATACTACTCTGAGTTTTGTTGTTGGGGCATCTTGTCGATAAACCCCCCTGTGGGTTAAATAATGACAACCATCTTTTTTAAAAGGGTTATTTGTTACTTCTTCAACGAAGCCTTTCTGTAGCTGTTCTTTGAAGACATCACTGTACTTTTTAATATTATTATCTTGTTTGAGTTTTTTCATTACTTTATATAAATGTCCTTTAGCTACTTTGAGATTGTCTCTTAAAGTTGGACAATTTATTTTCCAAGGTAACTCAATAAAATAACTATTGTCTTTGCACTGAATGGTGTCTTCAAATCTTTCTACCATTAACTGATCTTCTGAAGTTTGATTTGTGTCATGTATACCCACAGATTCTAGCAACCATAAAGTTTGAATTGCCTCATCCAAAGTTTCATTTGATAATGATGAATTAATGTTCTCAGTTGATATAATATTATTCAAAGTGTTGCTATTCTTACAGGTGTTATGTAGGACTGAGTTGAGGCACATAGTATTTGTTAGTCATGAACTGTTTTGGTTTAGGTCTAGGTTGTATTTGGATAGGTCACCCAAAGGGGCTATCCCTGATATAGTCTGATAAGCTATACCATTACCTATCTTTACTATGCCCTTATGAATAAGATTAATATAATTTGCCCCTATTAACATTTCAATGTTAGCTACTGTGTTGTTTGTGATATGTCTCTCAGCTATTTTGTAGTGTTTTCCCAAATGATTTATGGTTTGTTCTAGTTTGGGTATAACCAGTTTGTTTTGTCCTACTTTAGAAATAATAACTGCTTCAATTTTCTCTAATTTATTTTCTAAATGTAGTTCCAGGTCAATTGTCTTATAGCTATTTTTGTCCGAGTTATCCTTAACAAAGGATGCAATATTGAGGTTTTGTTCATTCGGGTTTGGTGTCAAACCCAATTTATTAACTACATTTTGTGAAACAAATGTTTGTTGAGAACAACAGTCTATAAGACATCTCACTGGAGTGGTGCTACCCTCACTATTCACTAAGTCCAAAGTAATAGTTGGTAAAAGAATCTCAGTGTTTTTTGTTACGTTGTTTGAACAAACAGAATGTCCCATGAAAGTGGCATTTTCTTGATTACCTTTGTTTGGTGGAGGTATCTTTTGAGTTTGAGTACTATTGTTTGGACACTTTGGTGAATCACACATTGATGAAACATGTCGTAAACTTTTACAAAACTTACACTTGAATCTTAACCTAGATTTACAGTCTTTCTTATAATGTCCCTGGCCAGTACACTTTTTACATAGGTTCAACTGTTCACATTTTAGCTCTTTGGTTAAAGTCTGAATATTTGTCACACCCAGTACTACTGTGTTCATTACTTGCACAAAATTTGCAATGTAGTGTGTAAGTTGAGGCAGCAGTTACATTAAAGTTCTGTAATGTAGGTGTTCGTGTATTACAGTTGGTCACATTTGATTCTACAGTATCAAGTTTTGTCTGTTTGGCTGTAGCTAGTTGGTCTCTGGGAACAGTCTTTGGTTTATCCATAGTCTGGGTCTTATTTTGTGTTGGAATATCTCAATTTGTAATTAGTTAGGATATTTGGAAAGTGTTTTCTGATACTTTCAAGATTAGGATAATTTTCTCCCGTCTTTAGAATTAAAATATCTTTAACCCTCAAAGGAAGGCACCTAAGAACTATGCCTTGTATAATCCAAGATGAAGCTTTAATATCTATCTCATTGCTAACCAGTTGTCCTATAATAGCTTCTAATTTTTGTATAAAAATTTTCCATATTACTATGGTTATCTTTTATGGGTGCAAAATCAAAAATTTGTTGAGATAATTCATATACAATCTCATCTTTATTAATGTAATTACGTTTTAAGAGATCAATAGCTACTTCATATGAATTCCCTACGGCTGGTAAATAGGCTATCAGGTTATAGGCTGGGCCTTTAAGGAAACTAGTTAAGTAGCTAAACTTTTCAACAGTTGAAATATAAGGTTTATTACCTATTAAACTCTCAAATTTGTCAATGAAAGATGGGAATTGTACCGTGTCCCCTTCAAATATTGGTACTAGCAAAATGGGTAACTGAGCCCTCAATTCTTGTGACTCAGGATTTAGCATGCCACTTAAATTTTGTTGAAGGTTAGCTCTACTTTGATTAAAATCAGAATTAGGTTTATTTGGTGTTAAGTCAGTCAAACGAGACCGTAGTCTCCTTATTTGCTGTTCAATTGAGATTACCTGAACATCATTATCAGCGTAAAGGTCTATCAATTGTTCTTCAGCCATTTCGGATTCAACTAACTCTGAAATACTCTCATCAATGGCTATTATTTCCTTCTTTTTAGTTTCCAATTTAAGAATTACACACTCTAAATCTTCCTTACCTGGTTGTGTAATATTGTTAAAAGTGTTCTTGGCCTTTGTAACAGCACCCAACTTTGCCCCCTTTTCTTTTTTAACTTTTTCAATTCTGCACTGTCCATGTTTAAGTCAAAATTGTTTAACTGGGGATCGTAATGAAATAGAGGACAAGAAGAAATTACCAGAGAAGAGAGAGCACAGACAAAACAGTCAAGTTTTAAATTTGGTTTAATCCCCACCAAGTACTTATGTGTCACTCAGGTCTAAGCTTATAAGAGAATGAGACTCCTTAAATGTAAATGTTTTCTAGTTAGGCCCTAGGTTGTAGACCTAATTAGGCTTGATTAGGTTAGGCTTAGGCTAGACCATTTAGCCTAATTCTGCAATTTTTGTTAAGTAAGGTTAAGGTTTGTAAATTCCCCACACACGGACCACCAATGTGAAAAATGCTCTCTATGAATTGGTCCACAATTAACCCACCCCTTATTTCTCCAGTCTAACTATAGAGTAGATCAAGTCTAGCCTAGAGGGGTCAGCCTAGAGATTCCGGAAATGGTCCAGAGCGAGCAGATAAATTGAGGTCCACAGTAGGATTCCTCACCAAACTAGGTTAGGGCAATCTACCTTCACCTTTGTTAAGCTATGAGTTGATGTTGGGTCTTAGGCCACAATGTAGGCCTAAGTTGTCTGACCCAGCTTAATTTAATGAGTTTAATTTGCTGGGTTAAAAACACAATTAGTCACTTACTGCTAGTTATTAGAGAGTCTCTTTTCTCCTTCCTGTATAATTGTCGAGAGCGTACTTGCTGGTGGGGATCTTTCTTCGTTGTCTGTTCTTGCCCCTTCCCCAGTTCCGTCTTCTCGCTTCGTTCTTCGTTTTCGTTCTCCTTTGTTCTCCTCTTCGCGGGGCTTTTTCCACCAGCGTTGTCTTGGTTTTTTCCCGGTTGGTTGATCGGTAATGTATATCTATTACCGAGCACGCTCTTCTCACACAGTATATAAATACTAGTGTGGAGAATAACTCTGGTGAGCAACCAATTGGTTTCATCCACCCAGTTATTGACATAAAAGGAATTTAATAATTGTTAGATTAACTACCTACCTACTCAGTGAACCATTTTCGTTACCTCCCAACTACCCACTCATCAGTTTTCCATAAGGTTCATCTACCACATGTCTCACTACTGATCTCACTTTGCCTGTAAATTCTCTTGATACCTCTACTGCAAATGTTGATTCAAGTTGCTTTACAAGACATTCTGGGGTTGAAATAATTGCTGAAAATGAAAGTTTAGTGGATCATGGTGATGGTGGTGAAATGAATCAGTCTGCAGAAGATGAAGTAAATATAGCAAAAGATCCCGGGTTGTGGCTTGATTTCTCTGTTGATGATGTGGCTTATTGGATTGCTTGTGGACCCAATGACTGTCAACACCACAATGGGCCATTTGACAAGTCTTACCGGCATTTCAGTAGTGGCAAACCAGCAAGATACTGTTCACAAAAACTTTTCGTTGGGACAAAAGCCAATGGTGAGAAATACAAGAGAGAGTGGTTATTGTATTCACCATCAACAGGATCAGTTTACTGTTATGTTTGTAAACTGTTTGCTCCTAAAAATGTCTCACATTTTGTTATAAGAGAAGGGTTCAGTGACTGGCGAAATACTATTGTAATTGATCATCATGAAAAAAGCACTACTCACCGAGACTCTATGCTAACATACTTAACTCGCAGACAAGGTGCGGGGTTGGGACAACAGTTGGAAAAACAAATTCAGGAAGAGTGTGATTACTGGGAACATGTCTTGAGGCGTGTCATAGCTGTTATTTGTACGTTAGCTGAACGTGGCTTGTCTTTTCGAGGAACAGAAGAAAGATTTGGATCATTGCAGAATGGGAATTTTTTAGGGCTGCTTGAGCTCATAAGCCGGTTTGATCCATTTTTAGCAGGTCACATTTTGAAATATGGAAATTCTGGCAAAGGAAATCCTTCTTACCTGTCCAAAACCACCTGTGAGGAACTCATTCAACTAATGGCTCAAAAGGTCCACGCACTCATTGTTGACGAAGTAAAATCTTCTGGTTATTTTAGTTTGTCAGTTGATTCAACACCAGATCTATCACATATCGATCAGTTAAGTGTTGTACTTAGGTACTTAAAAGATGGACAGCCTATTGAACGCTTTTTAACCTTTCTGAAAATGAAAAGCCATACTGGTGAGGAAATGGCAAATCAGGTGTTGCAGTACTTACGTGAAGTTTGTAAGCTAAACTTTTCAAAATGTAGGGGTCAATCTTACGACAACGCTGCCAACATGTCTGGGCGTTATAAGGGGATGCAGCAAAAATTTTTAGAAACAAACAAGTTTGCTATATATGTGCCCTGTGCAGCCCATTCACTAAATCTGGTAGGCCGAAGTGCTGTTGACTGCTGTCAAGAGGCGGTTAATTTCTTCTCTACAGTGCAGTTGCTCTATACCTTTTTTTAGCCTCAACCAGCAGGTGGGAAATTCTTAAAGGTTGTATTGGAAATGAAAGTGTCTTAAAATCCCTCTCTGATACCAGATGGGAGGCACATGCTATGGCAACAGCAGCAATTTTGAAATCTTTCCTTAAAATTTTAGAAGCGTTAGAATGTATAGCTGAAGACCAGTCACAAAAGGGAGACACTAGAAGAGAAGCAAATAATATTGCAAATAAGATGCAAGAGCTAGAATTCGTTTTTATGTTGAATTTTTGGGATGAGATTTTGCAAAATTTTCATAGAGTAAGCAAAGTTCTACAGAATAAGGATGTGAACTTAAAAACATGTGCAGATCTGTATGGATCATTAGCTGACCAACTGTGCACTTCACGAGATGAATTTGAAAGATATGAAGCAGCTACAAAGGAAATGCTACCAGATGTTGATTACAAGGCAGCTCAAACTCGCAAACGTATCAGAAAGAAGGTACCCAATGACGGATGCACCAGAAGTATATTTGAATGCCAGAGATAAATTTCTTATCACCACCTTTTACACAATTGTTGACAAACTTGAAACTGAGATGAGAAGAAGAGGAGAGATATACAAAGAAATAGCAGAGAGATTTTCTTTTCTAAGTGATGTGCCACATAATGTCACCACTTCATCATCTACTGAAATTGAAAGGTATTCTCAGGGTTGTAAAAAGATGATTGATGCTTACCCAGAGGACTTGAACACTAATTTCTCTGCTGAGCTTCAGCAGTTTCACTCATATGTGTGCCATAAGTTCAGTGCAAAAAAAAATGTAAAAACAAGATTCAGTCATGCTGAACTTTATAAAATAATTGTAGAAGACAATATTGAGTGTGCCTTCCCAAATGTAGAAATTGCCTTTCGTATATTTTTAACATTAATGGTCACAAATTGCTCAGCTGAGCGTTCATTTTCTCAGTTGAAGTATATTAAAAATACCAACAGAACAACTATGCAACAAGGCAGGCTGGATGCCTTATCTCTACTAAGTATAGAAGCAGATGTGTTACGTAAGATTAGTTTAAGGATCTGATCAAAGACTTTGCAATTAAAAAAAGTAGGAGAAAACTTTTCAAATATAAATGAAGTGGAAGTATACAAAAATAAACATTATTTTCCATCTTACTGTAAGTTTTGTTTCATTTCAAAAAATAAAATTTTATTTTATGGTTTATTTTTGTTTATATTTTGAATTACATATATATGGGGCACCAAAATCTTTTAAGTGCTTAGGGCCTCTAAAGGTCTTAATCCGGCCCTGCCTTTCACACACCTTCAAAAGTGTGCTGAGCCCTTTTACAGATGGAGAAATAAGAACTAGATCATCTACATACATCAGATGATTAACAATCATTGTACCAATATAGCAGCCTATTTTACAGGTGTTCAGCATAACACAGGTAGATTATCCATATAAACATTGAATAAGTAGGTGGATAATATCCCTCCCTGCCGGACACCATTGGTCACAGAGAATGGCTCAAAACCCCACTCCATCTTGCAATCATTGTCTGGTGATTATACCATAATATTAATATACGGACCAAGTAACCAGTTACATTACGATTTACAAGTTTCATGAATAATTTGTCATGATTAACACGATGCCTTAGAGGCATCCAGGAAACAAAAATACATTAGCATCTAGAGTTTGGTATTTACGAACCATTTCCTTCAAGGCACACGCGCGCGCACACACACACACACACACACACACACACACATATCAGTACTCAAGGCATGCACACACATTTATCAGTACTGTGTTTCTTTTTGAAACCAAATTGGTTATCACTAGTATACAGGTAACATTCAAGTCTATTAATGAGTATATATTTAAACACCTTAGACATATAATACTGACCAAAGCTATTGGCCTATAGTTATCTTTACTGTTGATTTTACCCTTTTTATCTTTTAGTACTGCCGGTGAAACACCATGTATGAGTAAACCTGTAAAGCACAAAGCTAACAGAGGCACTGATCTGTCACTACTAAATTTCAGATGCTCAGCAGAAATACCATCAATACCACATGATTTGTTACAATCTAAACATTTTATGGCCTGTTTAGTCTCAAATACACTAACTCTTGTATCTGGACTATAGGTGTAATAGCATGGGGTTAGTGACCCCGCTAAGTTACTAGGTTTCTAAACAACAACAAAGGCACTTACTGGTGCGTTGAATTAGATATTCTTTAGGGCCTACCATAGATTTCCTGCGTCCCACAAAGCAGTCTACCTAAACTCTCTAACTTTACTAATTTAGAAGCTATAGACATTACCCCTAACTGATATAATATATTGACAACTTTCTACTCCATTTGTCACCTTAGAAATCATCAAATTACACTTAGCACCAACGATTTAGTCAGATACAAAAATACATGTTCTTTAGTTCAGGCCAATAAACGAACAGACCGCGTTCCGTTGTTTATCTTTTTGTGTTGCCATTCAGCTTTCTTTTAGTTACTTTTAGACTATATACATATATATACACACGTCACCTCACTCCTCCCCTAGAAGTTTAGTCTGTCAAGGGGGTGAGAGACCCTAGACGACCTGCAGAGCGGGGTTGATGTAGTAGGAATAGGTGCAACATGCATGGGCGAGCGAATTGAACCATTTTCCAGAGGATCGGTTCTCTCTTCCAGAAGACTCTGGTTATCCTGCAATTCACGTTCCCATATCTGGTCCTGATGGCGTCTAATAGAACAAACATCTTCTAGTTGGCACTTGAAGGAAACGGGGCCCGTTCTCTCCTGCACATTGTAGGAACCCATTTTGGTCCAGCCCCATAGTTGCGAATCATAACTGGATCATTAGGTTGCGCTTCTATAACTCTCCCTTTTTTAGTGTCGTGGTACAACTTCTGTTTCTCTTGATGGCGTAAAACTCGTTGTAACGTTTCGTTTGGACGTAACAGATCGAAAACTGAACGAATTCACCGGTCAATCATAAGTTTAGAAGGAGACACCCGTCGTTATGTGATGTGTTAATCGATATTTAAACAAAAATTTATCCACCACCACTTGCATTTCCTCACCACGAGAATGACGCAAGGCCGACTTGAAAGTCCAGACCATGTTTTCCGCGAGACCGTTAGTAGACGGGTGAAAAACACTGGACCGGACATGTCTAATGCCATTTAGGTGGACAAAAGAACGAAATTCCTCACTGGTAAAACAAGTACCATTGTCGGAAACCAGGGCTACGGGTAAACCCCATCGATCGAAACACGAACGGAGTAAGCGAATAATAACACCCGAAGTCGTGGAAGTGGTTGGAAAAATTTTCACCCACTTACAGTAGGCGTCCACAATGACTAGGAAATAAATATTATTTATAGGACCTGCATAGTCAACATGGATCCTATGCCACGGTATAGTAGGCCATTCCCAAGGATGAAGTGGACTTTTCCTTGGGAGATCTCTGTTCTCTAGGCAGTTTTGACAGGAACGAACCAATGATTCGAGTTCTCCATCCAAACCGGGCCACCAGAAATAAGCTCTTGCCAGCTCTTTCATTTTTGTTGCACCCATGTGTTGAGCGTGAAGTTCCTTCACTAAATTCGACCTGCCTTCATTTGGAATTATCACTCTGTGGCCCCATAAGAGAGTGTCATTTTGGATCGAGAGTCCAGACTGACGTTGATAAAAAGGCTGTAATTCACTCAACCTTAGTAGGCCAACCAACTGAGCAGTAATTGTTGACCCTAGACAGAATAAGGTCTGATTCTGTCCACTGCTCTATTTGTACCGCAGATACTGGAGTGGATTCCAAAAACTCCAAGTGAACCCATTCTGTAGGTATATGTACGCATTCATTTGGATTTTCTAAAGGCAACCTACTTAGAGCATCAGCCGTACCTAAAAGTTTGCCTGACCGATGTACTAAGCCAAATTTATAGGCTTGTAGAATCAGTGCCCATCTTTGAATCCTACCTGAGGCCATAACTGGAATATTTTTAGTAGGTGAAAATAAACCTAAAAGAGGCTTATGGTCAGTAATTAGTTTGAATTCATGACCCCATAGATAGAAATTAATTTTCTTTACTGCAAATACTAAATCTAAGGTTTCACGTTCAAGTTGTGCATATCGCCTTTCAGTCTCAGTTCGTGTTCTAAAAGCAAAACAGATGGGCCTATCTACACCATCAACGAGGTGAGATAACATTGTTCTAATTCCATAAAAACTGCTATCTGCTGAAACTATGAGAGAAAGTTTAGGATCATAATCCACAAGGAGAGTGGACTTTAGTAGTACGTCCTTGGAAGCCTCAAATGCTTCCTTTTGGGTTTTCTCCCATCTCCACTGTTCCCCAGATCGTAATAACTTATTTAGGTGTTCAAGGAAAGTCGATGCACTAGGCAAAAATTTTCTTATAAAAGTTTAGGAGACCTAAATAAGCTTGTAACTGTATGATGTTTTGTGGAGGTCGTGCATTTTTTATTCCTTCTAGTTTATCCATCGTTGTATGAATGCCTGAGGCATCTATGCGGAGCCCCAAATATGAAACCTCACTAGTGACCCACAAACACTTTTCTTTCTTTAGCTTAAGTCCGGCATCCCGGAGTCTTTTTAGAACTGTGGTTAATCTAGTTAGGTGTTCTTTTTTTAGACGAACCTGAAATGAGGACATCATCTAGAAAACAAAGTACCCCCGGAATGTAACCCAGAACTTGGTCCATTGTCCCCTGAAAAATACCCGGAGCCGAAGCTATTCCATAGCATAGCCTATTGTACTTATGTAGGCCTCGGTGCGTATTTATGATAGTTAGCTCTTTAGAATTTTCATCTAAACTTAGTTGAGCATAGGCTTGGGACATATCTAGTTTTGTGAAATATTTACCCCAGCAAGGGAGCTAAATAATTCATCAGGCTTGGGTATAGGGTAGCAATCTAGAAGGACGGCTGTATTTGCTGTTAAACGGTAATCCCCACATAACCGCACGGACTTGTCAGGTTTTAGGACAGGAACTACTGGGGCAGTCCACTTAACGTGTGTGACTAGTTCGATAATTTTATCTTTGAGCAGCCTGTTAATTTCTAAATCTACCTTCTCCTGCAGTGCATGTGCAGTTGAACGAGCCTTACAAAATTTCGGAGTTACATTAGGGTCTACCTCTATACAGACCTGATGGCCTTTTAGTTTGCCTACTTCAGGCCCAAAAACATAAGAAAACTCCCTTAACAATGAGTCTATGTGAGACGGATACGCGAGTGTATGCACATCTGTCTGACCCTTTGGCAAGATTTTGTCAATAGGCATTTGCATCAATCCAATCACGGCCCAGTAGAGTAGGCCCTTCCTCATCCACCACTAAAAGAGTTAAGGGATGAGACAAAGTTTTCTTGTTGAGTGTAACTGTGATGAATGCTTCTACAGAAATACGTATTTGTATGTCCCCATATTTTTTTAGTATTCTTTTAGATGCATGTAGTTTACGTGTATTTTTGAAAGTTTTGTCAAAAACTGTTTTGGACATGACAGTTCGGGCAGCACCTGTATCTAGTTCTAGAGGAACTGTAATTCCATTTAGGCCTACCTCTACTAAACAAGATTCCACTTTTTGTTATTACGTTTATTGACCAACATCCATAACGCTAAACAATGATGGAACTCTGAAACATGCAAACAAAACATAAACACATACATGAAAAATAAAGGCATCAACATGAAGACACCAATCAATAATAATGAGTATTCTCTATCTCCCCCCGGGTCTTTGATATAGTATAGTGAAAAAAAGGGGAACAAAGACTGTTATATACAGTATGTAGTAGTGTGGTACATCTACAGATCTACAGAAGCTAAGGCTAACAAAGACCCTAAGATCCACTCTAAGGTTAGCCCGAGAGAAAGGAAAGAGTAGGGGGTTAAGAGAAGAGAAGAGAATAAGGGGTTAAGTAAGGAGCAACACCTATCATTCGTGGGTTAACTTTCATTCAGAAAAAGAGAAAAAAAAGGCTCACCATCATCATCCGCCGGCTACTGCCGACAAGTCAGAAAAATAGTCGGAGAGAATAGGAGAGGGGTGAAAGATGAAAAGAAGTAAAATAAGAACGCTTACAAACCATGCAAACACAGTCTTAACTCACAGTCATACCATGCAAGCAAACTACAAACATGCAAGGAAAGAGTTACAGACATGGAAAGTAAGGAGAGGATAAGGAAAAAAAAAAAAAAGTAGGTAAAGTTAAACAAAAAGTGGGTTAGTTTACGCTACGAGCTACATCTACGTACGTGTTAGTCTATTTTTTTTTTTTTTATAATAATTTTATTGCTGGCATCACACGCTGGTATGTCACAAGCTGGCATTCATCGTCAACAGATTCATCCTCGAGCACCACCACCAGAGCTCCTGTTGTTAACTTTTTTTACTTTTAAACAACGTTAATATTTTTAAAATGTCTGTCAAGACGGTTCTTAAACATATTAACGCTGGTAGAATGAACGACTGACGCGGGGAGATTATTCCATTTATCAATTACTTTAAACGTAAAGAAGTTTTTAGCGATATTAGTAATGAAACGTCTGCCACGCAACTTAAATCCGTTATTGCGAGTATTACTATTATCGAAAGTGAACAATTTGTCAAAATTTACGTTATCGATGTTATTAACGATTTTGAAAACTTCAATAAGCTCCCCCCTTAATCTTCTAGTTTCGAGTGAATACAGGTCTAACTCTTTAATCCTATCTCCATAAGGCTTATTGCGCAATGACGGAATAAGTTTCGTGGCACGACGCTGAACCCTTTCTAACCTATCAATATCCTCACGCAAGTACGGGCACCAAAACTGAACGGCATATTCTAAATGAGGCCTGACTAGGGACTTGTAAAGGGGCAATATAATATCCTTCGATTTAAATTCGAAATTACGCGCTATGAAACCTAACATCCTATTAGCTTTTGCGCAAGACTCCAGGCACTGGTTCCTAACCTTTAAATCCTTAGATACGCGTACGCCTAAATCTACTTCCTCGTCAACGCTCGCTAACTCCCTATCATCCATCGTGTACGCGTAATTATTGTTGCGAGAACCTATATGCAAAACTTTACATTTGTCTACGTTAAATTGCATCTGCCACTTATCTGTCCATTCCATAATCCTATTTACATCGTCTTGGATCCTATTTCTATCATCCTCGTTAACAACCTTACCGCCTATTTTAGTATCGTCCGCGAATTTTGACACGTTACTAGTCAATCCTACATCTATGTCGTTAATGTAAATTACGAATAGCAATGGGCCTAACACTGAACCCTGTGAGGACACCGCTACCTACATCTAACCACCCCGATTCACTACCATTAACTACGACCCTCTGTCTCCTAGCACGAAGCCATTCTTCTAACCAGTTAGCTACCTGACCGCGTATACCGTGCGCTTTGACCTTCGCAATTAGTCTCCTATGCGGAACTGTATCGAACGCCTTTTTAAAATCTAAATAAATAACGTCAGCTGCTCTATGCCTATCGTATTCGCGCATTATTTCGTTATAAAATTCTAACAAATTAGTTAAACAAGACCTATGGCGTCGAAACCCATGCTGACTACCATTAATCAAATCTCTACTTTCTAAGTGATCGATAATACGATCCCTAACTACGGATTCCAAAAGTTTACCGACAATTGACGTTAAGCTAATGGGCCTATAATTGCTAGCTACTGCGCGGTCGCCTTTTTTAAAAATAGGCGTGACGTTAGCTAATTTGAATTCTTCAGGAATAATCCCCGTTTCGAGTGACTGATTAAAAATCTTCGTTAAGGGGCCTACGATAACGTCTTTCAAATCTTTCAAATGTCTGGGATAAAACGCGTCAGGGCCTGGAGCCTTGCTAACTTTTAGCCTATCGATATAATGCGCAATCTCAGCCTCGTAAACAGTTATTTCATCTAAAATAGTCTCGCTACTAAATGGAATGATATCGTCCACGTCGGGGACATTATTTACGTCTTCTACGGTAAAAACTGTCGCAAAAAAGTTATTAAAAATACCCGCCATCGCCTGAGCGTCGGAAGCCAAAGCGCCATTAACATCCACTAGAGGGCCTATGTTATCTTTTACCGGCTTACGATTATTTACGTATTCAAAAAACTTTTTGGGATTATGTTTACTATCCGCAGCTATAAGTATCTCTAAATTACGCTTGGCATTCCTAACTGATCTTTTAACCTGACGCCTAAGCTCGATATATCTATTAAAGTTAGTTGCCGTGCCATTGCGCTTATTAAGTCTATACGCTCTATTACGCTCGTTTATGAACTCGCCTATTTCCCTATTCCACCACTTCGGCCTACCACGATTTCTAGCGCGCTTGGGCCTACGAGGAATAAACTCACTTTCAATATTCCTAAAACTTTCTTTAAACGCCACCCAACGCAAATTTGTGTCATTACCCATAAATAAGTTATCCCAGTCCACTACTATCATCCTATCCGCAAAACTATCAAAATTAGCCCTACGAAAATCAGGGACTTCCAGAACGAAAATCAGGGTGTCGATGGCGAGAGGGGGTTGTTCATGTAGTATGTAGTGTGTTCGTCATATCGTAATCGCTCTGCCATGAAGGTGTCTTCCTATCGCGTCCGGAGCGTCTGACGGCAGTGGCATCGGTTGGAGAAGGGGGACACCTGGACGCAGCACCTGGAGCAGCGGGTCGCGAGGAATCTCGTTGCTGGGAGCGCTCAATGGGTGCCAGGGACGGTGTTGGTGGGCACTGCTGAGGGTGCGCAGCTGGTCTGGAGGGCAGGCCTCTTGGTGCGGTGTGCAGTGGAAGTGATGTGGGGCTGGTCGGTGAGGTTACGTTGCCAGCCGGTTGGTGGGCGGTGGGGGATGATCGCTCGACTGCGAACGGGGAGCGTGGTTTCGGGGGTGACGTTGCGCACTGCTCCAATTCGGGCGCAGGGCTGGAGAGGTGAAGGCGGGAGTCGTCCATGCGTTGTTTTGGGGGTGAGGTCGCGCACTGTCCCGATCCGGGCGCAGGGCTGGAGGAGTGAAGGTGGGAGTCGTCCCCGATGGTGAGGCGGCGTCTGTGCGGTTGGACGGGCACGGATTTCCTCAGAAATTTTCTGTTTCGCAGAGTCACTCTGCCTGAACCGTCAACCTTCACCACGTATTAATCGAACTGTCGCACTTCTATTACAAGGCCAGTCTTGTCCCATTTCCTGGGGTTGTGGTCGATCTGGTTCTGGATTCTGACCCTGTCCCCGACCACGAGAGGGGGTAACCGTCTGGTGTGCTCGGACCAGTGTTCAGTGGCTCTCGTGTGCCTGTTCCGCAAGGCATCCTCCCTCGCCGCCAACGTCCCGAGCCAGGTATCGTGCGGCTTGTACCTGCCGGGCACGATCGGGATGAAATCTTTGATCGGACGGCCGACACACACACAGCGGGAGACAGCTTGGTAGCTTTCTCAGGCGTGTTGCGGTATTGTAGCATGGCTCGCTGAAAAGCGTCTGTATCGAGCTCACCTTTCGGTCCTGTGTTGTCTGTGATCAGTCGTTTTGCTGTTTTCACGCCAACTTCGGCTCCGCAGTTTGAATGTGGAAAAGCTACCGAAGCCAGACGGTGGTGTACGCCCCAGTTCTCCAGGAAGTGACGAGTCAGGGCCGCCGTCAGATGACAGTTCGTCGCAGATGCCATAAGTCACGAACACCCTGCGCAGGCTGTTGACGAGGCCTCGGGCGCCATCCGTGGTCCTCTTCACAATCGGCCAGTTTGAGTACCTGTCGACGATCACCAGGTACCTTTATAGTGGAAATAATTGGCACAGATGCACTGGAAAGGGTAGACGGGGGACACCGGAGGAATTGGAGGAGCACTGGGCTGCGAAGGTGCCATACAGATGCAATGGTTGCAAATGTTCCTGAGGGTAGTGATAGCAGGGGTGATGCCGGGCCAGAACACGGACACCTCAGCCCTCGCGACCATCGACGATACGCCCTGGTGGGCTGCGTGGAGCGCGTTCAGTACATCCTGCCGGAGAGAGGGAGGGATCACAACACGGTTTTTGAATACGACGACGCCGTTCACCGTGTACAGGTCCTCTCGGAATTGGTAATATTCTCTGAGTGGGGGTGGGAGCTCGTGACGGAAGTCAGGCATGCCTGACTCGATTATCGAGACGAGCTCTGTCATGTGTTGGTCGCTGCTCGTCGCCAATCTTACCCGGTCCCAGGTAACGGACTGCAGCGTGTTCAGAGCTGAGATCGCGGAGGCCATAACCTCGTCGTCGAGGGCTTCGTCGTTGTACGCAGCCGTTCTCTCTGTGCGTATGCCAGCTAAGAATGAGTGGCGCAGAGCAGATGCCGACGGAAGGTCATCATCAGCAACAGCGTCTTGGCTACTAGCGGAGATGTTGTCTGCCACGAGCATCTTCTCAGGTTGGCGGTCGCCGGTGGGATGGCGGGACGTAGCGTCAGCAGCGCGATGCCTCGCACCAGGTACATGGATCATGCGAAATCTGTAGCGGAGAGTCTTCTCCTTCAGATTTCTCAGTCGAGCATTCGTTAAGTCTTCCAGCGACCTGTCACCAAACACCTTCAGCAGCGGTTTGTGGTCAACAGCGATGATGAGTTCATCGCATCCGAGGACGAAGTACCTGGCCTTGTCCAGTGCGTCAGCGACTGCCAGAGCCTCCCCCTCCATCGGCGCGTAGCGTGACTCGGCGGGGTGGGTGAAGCGACTGCCAACGAGGGTGACCATCCAACCAGTGCGGCAGCAAAAGGGTTCAGCACCAGGACATTCACAGTGCTTCTGGGATAGCCAGAATTCGATCCCTGACTTCGACCAATCGGTCGCAAGAGAGGTCGGCTTTGTTTTGTCAAATATATTTACACCCTCCTCGATCTCACTGATGATCACCACCTTCGACTCTTCAAACAGATTGTCGAGTTGATCATCCCATCGGAAGGGCGTGCCGGGCTTCAAGAGTTGCAGGATGACGGCGCCGAGTATTTTGATGCATCCGTTGTTGGCGGCGGGCATAAGGGCGGCTTGTTTGAGGCCTATACGGTGGATGACTTTGATGCCTGCCAGGCAGCTCTGGCAGCCGGCGTCAGCCATCGCACCGAGTGTAGCAATCTTGGGCGCGGCCTTTAGCTCGAATCCGAATGCAGCGTAATCTTCGACGGTTGTCACTGTGAGGTTTATGAATGGCTGAGGTTTGGAGGCTTAATCCATGTGTCGGAAAGGCGATGATAAAGATGATGGTCAAGGGCGATGACTCTCCTGATGGGCGTCGGCCAGTTGTAGCAATCGAGCGGAGGGCCTCGAATACAGCACCTTCTTCGCACATTGCATGTGAATTCGGTACTATCTCGACTCTTGATGGTTTGTGCTTGCTCCTACACACTGCTTCAAAGTGGTTCTCACGATTGCAGTGGCTGCATGTGTGGCCATAGGCTGGGCAGTCTTTCTTTCGGACCCTGCCTGGGGCACTTTTGCCGTGCCCTTTCCTGCCACAATATGAGCACACCTCATGGTTGCCGACTGTCATCTTCAGAGCGTCCTTCTTGTTCCGTCTGTAAGCGCTGTTAGCAGCCTCGACGCCCTGAGAGTCGAGGAGACGTGATGCTGAGCGCTTGTCGGATTCTTTGGCCTCGACGAAATGGAAGACCTACTCTGTCATGTTCTGGTTCGTGTTGCCGAGTAGGTCCAGTTGAATCTCGGGGTCCTCAATGCCGCGGGTCAGGACATCGCGCAAGATGGCCTCCGTGTAGTTCACATCCGCATCGCAGCTCGAGCATTTGGTGATGTACTTGCATACCCCTACCTGGCCACGGAGTCGGGTGCCGAATGAACGCACGGTTTCGTCATGGTCTTGGCGCATGTTGTGCAGCGCCACTCTAGCAACCATGGTGCTCTCTTCTCTGACTGCGAGTTTCTTTATGGCTGCGAGCACCTCACTTTCACTTCTCCCCGTCAGACTACCACCGGCTGATCGTGTGAGGTCTTTGCGAAGGGGTTCATCGCAGCACTCCAGTAGCTGCACCACTTTGTCACCCACCGTGATTTTGGTGGCATCCACATAGTCCGTCCATCGCGATGTGAAGTATGACCATTCCTCGCTCATACCGGCTGAAGATATTGTCGGTCTCTTCACCTTCTCCACTTGGGCCGTGGCGCCGGCAGCGGACACGGAATGGACAGTGCAGTGGGCTGTGAGGAGTGCTGCTACAATGGCGTCGCTGTGTGCGGGGGTCTCATATGCGCACCCCTCAATTGGACATTTCACCACGGACATGTTGACCTGTTGAGATTCACTATTGTTTTGTATAAAGTTCCATCATAAATAAGATGAAGACACCAATCAATAATAATGAATATTCTCTATCTATAATATATGAACCTGTATTATCACCACTTTGCTGCTCATAAAATAGGTACTCCACTCCAATGTTCGAAGTATTTCCCTTTTGAGGATTTACACTAGAAATGTTATAATTAGAATTTTCACCCCCTTGTTTTCTTTGAAAAACAAACTTTAGCTATGTGGCCTATTTTACTACAGTTTCGGCAAACTGCTACTTTAAAACGACAGTCCTTCTTCCAATGGTATTTTCCACACCCAGTACATGGCTTGGAAGGCTTTTCCTCCTGTTTAGCGTTTGAATTAGTAGGTTTAGTCGTATTTGTCGCATACCTTTTATTTGTTTTGTCTAGTGGGCTCATTAGGTCTGCCTGGCCTAGATGATTTAAAGCTATTTTCGTGTTGGGCTTTACTACTGTGATTGCCAAAAGCTCTAACATCTCTAGCAGCTGCTTCCCTAGCCACAGCTATTTCTACAGCCTGACTAAAAGTTAGGTCCTGTATAGCTAATAGGGCTCTCTGGGTAGACTCCTCTTTGAGACCCATTACAAACCTATCTCTTAGCATTTCGTTTAATTTGTCCCCAAATTTACAAGTACGGCTATGGGCTTTTATTTCTGCAACAAACTCTGCAATGCTTTCATTCACCGTCTGATGCCTCGAATAAAATTTGAAACGTTCATAGATGAGAACTACTCTGGGTTTGTAGTGATCGGTTAGGGCCTGTACGAATTCACTATAGGTGCAAGTTTCCGGTGCTTTCGGAGCAACTAGGTCCATAACTAAGCCAAACGTTTTAGGGCCTATTATAGTTAAAAAGGTAGGTACTTTCTTAGCATCAGGAATGGAATTTGCCTCGGAAAACAACCTCACCCTAGTGGCATAAGCTTCGAAGTCCTCCCCAGAATCTTCGTAGGGGCTTATATGGCCAATCACCGACATGCTAGAACAAAACCGATTTAGGCCAAATAACTTGAAGTAGGTTAGATTGGGTTTAAATTTGATTTAGTTACTCCCCAGTTAGGGCTGAATAGTAAATTGTATTAGAGTTAGGGCTGGGTAGGAATTAGTATTAGAGTTAGGGCTGGGTAGGAATTAGTATTAGAGTTAGGGCTGAGTAGGAATTAGTATTAGAGTTAGGGCTGAGTAGGAATTAGTATTAGAGTTAGGCCGGCGGGACCTAAGCTATAGTACGGTAGCTTACCCACACAAACCACCCAAATCGAACGACCCACCTAGGCTAGGCTACATCCAATTTTCGAAACAATCAAATTGAACCCAATGAGCCAAATTAAATCCCATACTCGTCGCCAAATGTAATAGCGTTGGGTTAGTGACCCCGCTAAGTTACTATGTTTCTAAACAACAACGAAGGCACTTACTGGTGCGTTGAATTAGATATTCTTTAGGGCCTACCATAGATTTCCTGCGTCCCACAAAGCAGTCTACCTAAACTCTCGAACTTTACTAATTTAGAAGCTATAGACATTACCCCTAACTATTATTATTTATTGACAACTTTCTACTCCAATAGGTAACATCACAATTAACATTATTGTTCTTATGTACAGAGTTGAATAACTCACTGTAGTGTTCCTTCCATAATTTGACTATATTCTCTGTACCTGTTCCATTTTCAATATTAGCAGGGAGAGACATTGCACTATTTATTATTCATTGTTTTTAATGCTTCACAAAAGTTTTTTGGATTCTTACTGGCAAGCTTTCTAGCCAGAATATCCCTACTTAACTCATCCTCATGATTTTTTTATATACCTTAATGCATACGGTGCTTGAACCTGGCATTAGTCCTCTGTTTTTGTTATAGTATAGGGCCTTGCCTTGGCTTCCCTTGTTCACATCAAGTAAAAAGTAAAAAAGCATCTCTGGATGCAGTGGCGTACTGAGCACTATTGGCGCCCAGGGACAAACTTAACTTGTGGCGCCCGGGCGCCCCCTTCCTCCATTGCCAACTTGAAAAATAAAAAATATTTTCGATGAACAGTACATGGTTTATTTACCGTTCATGTATTTACAAACTAATCTTTCTGGCTTTCAAAGGAGCAAACTTGTCAATCACATCAAAATTTAGAAGTTCCAATGTTTTTCTCTCAATGCTTAACTGAGCTAAAGCACTAAGTCGATCTTGTCCCATTGATGCGCAGAGGTAAGTTAAAATCAGTTTCAGCTTACCGAATGATCTCTCACAGCTGGCAATGGAGCCTGCAAATGTCAACAATATTTGAAGAATCACTCGTAGATTTGGAAAGACATCTTCTCCATAGGTGGTGATGAATGTCAACAGCTGCTTACGGCTGGTCACTTTGACATCTTGACGAGCTGACAAGAGCATTTTGCAATCCTCAACTTCAACATACAAGTCACTGCCATTGATATCCCCATCGTAAAATGTGGCAGCATTGTCACATTTCTCTTTCAGGGTAGCACTGTTCAAGCCTCCGAGCTTCTGCACATCAAGGAGAAATCCAAATTTGTTATCCAACTCCTTCAACCGTCTGAATCTGTCACACATTTCCATGTTCAACCGATCAAGCACAGTGTTCATGACTCGGGAAACTTCCTGTTTCGCTGACAACCCTGCATCTCTGGCCAATTCTCCAGGCATAATTTTCTGTCTTCTTCTTCGCATAGTTTCAATTGGAACATCCCATTCTTTGCAAAGTTCTTCTCCTTTCTCAACAGCCTCCTTGGTGATTGCTTCACGCTCTTCAGTGAGGTTTTCTTGCAGTGCTTTGATGTCCAAGTATGCATCCTGAAAGTTCATTGTTGGGTCTTGCAATCGCTTTTGTACTCGGTTGATCTTGCTCAAAACCGGATTCCAGAAATGCAACAGAGTCAAAAAATTGAAGGACATAATAGCATATTGTAGTTGAACTGCCTCTCCTCTTGTTTCAGGTGTGCTACTTTCATCTTCCCCAAACTTCTCGAACAGTTCCAACAGAGGATCAATCCCATGATGAATTGCTTTCACAGCATCAGCTCGACCACTCCAGCGAGTATCACTTTCCCGCTTCACTGCAATAGGTATCACTTCTTTCATGCGCTGCCAACGAAGCGTCGAACGAGAAAAGAAAGCATAGATGCTCTCAACTGTTCCAAAGAATGTCATGACAATGGGCTCTTGACTGGCAACGTGTACGCCACACAAATTCAGGCTGTGGTTGTCACAGTTCACAAAAGTTGCTTTTGGACTTCGGGCAGATATTCTTTGTTGAACCCGAGAGAGATGGCCTGACATGACAGCTGCATTATCATAGCATTGAGATCGACAATCTTGGAGGTTGATTCCATCTGTCTCCAGTCTTTCAACGATACAACTCTCAATGTGTGATGCAGTTTTTCCGTAAATATGAATAAAGCCAAGGAAGACTTCCTTCACTTCAACAGTCTTCTTGTCAAAATCGATGTCCACATACCGAAAAACCTGTGACATTTGCTCTCTATGACCAAGGTCAGGCGTAGAGTCAAATAACATTCCATAGTACTTGTTCTTGCGAATGTCTTGGAGAAGTTTGTTTCGAAGAGAAAGAGCAAGAAGTTGAATGAACTCATTCTGTATCCGGGGCGACAGATATGACATGCTTTGGATTCTGCTGAGCATATTCTAGATGCTGCTTCAGGTTAGGATCATAATGTGACACAAGGTTAAGCAATGATAAGAAATTACCAACGTTCATGTCTGTCATGAGTTCCAGCTTTTCTACATGACCACGGAGTGCCAAATTTTGGCAGACCAAAAACTTGATGCAATCTAAAATACGTTTCAAAACCTGCTTCCAGTGACACATCACAGTCACACCACACACCAGTCACCACACACCACAGTCACACACCACAACACTCATTCACGCATCACAGTCATAAACCACATCACACATAACACCACACCAGTCACAGGCCAAATCACAGTCAAACACGCACCATAGTTACTCATCACACAGTCATATCACCACAGCGCAGTGAAGCACCTAACTGCAAGATAATTAAATAAGAAAATCATAAGCGTTCTCAAGGAGCCACGACTGCGTATTGCATAACAAGCCACACCTACAAGCAAAATCCATGAAAAAATAAAAAATCAATAATAGTTAAAATCTGTATCTACCTCACGCCCCCCAGTTTGGGAAACACTATACTCTAGCCTAAGCATAAATAATGTGTAACCAATAATAACAGTGTTAAAAGTTATAAAGCAAATAAAGGACAAAAATAATGCTTACAATGGCACGGCCGCACGGACAACAACACAACCAAACTACCAGAGTGTCTGCGAATGATTGACTCGGACTGCTGCCTGGCGCCTGCACTGTGACGCGTCAACTTCAAGTCAGAGTTCCCGTATTAGACCCGTATTGCCCCTGTAGCTCCCCCCCCCTCCCATGGCTTGAGATGTAACTTTGAATTACAATATATACACTGAAATATAAATATTTACAGCAGTCTGAGTAAAGACGTATTTGTGTTTTCAGCAACTCATGAACTGTAAACAAAAATAACGAACGCAAACGCGAAATTCAGTGGAAACTGCTTAAGTTTGCTTAAGCAACTTGCAAGAGCGCGAAAAAGGGCCTTATCATTATGTTTGACTTCCACAAATAATGGTAAATTAATAAATAAACAATTAAATAGTTTATTTGTACTGCCAAATTTACCATTGAAGATTACCGATCAATTCCACAACATAATTTAACTTTGTAAATCCTTATTTTCCTTTCGGAAATGTAAAGCATAAAAAATTCGTAAGTTTCAATAAAATAAAATAAAAATAATAAATTCAACTTCATAAGTGGTGTCGGTACGTTCTGCTTGAGCAGTTTAACAACCAGTACGATTTGAACAAGAAATTTAACAACCGGTACGGCGTACCGTTCCGTACCACCTCAGCTCAAGCCCTGCCCCCACCCCCCTGTGCACGTGCCTGCTAGTGAGTAAGATCGGAAACAAAATATGACAATATTCAGGGGGATAAAATTGTAATGGCCTTTGCGATATTTCTATATTTCTTTTGTGCTTGTATAATTTTTTCATTAACATCACAATTTGGCGCCCCCTACATTTACCGCCCAGTGGCAATTGCCCCTCCCTGCCCCCCCTTCGGTACGCCACTGTCTGGATGCATTATGAAGTTCAGCCAAATAATCGCTCTAGCCAGGTCTACATGTATAATTTTTCTCCTAAAGGTATTTAAAAGTCTAGGCTAGCATTATTGCGAGGAAACAGTTTGTTCATACGTCTTTAAATTCCAAAATATGTGTTTGAATTCTACAGTTTATATCTTGACAAGCTAGAGCATCATTAGGGATACATATATTACTTACCAATACATCATGCTTATTACAATACTGTTGTTTGCCCTCATCATCAACTTTGGACCAGTCTAACTTCGTTTTACGTGTATCATTTACCTGTGATAGCATTGGAATACAATTAATGTCAAACTCAGTTAATAGGGGCATGTGGTCAGAACTAGTATACGAATACAAAACTGCCATATTCAGAACTGCCTGATTTGCATCAGGTGTACAAATACAATGATCCAACGATGCGGTAGTGTGACAACCATCACTAACATAAGTAAAGCTATCACCAGGAAGACTACACATGGATGAAAGGTTTAAGTTATTATCTTCAAAAAGCTTTTAAGTGGTTGCTAAACAAAGAATTATCATTAAGCGCATTAGCATTAAAATCACCAATAATAGCTACACATTTCGTATCCAACTCGTCAATAATACTGTTGATCTGCCCCAATTTAATGAGGTAATCATCTTCATTATCAACTGCCTGAAAAGGCATATAGATACGCAGTATTACAAATTTTTTATTGTCTACACAAATTTCTATTCCAGTTAGTCAGTTCAAACCAAGTTTAAATTCACTAATATATTTCCCATACCCCAACCTCCACAGAATAGCTACCCCACCAGGTGAGTGGCCTGCAAGGAGACCATCTTGTTTATCTCTGGTGGCCTTCCCCATCCCATGAAAGTTACTGGACAGGCTATTCTGGTCCTTTAAGTCCTGTTTCCATAGCCATGTTTCCTGCAGACAGAGAATATCGGCATCTCTAATAGCTTATCAATTATGCCGCCTGTGTTTGCTGTTATTGCCTAAATTTAGGCCTCTACAGTTATGAGAGATTACCTTGAGCCGGTACACTGGCAAATCGATGATAGATATGGTTTTGGCCCTAGATAAGAGAAACATCATTGATGTTAAGAGTTATCATTCCGTACCTATGGATTCTGACCATAGACTGGTTGTTGCTAAAGTCTCGTTTAAAAGACCAGTCCCTTGTCGTATTAAGAAGGAACGACTGAAGGAAAACGAAGTTAAAGAAAACATGCAAAGAACTGAATTCCAAGATCAGGATGTAGATGAAGCTTGGCAACAACTTAAAGAATCAATTTATGAAACTGCCCTGCATGTTGTTGAAGAAAAGTATATAGGAGGAACCAAAAAGAAGCAAACACCTTGGTGGACAATGGAAGTAAAGAAGGCAATCTCGAACAAAATGAGGTGTAGTTGTGGATGAAACATAGAACAGCCGAATCAAGGGTAAACTATAAAGATGCGAGAAGAGAAGCTGAGAGGATTAAGAGAGAGGGAAAAGACGATTTCTGGGAAAGGTTAGGCCATGACCTAGAGTCTGACTTTGTGGGAAGTAAAAAACTTCTCTACAGTCTGGAAGTCATACCGAAAAGAGGACAAAGTCAGGCATGTAAATATTAAAATTGACAGAGGGGAATTATTGACTGAACCAGGTTTGATTGACGAGAGATGGAAATATTATTTCTCAGATCTTCTAAATGTACACGATGCTGGGGATTCACATCAGAATTGTCAGGGGGAGATTGGATGTGAGGCAGACATTACGGGGGATGAAATCAATATAGCTATTAGGAAAATGTAAACGGGAAGAACGCCAGGGGAAGATGGTTTGCTGGTGGAACTATTTAAAGCAGCCAGTAACAGTTTTATTTATAAAATAAACAATTTATTTAACCTGGCGTGGACTACAGGAAAAATCTCTGAAGATTGGTCAAAAGCGATTATTTGCCCGTATTTAAGAGGGTTGGGTACGATTCGATGTGGCCGACTCGATGCGACCCAACTCGATGTGGCCGACTCGATGCGACCCAACTCGATGTGATATCCCTAACGGATATTTTCGTTAGTTTTAACGAAAATATCACAACTTAACCTAACCAATCGTCAAGGGCGTACAGTTGACCTAACCGGACATTCAGTTAACCTACATTAAGTACATAAATAAAATGAAATCGACTTGGCCTGGCATCGACTTGGCTTGACATCAAGTTGTCCTGACATCGAGTCGGCCACATCGAGTTGGGTCGCATCGAGTCGGCCACGTCGAATTGTCCCTGCCCATTTAAGAAGGGTGACAGGGCAGAGTGTAAGAATTACAGAGGGATATCTTTGCTCCCACATATAGCAAAGTTATATGAAAGGATTCTGGAGCGCAGGTTGCGATTATGAGAATGGCAATATGGATTCCGCCCTGGGAGAAGTACAACTGACCTAGTGTTTTCTTCAAAAATGTCGTGGGAGTGGAATGTGGAACAAAGGATGGTGTTTTTGAATCTTGAGAAGGCTTTCGACCAAGTTCCTAGAGATGTACTATGGAGGGTAATTGTTGACCCTCTATCTGCGATACCACTACCACCACAAAGAGCCATCCATAAGAAGTATGTATGATATATGTGTAGAGACCGACCGGAAATTCCTTTCCTCGCCCTTCTCAAACACCATGGAACCAAAACAAAAGCTATACACGTGGGCATGGAACAGGCCCACGGAGGAAACAGATTTTCAAAATGCCCACCAGAGGATGTCACCAACGCTTATAAAATGGCATTTTTTTAAATCATCCTCACTTGCCATTTTCTCGTTTTGGTCGTCACGTCTCACTCTCAGCACCTTCGTCAGTAGCACCACTCGTCACGCCACCCGCTCTCCGGCATTCGCCTTCACGTAGCTTTCTTCAGTCTCCAGAGTTATCCAGCGTCGCGGTAAGCCTCTTCAGCTGTCACTCGGCCTACAGTGTTTTTGTTAAGTCGTGCTTCCACAAGCTCTGCCTAATCGCGTAGGCCCTAAAATTGTCTTCAATACCATTTCAAACTAACTCTCCCGTTATGACCGCAGTAGGCCTATTCAGGTGTTGTACCAATACCGTAGTTTTGTATCACTGTTATTGTGTTCATTCTTAATGACCTAATCCATTTACTGTACCAACCGTACTTGCATTATTTCAGTTACCAATAGGTTTCATTTCTTACTGTGTGTTCACCTCTGAATCTCAGCCTACCTGAATTAGTGTACTTACTTAACAATTAGACTGTATAACCATTCCTTAGTGCTAAGAATCGGTCATCTTTATCATAGTATAAATGCTGTTATATAATTGTTAATCACTATAAATACTGTTACTGAATTGTTAATCACCTACGGATCACTAATTTGATGTGGCTAAGAAAGTAGGCTTACTATAATTACTGAATAAAATTTAAATGAATAACTAGGGGTCACCAGCTTGGGCCTACAGCCCAAACAAACAATGTTTAATAAGGAGAGAGAAATTACTTTGTTTTGTGTTTAATTAGGAAAATAAATCAGTTATTTGTTCACAGTGATTAACAATTCAATAACGGTATTTATAGTGATTAACAATTATATAACGGCATTTATACTCTGCTAAAGATGACTGATTTTTAGCATTAAGGAATGGTTATACAGTCTAATTGTTAAGTAAGTACACTAATTCAGGTAGGCTAATGAGATATGCAGAGGTGAACACAGAATAAGTAATGAAGCCTTATTGATAACTGAAATAATGCAAGTACGGTTGGTACAGTAAATGGATTAGGTCGTTAAGAATGAACACTACGGTGTTCCACTTTTATCAAGTTGTGAATTTCACTACACTTTGCTCTTCCCCATACATCTGTAAAGCATATGTATCAAATTTGAAGCAAATTGAACACCATTTAGAGGTTGCACACTTATGTCACCTCTGATACCTTAGCCCTTTGTAACCAAATCTCGAGAACGTCCCAACTTCCAACATATTATAATGTTTTCTTTTCTTTCACAGATGCAAAAAGTGTTGAAAATGGAAAGAAAGAAGATCTGGCTGATTGAAAAGACTCCAGTCGAAGAGCTCTTAGGAGCAAGATTGCCATCCCGGGAGCAAGTCCTCCTCTGCTTTATGTACCATCATCTGGAGCTAAAGGAAACAATCCCCCTTGCCATCAAGTCTACGAGTATCAAGCTTCAAGAAGTTTGGAAGAAGGCGAATATCCCCGTGAAGACAGAGAAGAACATTAGAGCTGCTATACTAAAGCTGTACAAAGAGCACCAAAACTTGAAGTCGAGAGAGACGGACAAAGCCATTATGAAGCGTCAGGTGTGGAAGGGAGACCTTGCTGACCTTTTCGACATCGCTTGTCAAGGTAAGGTGACAGGCCCGTAGCCAAGGGGGGGCCAGGGGGGTCAAAGCCCCGCCTGGAAAATAATATGCCCCCCCTGGGAAAACCAACCGCAACGGCATTCCATGCTACAAAAATGCCAAAGCCAACTTGTTTTACTTACCTTTGAAAATAAGAGAACGAAGCAAATAGACATATTTGAATTCCTAAAGAATTTCGCTAAAAAAACTCGCCGCATACAGTTATTCTAAAATAAAAAAAACTTACAAAGACTTTTATTTACACTAAATTTAGACTAAATATTGTATTCTATAACCCAATATGCCTATCTATATGTATCGGTTTGATCATTTTTTTATTTAGCCTACGGTGTTTTACTTGTTATAGTTTTGAATGTAATTTTCTGCAGTATATTTCGATATTCACAAAAAATGACATTAAATTTTTTCATTGTCCCCCCTGTCAATTTCTCCGCCCCTCCTACTGATTTGGTCTGGCTACGGCCCTGTATGGTGAGCATGAGTTCAGTTCCGGAGGAGGACAAGGTTTTCTTGTCCTCCCAGAGGGAGGACAGAATGAGTTCTTCAGTGGCTGGGGTGGATAGGAAACACACTATGGCTGTCAAACGGAAAGAAGAAGTAGCTAAGAAACTTGAACTTCGATGAAGCTGGATAGCACATCCTCTAGCTCAACGGCGACAACAGATGATGATGATGATGAAGATTTTGCTGCTCCATTGGCCTCTAAGTCACCTCGTCGTTCCAAGAACACACTTGATCCAACACTCGTGGCTACTTGGGATAGAGAACAACTCTCTATTCGACAAGCAAGCACTTTCTTCATTGCAACTGCTAAAAGTCTCGGACAAGATGTATCGCAGATTATTATTTCGCCATCAACTGTTCATCGAGCACGTGCCAAGTATCGAGAGAAAATGGCCAAACAACTTGAGGAGTCGATCTTCAAAGATCCACCTCTCTTAGTTCTGCACTGGCGGAATCTCTATAAGCTTGGAAGACAGAGTAGCTGTTGTGGTAACAGGGAAGAAGTTCGAGCATCTTCTTGGAGTGCCTGTTGCCCAGGATGGTACTGGTGAACAAATGGCTCGAGCCGTCATCCAGGAGCTGCAACGATTTGGAATTCAGGACCGCATCATTGGCCTCTCGTTTGACACTACGGCGTCCAATACCGGACTTCTGCAAGGGACATGTATGAGGATTGAACAATTCCTTGGTCGGTCACTCTTATGGTTGCCTTGCCGTCACCACATTTATGAGCTCATTTTGAAGGAGGTCCTTCATAAGTCCCTGGGGCCAACAAGTGGTCCTGAAATCCCGTTGTTTCGACGATTTCAGCAGCGTTGGGACTTTATTAACAAAAATTGTTTCAAAACCATGATCGCTGAAGAAGAGCCAGCCACTAGGTACTTGGAAGATGAACGAATCAGGATGGTGAGTTATCTTCGTGGAGTCATTGAAAGTTCATGTCACCCGAGAGAAGATTATGAGGAACTCCTCAAGCTGTCGCTCCTTTTCCTTGGAGGCTGGGGTGGAGCTGAGTTCTCCTTCAGGACTCCAGGAGCCCATCATCAAGCCAGGTGGATGGCGAAAGCTATCTATGTGCTGAAAATGGTTTTGTTCCGGGAGCAACTGGAACTCACCGACCGAGAGGTGAAGGGATTGCACGACGTGGCCCTTTTTACGTGTTTCATTTATGTCCGGTTCTGGCACGAGGCAGTGGTCAGTAGGTGGGCCCGAAAAATGAACTAGACATGATTCAACTGTTGATTTCATATCCGAACAAGGACCTAAGCCAGGCTGCCTTGAGAGTTGCCAAAAGGCTTCTATGGTATCTCGGAGACTCTAGTCGGCTTGGCTTTCCTTGATGAACGGATATCGCCAAATGAGAAAGAAAAGATGTTCCAGGCTTTGAACAAACCTGCGTCGAGGAAGGAACTCAAACGACTTGAGTGGAAAAACCTGACTTTTGAAGGCAAGGATCTGAGCAACTTCGTCACTCAAAGGACGAAGACATTCTTCGACAACTTCGGCGTCGGGGATGTCGATAACGTAGAGGAGTACACCAAAACTGACGGCTTGAGAGAGTCAGTCAACGCGCTGAAAGTCGTAAACGACACAGCGGAGAGGGGAATTGCATTAATCAAGCAATTCAATGAATCAGTCAAGGACGAGAAGCAAAAACAATTCTTGTTGCGGATTGTTGAACATCATCGAAAGGAGGTGCCGAAAAGAACCAAGGTGGGAACGTCCTTGTACCAATTCAAAAATTGATTCGGATTTTCTGATTTTAATACTAGAGTTTTTTATTTTCTGTGCTTCCAAGGAAGAATTCTCTTGTAACACTGAAGAAAATTTTGTATTATTAAATTGTATTATTATTATAAGAGTTTTTCATTTTCCGTGGTTCCAAGGGAGAATTTTTTCGTAACACTGAAGAAAATTGTTTATTATAAAAGGTTCAAATGTGTGCAACCCCTAAATATCACTTAATCGTTTTCAAAATTGGTGCACATCTTTCTTACGTGAAAAGGAATAAAAGCACAAGCAAAGTGGAGAAAAATATTGACCTTTTGATATTTTCCTCTGTAAAAGTGAAACACCCTAATGAACACAATAACAGAGTGATACAAAACTACGGTATAGGTACAACAGTTGAATAGGCCTACTGCGGTCATAACGTGAGAGTTAGTTTGAAATGGTATTGAAGACAATTTTAGGGCCTACGCGATTAGGCAGAGCTTGTGGAAACACGACGTAACAAAAACACTGTAGGCCGAGTGAGGGCCGAAGAGGCTTACCGCGACGCTGGATAACTCTGGAGACTGAAGAAAGCTACGTGAAGGTTTGATCGTATTGCGTTTCGTCGTAGATGACTTTGGAGACTGTAGAGGGCCTACGTGAAGGAGAATATGCCAAGGACCTGTTTAGATACTTGTTGAACGGGCGCCGATCGAATTGTGTTGAAGGATGACGCCAGTAGAGTGATATTCACTTCCAGCGGGATGAAATTATAGAGGGCCTTACTTGATGATAAATTTCGTGTATGTTGAACCGGAGCCTTGAATGAACAGCGGGCCGCTCTCCGGCGAAGGCCGGAGAGCGGGTGGCGTGACGAGTGGTGCTACTGACGTAGGTGCTGAGAGTGAGACGTGACGACCAAAACGACAAAATGGAAGTGAAAATGATTTGAGAAAGAAACTGCATTTTATAAGCGTTGGTGACGTCCTCTGGTAGGCATTTTTGGAAATACCACAAAATCTGTTTCCTCCGTGGGCCTGTTTCATGTCCACTTGTATAGCTTTTGTTTTGATTCCATGGTGTTTGAGAAGGGCGAGGAAAGGAATTTCTGGTCGGTCTCTACACATGTAAGAGTGTACGACGCGGAGTCATGGAATTTAACAGCCAAGACCCGTTTCATGCGGAAATGAAGATTTTGAGACTGATATATGGAGTCACCAGAATGGATAGCTTGCGCAATGTGTATATCATACAAGAACGAGGCTACCCCGGCAATTGAGCGCCGACAATAGAGCGCAAGACAATAGAGTGCAAAACAATAATCTAACCTAACCACATTATTTTTAACATCCTTAATAAATATTGTTTTTTTAACATCCTTAATAAATATTTGTTCAAGCTTATTTTGTTTCCTTTATCCAGTTTTTATTTGCTTGCTCTCGCTCTTTTGCTTTTGCGCTCTATTGTCGGCGCTCATTTGTCCTGCGCCCAATTGTCGTGTCACGAAGAACTAGGTATAGAATCGGTATTGGAGTTCGTGAAAAGAGCACAAATGCGATGGTATGGTCACGTGAAGCATAACGATGTGCATCTCATCTTAATGCAGACAAAGGATGCCTCAATTTTCTCTGATGAATGAGTGATATCAGTAAAGAAACATCAGATATCGTGGAATGTCTTTCTGAAGAAGAGGAGGAGCTGAGTACGAAGAATGTCAACATCAAAGATGATCAACAGTCATTACATGGAGATTATGATTTTGCAAGTCGAAAATCAAAAGACATGGAAACTGATGGACTGTGGTCAGATCTGAAAGATCTCTTAGATCCCTCTTATCACATGAAGTATCAATAGATGATGTGGCTGCACAAACAAATATGTAATCTGAAAGACCACCAACAGAAGTCAAGAACTGGAAAACTGTGGGTGATGTTTATGAAGTTGGTATCCATTGTCCGAATGTTCATTAGAGCCGAAAGGACTGGAAACTGGCTGCTACATTTAAGAGCCACAGAGATGTTGCTATATTTTGCAGCTTCAGGACAGAACAACTACACAAGGTGTTGCTATTTGTATCTTCAAGACTGTCAGGAGTTGTGTTCCTTTTTAGAGAAAACAATAGACGGATTGTTTATTGTATATCGCAATAAAAAGCTCTTTTGGAGTGGGTCTTGGACTGACTTGACAATCGAGCAGTGCTTTATGAGTGTTGGTAAGACACAAGGTGGTCTCATAAACATTACTCACAAAGAATCTGCAAGGACAAAATGGTTCCTAACAGCTCGTGTCGTTGCACAATACACTGATGCACTTCGGTCCCTCACTGGCATATTCACTGGTACTTGGTCTGAAAAACCAAGAGATAAGTCCAGGGAGCATTGACATCAGCAGGTATACCGTATATGTGCCTGAGGTTTCTGTGTACAGCAAGATACTGTTTCAGCAAACAAGACTGCTTTTCTGTCAAACAAGCGCAACAAGCAAAACCATAAATCTGCGAAACACATATCTCACTCAAGCTAATTTTGAAGCGCAACATGCTGGTGAATTCAGGAGCGGCTCGCAGGTAGGCACTGTGGAACTGCAGCACCCCCATGATCTTATGATCTTTATATTTAAATATTTAAAATAGCCTCTCTGATTGTTTTTTTTTCAATGAACTTTGAGTTTTTAAATCAGATTATATCCTTTTTTCCTTAAACTATTTCAATGCCGAACGAATGAATCACGAAAGTAGCTTCAGCCTTCCCGTGGAACTGCGTACTTACCAGTTCCAGATTTTGTTCGAAACGCTTGAAACCTCGGTGGCGGACGTACGAAAAACGAGTCAGAATCGTGGGTTTAAGAGGATCCAAAGCACTGTGGACAGAGCAGTGCCGATTTGTTTGTTTGACGTGGTAGTTGTGTTGCTGTATCGTTTGCTAATTCGAAATTTAATTTCCGAATTGCATTTATCAATGATTCGTTATCATTTATTTTTTGTTGTGAGATTGAAGTTAATTATATAATACTTTGATTATTTACAATATATAGCTTTCATTTCTTAGAATATTTTTTCGCTCAGAATAAAAACATAAGAATGGAATTTGTTCATAAATAAAATTTTTGGCAAATTCGAAATTACCCGTTAAGCGTAAGTACCCTATAATTGATTTTATGATACTACTTTACTTATTTTTATGACTGAGTAGTGAGTAGTTATCTATTTATCTATTCGACTTTCTCTCTCTCTCATATATATATACATATAATCGACACAATTGTTCGCAATTTTTGAGGCAGCACTCCCATAACTGAAAGTCACGAGCAGCCACTGCAGTGGTGATGATGTGATCGTAAGCAAGACAATGGAGCTTGCAGCGATCTATGATTCAGGAGTGGCTGTAGTTGCTGATGACATAGATGCAGTGGTTTAGTGCTAAATAAAGAAGTGAGGGAACGCATTTTGAAAGTGTTACTCAGATGCTGGGGGGACAATGGCGAGCGCGGCGAGCCCATACAGCTGGGGGTCCGGGGGCACTGTAAGCCCCCCCGGGAAATCTTTTGAAATCTGACCAATTTCAGGGATATTTTGAGGTCATATGCACTGGATATTAGGATATATTCCAAGGTTGAAGATGCAGTATTTCCAGTGTCATTAGATATACGACATCCAGTACGATCAATAAAAATAACTAACAACTGGAATGATTAACTAAAAAAAAGTTAACAACTGGTACGCCGTGGTGACTGTTTCACCAGATCTTTATAGGCTAGCATTGCCTCAGTCGAAGCTAAAAGAAATGAAACAGTTAATGATTCTTTCTCATATTTCTTCTAGGGATGGGAATTAAAATTTCATGACGTTAGAGATTTGTAAGTTCGGATTTATTTGAAATAGTGAGGGAACGCCGTTCCGTCTACCAAAAAAAGTAAGGGAACGCCGTTCCCACGCGTTCCCACAGCACTACACCACTGCATAGATGTATTCATATTACTTCGCCATCATACCGGTGCATCCAGTAATATCTATCTGGAAACAAAGCAGCATATCATCACAACCAACGTTGCACAAAAGGCCCTGGATCGAGAACTCTGCATGTGCCTTCTGTTTGCTCATGCAATGTCTTGTAACACATCAGCAGCCTTGTATGGCATGGAGAAGCTGGAACAGTTGAAAGTACTCCAGTTATCTCAGCAATGCCGATAGGATGCACTTATATTTGGGGATACTGGAGCATCAAAACATGAAATTTGTAAAGTCGAAGAGCAGTTTGTGGAAGAGCACTTTGGTGGAAGCAACGTCAAGGAATTGGCTGAACTAAGATATCTCCGTGCCATTTCCCCAAAATATGTTCCTGTTGAAAGCATGCCTCCCACAAGCAGAGCCTGTTACTTCCACTGCCTCAGAGTTCACCATCTAGTTAGTACGTGGCGCAATTTGAAAACTCTGAACAAAGAGTATGGGTTTAAGCTTGAGGCTGGAACGGTCACCACCATCATTACAGACATGGCTCCTGCACCACTTGTGTTGCTAGTGGATATCAGATACTCTTGCAAAAGCAGTAAGCGCATGTGCGTGTCATACAGTTGCGCTAAGAAATGCCTTGCCTGCAGCGTGCACTGTAAGTGCAATTGGCAGTGTGAAAACAGTGTACCGAGCATAGGAATTATCGACGAAAATGATGAAATGGTATGAAATGCTCTGACTGTAATAATTGAGCGTATATAAAAGTTTCACATTTCATCATAAATTGTTGAATTCACTGTTTTCATGGAACATTGTGATGAAGAGATCAATTTCATATGATTTGACAAACCTAAATGACTCCACTGCCTTCATAACTTCTTTTAAAGGCATGCATAATTGTCAAAATTAGTGATTGAGTGTGGCAATAATAAAAAGCGACAATAAATGTTCTTATCTGGTACATTTCATAACAGTCCAATCATGTGCATGTTGCATAATAAAGATCAGATATGAATTCTTACTATTATCGGCGGCCATTTTGAATTATTTGGATAAAACATGGTTCCCTGGGTTGATTCGCGTTGAATTTTTTTCTGTAGTTATTTGGCACGAATATAAAGGGATTAACACAAAAAAATGGCTGTTATACTAAATGTTAGGGTTCTCGTCAATTTCTGCTGTACTATAATTATAATCAAGCCCTACAACAAATGGGATGTGATCAGATTTAAACACATCATAAAGTATTGACATGCTATTGATTATACTATAACGATCATGGAAGGCTATACAGTGGTCTAGCCATAAACGAGTACCCCAGGCATCCAAGGGCGCCATTTCAACATTTTCTTAGTGGGGTCCAAACATCAAAAGTAAATTAGGTTCAAAATTTATTAAATTTTTAGACAAAGATGTAAGACAGACTTTTCGCAGTCTCAGATATCAGGGTTTATAATGTATACGAGTTCGTACCTTAAAGAACCATCCTATACTGAAGTTATTACAGAAAATATGTAATCTGACAAAAACGGCAAGCAAGATTTGGGTAATAACAATGAACAGTGTTGTATAGAATTATTTTTAGCCCAAAAAATCTGTACAACCTGGTTGAACCTGGTCTTCTTTTAGGAAGTAAGAACTAAGCGCAAATGATTGCGTAGGTGATAAAATCCTAATGTGAATGCAAGTGCATGACCAAAAGATGCAAACAGAGGCTTGGGGGAGGCAACTGCCCCACAGCAAATGGCACCACTGCAGGCATCATTAACATGTAAATGAGTCATCACGGAGTAGCAATTTATTGGCAAGTTTGTAGTCACATGCCTCACAGTAATTGATAAGAAGGTTAGCAAAATCTGAACCAGGTTTACTGATATTCCTGTTAAAATCACCAACCACTATAACTCATGAAGAGTCCAGCTCCTCTAGCAGTATATTTAGTTTACAGAATCTATCTAAGAATACCTCCTCATTTTCAGCACACTCGTGAGGCATATAAGCATTGAATATATACAGTGTTTTGTAGTTTTATGGCTACAGTCCACTTATATTCATAACTAATGGGGTCTATAAACCTATCAAACTGTGTGTGTCACATTATAGCTAAACCTTCCTCACATTCTACCTTAATATAGAAAGAGCTGTAGGTATCTGGTCATTTACTGGTTAGTTTGGAATAGGTAGTCCCAATTCTTGTCACCTCGTGCAGATATTCTTCTAGTTTTGTGGCAGATAGGTCGAGTGGGAATTGGGATGCAAATACATGCGCATGTTGACATATTTGCACTGCCTTATTTGCTGTATTTGTTGTTAGCCCTGTGAAATTAGTAACATTTTTAAAATATAGAGGGGGGAATCCGAGTGAAAATTTTACAATACTATTTCGCGCTAACAAATGCTTCTAACTGGGGGTTTAAAAGATTCGACCGAATTACTTTGAACTACACTGGCTGGTAATCTATTTCAGAAATTAACCGAATGATTGAAGAAAATTTTTTTAGCTTCATTAGAATTAAAATATTTATCCACTAATTTAAGACCACTACCACGAGTTCTATCCGCATTTCTGAAGGTGAAATATTTTTCGGCCTCGACATTATCAAAACCTTTAATAATTTTAAGTACCTTTTTTAAATTTCCTTGAATACGTCTTTTTACAAGTGAGAATAAATTTAATGTTTGGTGCTGGCTATAAATTTTATTATAGTGGCACATCACAGCAGGGGAGGAATAGTGTAGGCATAGGCGTACGGCACCTAGTCTGTTTGGGGGGGCTGATACAAATTTGCCCAAATTTTTAAGTTACAACAAAGAATGTCCGAAATTAGATAGTTAATGTGATTATCTATCTATCTATCTATAATCTATATATATATATATATTATATATATATATATATATTATTTCATGAAAGTAACACGTGAAAAATATTTATGATGAATAAAACCACGAAGGAAAGAAAACACAGAATGGTGCTCAAGCGCTTTCGTCTAATGACATACATATATATATATATACACACATATATATATATATACACACATATATATATATTATATATATATATATACACACATATATATATACATATACACATATATATATATATATATATATACACATATACACAAACTCAGAATGGTCCCCTGAGAAACTTATATGTTAAACACAGACCGTGCATGGAACAAGGAACTCTTCTGGGAAAATTAAATCCACTATAGTCCGAATAAGTAATGGTAAATGGCAAATACCATAGTTTTTCTTTTTCATGATGCAAGCCCGACGTGGTCAACGGGTCTCTCGCAAAGAGGTCCCATAAATATAGCTTCCCTCACCAGCTATCTGCAAAGCAGACAGGATCCAGCTGTCTGCTTTGCAGATAGCTGGTGAGGGAAGCTATATTTATGGGACCTCTTTGCGAGAGACCCGTTGACCACGTCGGGCTTGCATCATGAAAAAGAAAAACTATGGTATTTTCCATTTACCATTACTTATTCGGACTATAGTGGATTTAATTTTCCCAGAAGAGTTCCTTGTTCCATGCACGGTCTGTGTTTAACATATAAGTTTCTCAGGGGACCATTCTGAGTTTGTGTATATTAAACGGACGTGTTATGTGCCTTGAAAAGTGGACGCTCAATGTCCCGGTTGAGGTTTAAGTTTTGTTTTTTAGCTAAAAATACAATAGTTACCCCTTTTTCTGTGATGTATTCAATCCGACGTGAATGCAACGAGTCTTTTGCTTATATTGAGGTTCTAAATGTAGCAGGGCTAGGCTTGCTTTAAACCCTAGATCCATGTCCCAAAGCTGGATCCTGTCTGCTTTGAAGATAGCTGGTGAGGGAAGCTATATTTATGGGACCTCTTTGCGAGAGACCCGTTGCCCACGTCGGGCTTGCATCATGAAAAAGAAAAACTATGGTATTTGCCATTTACCATTACTTATTCGGACTATAGTGGATTTAATTTTCCCAGAAGAGTTCCTTGTTCCATGCACGGTCTGTGTTTAACATATACACACATATATATATACACATATATATATATATATACACATTTAACTGCAATGACCACGCAGTATATTAATGTATAGAAACGACGTAAGTATAGAGGAGTGTTCTGCACACGAGGAAGAGAAATAACGAACAAATGAAAAATGAGGTGACCGCCCGGGAATTGAACCCAGTGTTCCTGAGGATGTCATTAGACGAAAGCGCTTGAGCACCCCTTTGTGTTTCTTTTCCCTTCGTGGTTTTATTCATCATATATATAATATATATATACACACAGGGCGTCCCAAAAAAATGTATACACACTTTAAATACTTATAAAGGCAGTGTTTATTAAAATACATTTCATTTTCAAAATGTAATAGAATCTACAGACATTATTCAATTGTTTTGTCAACGCCTGTTTTCAAACTGACGTCCGTTCTGGTCCAGGTACTGCTGATAACGCGAAGCAATGGAATCGCAAACATCACGAAACATTTCGTTTGGTATTTGTGTGCATTCTCGTTCAATGGCTGCTCTCAATTCAGCGACTGTTGCAGGTTTTATAGCGTAGACTTTGTCTTTTAAGTATCCCATAAAAAAAAGTCTAGTGGTGTGAGGTCTGGTGAACGCGGAGGGTATTCTACGAAACCCCTTCGTCCAATCCACATCCACATCGTGCCAAGTACCATCGCAATACTCCACTCTTCGGTCCGGATCATCTTCATTAATAGCATGGACTAATCTTGGAATGTAACTTTTCCATTGACAGCGCTTCAAAATGCGTTGGACAGACGATTCTGAAATTCCTACCTCACGACTCGCTTGCCGCACAGATTTTCTTGGACTTTGGTGATACGTTTCCAGTACTCTTTCTTGCTTTGTGGGCTTGTCGATGTCCGTGGTCTTCCGGAACGCTTCTTGTGGACATTCTGAACAGTTCCATCGGCTTCAAACTTATCTCTAATTCGAGTGATGGTAAGTCGCGTTGGTGGATCTGTTTGAAACTCCCTCCTAAACTGTCTTTGCACTTCAACTGCGTTTTCACACTTCCAGTAGCATTTTAGAATGAATTTCCTTTGTTCAAAGCTTAGTCTGACTGCCATTATTAATTCTAATGGGTTTAACTTGGAAAGAAAGAAACATCAATTGAGCTATCAGCTGTTAAAGTGTGTATACATTTTTTTGGGACGCCTGTATATACACACATGTATACATATACATACATATACATATATATATACATACATATACATACACATACATATATACACACACACACACATATATATATATATATATATTTTTTTTTTCCAGATTTACCGCCGATTCGTACCTAAAGAGACGGTACATATTTCGGCGAGGCAGTGAGTGGGTGATGTCACTGTGCTAGGGGCGGTAGACTAGGGGAATGAGTAAGGGTCAGTCGATGGATAATGGGTAGGAGGGGTACGGTTTCAGATACGATGGAGCAGATGGAGTGAGTAAGGAAGAGGAAAACGGCTTCTGCTGAAAAGTGGGGGCCGTCGGCGAGTATAGATCGTAGGCAGTTGGGTATGGGGTTTTCGGCCGAGAGAGGGAAACACCTGCGACGGAGAGCGGCCAACTTTGAGCATTCCACCAGAAGGTGTAAGACAGTGATAGGGGTATGGCAGGTAGAGCAAAGCGGGGCTGGCGATTTCGCCATAAGGTGTCCGTGGGTGATGCGGGTGTGACCTATGCGGAGACGGGCTAGGATTACTTCTTTATGGCGGGACCGGTGGAATGAAGAAGCCCAGTGTCCTATGTGCGGTTTGATCGTGTGGAGTTTATTTTGTGTGGCCTGGTCCCATTCCCGCTGCCATATGGAGCGGAAGTGGGAGCGGAAAGCCGGGAAGAAGTCGGAGAAGGGGAGGGGTCGGGAGGAGGCCGGCAGCAAGCAGGCCGTCTTTGCTGTGCGGTCCGCCGCCTCGTTACCCTGGATGCCGACATGAGCCGGGACCCAACAGAATGCGATTGTCTTATGTTGGAAGATCGTTAAAAGTGGAAGGTCTGCTGGATGGTACAGACGAGCGGGTGAGGGGAGTTAAATCTTTCTAGGAGAGAGAGAAGTGCACTTTGGGAATCCGAATAAATGACAAAAGAGCTGGCAGAGTGGGTGCGCACAATATCGAGGGCCTCCGTTATGGCGAAAAGTTCCGCCGAAAAAACGGAGGCCTCGCGGGGCAGGCCGACGCTCCGGGAGAGCGGCTGGGACAGAATCACCGCTGAGGAGGCCACACCAGCTTCCGAGCGGGAACCATCCGTGTAAATGGCGATTGCGTCCGGGTGTTGGGTTGCGTGTTCGCGGAAAAGTGACCTGTATATCATGGCGCTCGTGGTAGTCTTCGGTAGGGAACACAGATCTTTGCAGAACTTGATAGGGGTTAGGATCCAGGGGGGTAGATGCTGAATGAAATGGGGATAACTGAGGGGGCGGGCATGTTGAAAAGATCAAGGAAAGAGCGGACCGCTTCAGTGAAGTGCCAGCTCCGTCCCTGAGGTGGTAGTTCTAAAACCGCCGTGCCCAGAAGCGAAGAAGGTAGCCTCTGTGCACGGAGGTATGTCCGCATGAGGAGTAGACCCCGTCGGAGGGCGAGAGGGAGATGATCACATTCCACAGAGGCTGGAGGCTGGGGAGGAGCGGAAAGCACCGGTGGCGAGGCGGAGGCCTCTATTAAGTACCGGGTCCAGGATACGGAGGCGGGCGTTGGAGGCTGAACCATAAACTGCGCTACCATAGTCCAGCTTCGACTGTACTATGGAAGTATAAAGGCGAAGAAGAGAGCGTCGATCTGCACCCCATGTGGTGTGAGAGAGGTGATCCAGGAGAGCGAGGGGGCGTCGAAGGGATTGCTTTAGGTGCTTGAGATGGGGAACCCAATTGAGCCGTCGGTCTAGGGTCATGCCCAGAAAACGCGTGGAGGGTACCACCTCAAGAGGACTGCCGTATAATGTAACAGAGGGTAGAGGAAGGGTTGTGGGTCTTCTTCTACTGAAGACCATACACTTGGACTTAGGGATGGAGAGGCGGAAACCCACCGACGTCGCCCACCTCTCCACCCGGTAGATGGCGAGCTGCATTTGCCGTTGAACGACAGACGGTTCTCGCCCTGCGAAGTAGATTGCAAGGTCATCCGCGTAGATGGAAGAGCGGATTGTGGGTGGAAGGCATTGTGAGACCGTGTTCATCACGACAGAGAAGCAGAGAACACTGAGGATGCTTCCCTGTGGGACCCCGTCCTCCTGCACAAAGGTGTCAGAGAGGACTGAGCCCACCCGGACTTTAAAGGTCCGAGAAGTAAGGAAGCCCCTGATGAAGGTAGGCATGGCTCCGACAAGGCCCAGATGTCGGAGCTGACCGAGGATCATTGCTCGACGGGTGGTGTCATAGGCCTTCTGGATGTCGAAGAAAACTGACAGTACGAACTGTCTATTGTCGAAGGCATCCTGTATGTCTCGGCTGAGAAGCAGGAGGGGATCAGTGGTGGAGCGGAATTGTCTGAAGCCGGACTGGGTAGACGGGAAGGAATTGGTACGTTCAAGGACGAACGATAATCGCGTAGCGACCATTTTTTCGAGGATCTTGCAGGCACAACATGTCAGGGCGATTGGTCTGTAGTTTGTGGGGTCCAGGGAATCTTTGCCGGGCTTGGGGATAGGGATGACGTGGGCCTCCTTCCACCTAAAGGGGAAGGCACCCTCTATCCATATGCGATTGTATAGTCTAGCAGGAAAATTTGTAAGGTAGAGTGGAGGTGTTGGATCATGCCGTACGGAATACCGTCCGGGCCGGGCAAGGGGATCGTCGAGAGGCCAGTGCCGTCTGTAGTTCACGCATGGTAAACAATCGGTTGTAGGTGCTGTCTATGGACGGTGGGGAGGGGCTATCGTCAGGGGCGGGTACGGGATTGGCTGCAGAGGAAGAAACGGCGGCGAAGGTAGAAGCAAGGTGGTCTGCCACCGACTTGGGCTCACATAGGAGTCCGTCGTTTGTCCGGAGGACCGGGGGTCGGGAGGGGACATGTCGCCTCTCGACGCCCCGCACCTTCTTCCAGATGGTAGCCGAAGGTGTGTTGCGGTAATGCCGGACACAAAGGCACGCCAAGAGGCTCGGCGCGCTGTCTTCATTGTGCGGCGGGCGATGGCCCTGACCCGCTGCATTCCGTGCGATGGATGGGGAGTCGCGTCCGGTAAAAGCGCCGAGTTGCCTTCTTCTTGGCGCGCACGGCCTCCGCGCACTCCGGGGTCCACCAAGGAACCCGTCGGGCGCGGGGGTAGGCGGAGGATTGTGGTACGCTTGTGCTTGCGGCCGTTAGAACGACGGACTCGAAGTATGCGACGCACCGTCGATGGATGGGAAGTGGGCAGTTGTAAGGTGTGGTATATGTGTTGTCGCGGAAGCGGGCCCAATTCGCGTTGGTGGTAACCCACCTTACCGGTACCCGTACGGTCTGGTCGGGTCGATTGAGGGTGAGTAGAATGGGGAGATGGTCACTGCCATAGTCCTCTCGGAGGACTTGCCACGTGAAGTCTAGGAGGGCATCAGTTGATACGAGGGACAGGTCTATACAGGATGGAGTGCAGGTGGTGGCATGGTAGAATGTAGGAGAGCCATCGTTGAGGCACTCGAAGGAGAGCTCGGTCATGACGGATATCAGGGTTGGGGCCATATAGGTGGAGTGTGTGTCGCCCCACAAGGGGTGACGACTATTGAAATCGCCCAGTAGTAGGAAGGGCCTGGGGAGTTGTTCCACGACTTCCACCAGGTCGTCGCGGGAGACTTGAGCGTGGGGGGGAAGGTAGATTGAACAAATGGTGTACTGTCTATCCAGGGAGAGCCGGACGGCAGTCACCTGTAGCGGGGACCGGATGGAGAGATTGTAGAAGGGGACTGCGTGGTGGACGAGGATGGCAGCTCCCCTTCGAGTGCAGGTAGGAGGCGGGGTGGCGACGCAGAAATAACCAGTGGGGCAGGGCATGGACCTGGTCCCCAGGATTAGCTCCTGGAGACAGACACACACCGGACGGGAAGTGGCAATCAAGGAGTTAAGGCCTTCATAGTTTGCAAAGATTCCTCGACAGTTCCAGTGGACTATCGTGGTTTTCGGGGGATCCATTAGTTGATGAAGGGGGATGGGTAAAGGTGTAGGCGCTAGGAGGTTGGAGTGTGAAGGGGATCTGGAGTTCGCGAAACTGAAGGCTGGGTCGGGAGCATGGCTGGCTATCTACCGTTCACCAGGGAAGGAATCGGTCGGCCTGTCGAACCCTGCGGAGGTTGCGGGGTCGAGTCGGCCGAGCGAGACCGGAGGCGTGGATCACGGCAGGCAGAGGAACATCGTGGGCTGAGCGGGTCGGAAGTGCCTTGTCGGGCTTCTATGGTCGGGCCAGGGGGGGCAGGTTAACCCTAAAAGGGGCGCTACCCGCCTGTCAGGGGGTCTCACGGCGGACCCTAGGTGGTGACAGGGGGTACCAAAAAGACCGGGCGGGTGGGAGGGAGGGCGTACTCAGGGTAGCTGATAAGGGGGGGTCGGGGATGTTGGGGGGGTAGGTACGATGGGGGTGGAAGGTGAACCAGAGTGGTCTCGTGGAGGGGTGGAGAAAATGGCACCAGGAGGCAAGGGCAGATCCAGGAGACTCATGGGCGTGGGCGCAGCCGAGCTTCCCTCGGTCACACCGTGCAGCCGCGCCAGAGCCGCATCCACTGGATCCACTGGGCTGGGTCTCGTCGTACAGGGCGGGTCGTGGATTTCGGCCACTATTGTCAGAGTCTGTGGGGGTAGAACGGTGGGACTTCTACGATGGGGAGAGATGGACATAGTGGGCGTGGTGGGCGGTGTAAGGGTCCGAGCCGTCTTCTTGGTCTTAGGGGAAGAGGGAGAGAGACGTTGGGAGGCCGGAGGGTCTGGTGACACGCTCCGGCGTCTCCGCCTCGACGGCTTGCTCGGGCGGCAGGTTCGGGCGTGTACAGGGAGTACTGGGAAGGCAGGGTTTGAGGTGGCTGGGACCTGGAAACCCTGGTCCCAGACTCCTGGGGGATTCGTGGCAGTGAGGTGAGGGAGAAGAAGGGAACGGGGGGGACAGGGGACCGTCGGGTCCTGCGAGGATTTGCTATGTGGGGAACAGGAAGCAGTGGCTGGGGGGGGGTTTCGGCGGCAGGCCAGGGCGGCGTGCCGAGATGATAGAGCCGAGAGCAGCGGCATAGGACACCCCCGGCCTCACCTCCCGACTCCGCACCCTGTCGCGTGCCTCACGGGGGCTAAGGAAGTCCGTCACCTGTAGGCATCGGACCTCCTTCTCGAACCTGAAGAAAAGGCATTCTCGGGATGAAGAGGGATGTGCGCCTTCACAGTTCGAGCATTTGGGTGTGTTGGGGCACCTGTCAGGGTGGGCGAGTCGTCCACAGTGAACACATAATGGATGCGGCTGTCGACAAGCGGAGCTGACGTGTCCGAATTTATTGCATTTGAAGCAACGGGTCGGGTCTGGGACGTATGGGCGGATAGAAAACTCGCATGAGGCGCGGTCTCCCATACCCCATACAATACGGTCAGGGGGGATTAGTGAGTTAAAAGTAAGGAGCAGACGTGGGGTGGGGGAGGGGGTGCCTCCCTGTCGGGATGTGAAACGATAGATCTTATAACTCCTTGGGGTGCGAGATCCTCCAGGAGCTCGTTCTCTGCGACCGACAGTAGGCGGGTGGCGTAAATAGTGCCCTGACTCTGGTTCAGGCGAGGGTGTGGGGAAACGGACACCGAGCATCCAAGGACCTCAGTGATGGAGAGTAGGGCTTTCGTCTCTGCGGCTGAGCGTGATTTTACGAGGAGGGAGCCATCCCTCTGTGGGCGTACGTCATAGCGGCTGGAGTTGCTGTGGGTTCGGATCGCCTGGAACGTCCGTTCAGAGTTGTTCGGGAGGGACCCAGATGTAGGCCGAATCACCAGGAATTTGTGGATACTTGGAAGGGAGAGGGAGGCTGTAGAGTCGAAATGTACTGGAATATTCAACGGTCGGTAGGACGGCCGTGAATGCCGGCTCCCCCGTCCGCCGCGAGGCTCTCTCCGCGGGGAGGTGGGCTGGCGGCGGGTGAGGGGGGCATATGGGGAGAGCAAGAAGCCGGGTTGTGGGGGCAAGTCCTCGGTGGAACTTGACTTGCCCGAAGGTGGCTGAAGTGGGCTGGGGCGAGGCCCCTGCTCTAGAGAGTGTAGGTCCAAGGGCGTAATCGAGGGACGGACTGGGGTCGGCAACGGAAAAGGAGAGTGCAAGCGTTCCGCTTCCACAGGGGGGTCAACCCCATTAGGTTGCGGTCTTCCAGTGGTAAAGGACTCGAGGGCCTGGTTGCCCACCACCCGAGTGTTAGTGAGAGAGAGTAGTCCGGGAATGAGAAGCAGTAGTCGTAAGCCGGGGGGGAGAAGTGTCCATAGCTAAACAAAAAAGAACTTCATCCCCCGCGCGCATCCAGCCACCACCGACTCCAACAAGGGAAAGGCGAAGTGTGGGCACACTTGGTCCCACCGCCGATGGATGTCACGCAGGGGGAGATACACCCGCACCCAGTCCCTGTGCCTGAAAGGCGGCCACTCTCATCCAACGCGCGGTGAAAAGTGGCAGGGACAGGGTTTGGGTTTGGTTGGAAAGCGACAAGGGTGCAGGGCAACCACCTCCCACACCCAAGGGCCAAGGAAAGGGTCAAAATCAAGGTCCAAAGAACAACGCCAAAAAAAAAAAAAAAAAACGGAGAAGCCAGAAAGAATGGGTTAAAGGAGAAAGAAAGAAAAAGAAGCAGGAGATCAGCCGGGTCCCCAAACGGGCCCAATGGTCCACGAGGGCAGAGAAAGCCCTTACACCGAAGAAAGGTGTATTCCCACATTCGCCACAGAGGGACGCGCCCTATAGCTCCGGACAAAGCAAAGGGATATATATATATATATATATATATATATATATATATATATATATATACACACACATGCATATATATATATATATCCCCGCAAGGGGTTCTAAGCTCGTGCTCTTGAGTGCTCTTTGTGCTCGTTTGTACGTGCTTGTTCCTGGAGGTTTCACGTGCGCCCTCCCGGCCCTAGCACCCAAGGATGATGGGGCTCGACCCTGTAGTCCTTGTCATCCTTGGTCTTTTTCCACTTCGACTGTCCCCTCCACCCTTTCTTTTTCCTCTGTCTTTCCTCTCACTTTTTCTTTGTTTTTCCGCCGAGATATGCCCTTTTAAATAGAGGCGAATCGGTTCTTCCCGAACTTAAAAAAAAAAAAAATATATATATATATACACACATACATACATATATATATATATATTATATATATATATATATATATATATATATATAAGGTGTGTCAATTTTGTCAACATTTTTCAAATCAATTTTGGTAGTGAAAGTATAGTGTCTTTTCATGTCAAAACTTGAAATTGGCCAACCAAAATGAAATAAAATAACGCTTACCTACATCAATTTTACTTTAAAGTTTCTGAAATTGACTCTTTTACTAAATAATAGGACATAAATTGATTAACTATTCATCTGTCACAGAATTATCCCACTGATCGCATATGGAGTGTTTTCAAGGTCATATAGTTGTTGTACAATGTACAAGTCACAACCTGAATAGAACTGTCCCTCACTCTCAGTCCTCAGTTGCCTCTTAGATGTCATAGACGATGGTTTGCTGTTATTGCTCTTGTACCTACTTCATAGTTATTCTACTAGACGAATACTACAGTTTAACTGTAAGTATGGATTACTGATTATTACAATTATTTATTATTATCATATTCTTCTGTCTAATTATGTTGTAATCCCATGAAATATTTTTTTATTGAATTTTAGAACATCGAATGACTAAACTTTGAAACATCGTAATTGATATAAAATACTTAAATGTTTTTCTTTCTTTTCAGATATTCCTAAGATGCCAAAATTGAAGACAAGAGGTCAGTCGTCATGTCACTTGAGCCTGTTAGTCGGTACAGGCAAGGAGCTTCCCGTATCAGAACTACCAACAGTGCGAGACATGCTGAGAAGAGGGTTACTCCTTCGTGAACAAAATACAAAGGATAGAAGGAACTACACAGAGAAAGAGCTCATAAGGGACATGATTCCCCCTCTTCTGCATCAGTGGAAAAAAGCTAATGTGCTATTCAAACCACCTGTACTCAATCAGTGTAGAACTATTGGGCTAAAATTAACAAAGCTGTGGCACAAAGCAGTTGAGACATCACTTGGTAAAGGAAAACTAGCAAAGAAAAATAAATTTCTGCACACACTTGATACTCTTCTTGACATTTTTAACTGCCAGTGTCCCATAGAGTTGTGTTCTGAAGCCAATTGTTCTCCCTCATGCAGAAGAGAACCTCACCCTCACATTGATTGTCGCTGTCCTCGTGAGAAGAAGATCCCTGTTTTGGAGCTGGCTTTCATAAAGGCGCAGAGAACGAAGGCAGGAGGCCAAGGAAGTATGCAGATTGGTTCGGCAGATTATTCAGAAACCAAAAAACAGATTGTTATTGCTAAGAAAAAAGAGAAAATCCGAGAGGGAAGAAAGGAAGAAAAAGAAGAGTGAAGCAGCCACCCAAAGAGATGAAGAGCTCTATCAAGAGGTTTCTCACTTCTTTGAAAGCTCTTCAGATGAACAGAAAGCAGCAACATCAGATGATAGCTCCAAAATGCCATCTGAACCTTCATCGAAGAGAATGAAATACAACACTAAAGACATCTCAAACATTGCCCTTGCCAGTATTCGCCACCATAGGGCTACGAGAGACTGCAGTGATGCCACTGCCGCTTGGATAGATGCAGGCCTCATCAGCCGAGAGGATACATCCTTAGTGATAGATCATAATAAGATAAGAAGAGCACAAGTACTGTAAAAATAATGAAGGAAATATCTGATCAGCATGAAAAAGATTTGAAGGAGGAAGGTCTCTCTTGCCTTTTGTTTGATGGAAGAAGAGATGACAAAAAAGTTGTCCTAGAGGTAGAGGGGAATGGACAGAAAGTTTCCCGGTCTCATCAAAGAAGAACACTACTCTGTGTGTTCCGAACCTGGTGGCCGCTATTTGTTTCATTTTGTTCCTGAAGAAGAAGTAGAAGGCAAGAAACATGCAGAGGCAATTGCTGATCAAATAATATGTTGGCTTCAAGAAAGAAGACTTGACAGTTCACTGCAGGCCGTTGGTGGAGACTCAACTGCGGTGAACACTGGATGGCAGGGCGGTGTTATGACGCATTTAGAGAAAAAACTTGGAAGAAGGCGTTTGGATTGTGTGTGATTTGCAAACAGGGGAACTACCTCTTCGTCGTCTTATCCAGGAACTTGATGGTCCTACAAAGAGCAACAACAAGTGGTCAGGCCCCCTTGGCAACATGCTAGATGAAGCAACGGAATTAGAAATAAATACAAAATTTCCAAAGGTCGAAGTAGGCCCTCCCCTTCCAGTGTTGTCTGAAGAAGTTATCAAAGACCTCAGCACGGATCAATCTTACGCTAATCGTATTGTTCAAGCAATCAGATCAGGAGTTGCCTCAAAATCTGGCTCTCTTGGAGATTGGACCCGTAAGTCACAATCGTTGGTTAACTACAGCGATTCGTTTCTGCAGGATTTGGGTTTCCAAACATGCACTGAAGGGCAAAATGCTACAGAATTTGATGTTGATTGTTGAATTTATTATTGGGTTTTATCTTCCTCACTGGTTCAATGTAAAACTTAATCCAATGTGGATGGAGGAGCCAGTGGCGTATCAAGGGAGGGGCGAGAGGGGCGACCGCCCCGAGCGGCACATTACTGTCAGGCGGGCGCAGTATGCAAAATTTTGGGTTTTTATGTTTTAAAATGCAACCCTCCAAAAAATTATATCTCATCATTGTCGCGCGTTATTTGTGTACAAAATATCCATGGTTTTGATGAAAAATCATCATTAAATGCTATATATGCCACCTCAATGCCACTATTTCCACAAATAGTTGCGTTAAATTTTCACATCGGAAAGGTTGCCAGCCCTATTTTTCAGACTTTCCCTATATTATTTAGGTTAGGCTTTGCATTCTTCGAGCTTTGATGATGTTAATAATTAATGGTTGTTTTATTTTGCAGATACCCTACTGAATTAGCAAACATGAGCAAACGACAGAGACTGAGTGGTGCTGCATACAAGAATCTTCGCGAAAAAAAAAAGAGGAGGAAGGCAAGCGTGCTGCTAAGCGATTTCATCAGTTAATGGGATTCTCAGACACACCTTCAGTGCCTTCTGGGAAGCAAGGAGATCAACCGCAATGTGATATATCTTTAGAGATAGATGTTCAAGCGGCAACTTCAAGTGAACCCCCAAATAATCAGGATCAACCCTCATCTACATCACAAAGTCACCCACCCACCCATCACCCACAGAGTCTGTTTAACGATTCTGGCAACTGGCCCGTTCCAATGACGAACAATTTGAGAATCGAACTCATTAAACGTGGACCATCACATTTGAAAAAACATGAATGGACCCTTTCCAGCTGATTCAAACAATAGGTCAATGTCAAAAGTTTGGTATTTCAAAACTTTGGAAAATGGCGAAAAAATTGAAAGGTCATGGCTAATCTTCTCACCTTCAAAATGTAGCTTGCATTGCTTTTGCTGTCGTCTCTTCAACATCATCTCCAGTGCATTTGGAAAAGAAGGATTTTTTGCCTGGAGGAAACTGAATCCAAGAGTACCTGAACATGAAAACAGTCCATATCATACCCGATGCTTTGAACAATGGAAAGAGTTGTCTATGCGCCTTCATTTGAATGCTACAATAGATAATGCACATCAGTTGCAAATAAAACATGCTACTGCTAAGTGGAAAGAAATACTGAGACGAATTTATGACTGCATCATGTTCTTGGCAAAACAAGATCTTGCATTCCAAGGGGACCGAGAGAACTTAAATGAAGAAGCTGGGCTAGCTGGCAATTCTGGAAACTTTTTGGAGTTAATAAAACTAATTGGCAAATATGACCCAGTAATTAGGGAACATCTTACAAAAATACGAATGACTGACAAGATATCCACTACGTATTTGTCACCTAACATTCAAAATGAGTTCATCACACTAATCGGTTGTAATGTTCGAAAATGTATAATTGATAATGTGTCTAGTGCAAAGTACTTTGCAATAATTTTCGATAGTACACCAGATATATCGCATATTGATCAGATGTCTCAGGTAATTCGCTATGTGTCGATTAAAGATGGTAATGTAGAGGTGAAGGAATCCTTCGTTGATTTTATTAAATTAGAGGGGAAGACTGCTGAGGCAGTTACTGATCTCATTGTCACTAAGCTCCGTGAGGATGGGCTGGATATCCAGAATTGTTATGGTCAAGGGTATGACAATGCTGCTACGATGGCAGGTATTCATCTTGGAGTTCAACGCAGAATTCTTGATGTTAGCAAACACGCTGTTTTCATTCCTTGCAATAACCACTCGCTGAACTTGGCTGGAGTTCATGCCGCGGGACTGAGTCCTAATGCTGTAACTTTCTTTGGAACAATTGAACGAATTTTCGTCTACTTTTCTTCCTCTACTCATCGCTGGGATGTCTTAACAAAACATTCCAAAATCACTGTGAAGCGAGTCTCTGATACGCGGTGGAGTGCTAAGTATGATGCTGTTTCTAGTCTTAAGAAGAACTTGACTCACGTTGTTAGTGCCTTGGAAGAACTGAGTGAAGGGGTCTCCGAAAATCTGGACACAAAGGGCGATGCTGAAGCTCTGTTGACCTCCATCATGTCATACATATTCATTGTGTACTTATTTTTCTGGGATCCAGTGCTGAAAGAAATCAATGATGCTCAGCTATATTTTCAAAGAAAGGGACTTGCTTTGGACCAGTGTGCATTAAAAATGAACTCTTTATCCGTGTTTTTAACTAATGAACGAGAGGCAGTAGTATCAAACGCTGCAGATGCCGCCGAAGAGTTCTGTAATGAAATGGATATCAGTATAGACCGCAGTCAGGAGACGGAGAAGAATGCCTGGAGAGCAAGCTCGTGATGCTGGATTGACCGTGCAAAAAGATGTACGCAGAGAATTTTTTGAAATCATGGATCGTTTATTAGCAGAAATTGAAAAACGCACAGTTTGTCTTAAAAACATGAATGATCGTTTTGAATTTCTGTCTCCTTCGTACCTTTTGAATCAGTCCAAAGATGAAAAAATTAATACCAAGGTCAATAATTTTTCTTCCATCTACAATGACATTAATCCAGGAAGTCTACTGAAAGAAATAAAGCGTTTGCGCAGACATTTGCTCAGTTTCGAAAGCATAAGCGTCGACGATGATCCAAAGAACTGGGATATGTTAAAACTACTTCAGTGGATCGTTAAATGGGATCTAGTGGAATCTTTGCCTCATATAACAATTGCCCTCCGGATCTGTCTAACTACATGCATGTCCGTGGCAAGTTGCGAACGAAGTTTTTCGAAACTGAAACTTATAAAAACCTTACCTCAGGTCAACTATAAGTCAATCTAGACTGAGCAATTTGGCGATTATTTCAATTGAACGCGAAGTTGCAGAGACAATGGACATAGAAAAAATCATTCATGAATTTTCTGTTATGAAAGTCCGAAAATTTAACTAGGCATTATACATTATATAGTTATTGTTAAAATTATGTAGTGTATTATGTACGGTACATTATGTAGTATTGTTAAAATTGAAGTTGCTTTATTTAAGTTTTTCTTCCAATAAAAGTTTTGTTTAGAAGTGTATTTTTGTAAAGGAATTGTTTTTAAAATTGATTGAAAATTGTTGGGGGGGGGGGCGTTGGCATTTTCGCCCCGAGCGGCAAAAAGTATTGGTACGCCTCTGGGAGGAGCCCAACCACATCTTGTTTCAATTACAGCTACTGAGAACCCAAAGGAAAGTAGTGGTGGACATCGTGTTACCTGTGGTGAGAAGGTCCGCTTGGTATGCTAGGCCAGAGGCAGTTTTGCAAGCAATACTCTGCAGCCAATGTACCAAAGAGCGAACTGAGGCTGTGGAAATCATTCTAAAGCTTAGAGGAACATCACTAGATGATGACCAGATGGGAGACTGCTTTGTTCAGACAAGGAAGGTACCTCCGATAAACGTCAATGCCAGGAAATTGTCAGAATTAGTTAACTTGAGTTCGGATGTTTTGGAGCCACCACTGACAACATGTATAACAAAGATAGATTTAACACAACTTAAAGAGGCCCCAATGCAAGTGCCAAAGTGGCCTTCTCACACTCAGAGTGTGGAGATGTGTGAAAATGGTCACAGAAGCAGCTAGTCAAGTTTACAGTCACGAGAGGCGAGAAGGCTACATCAAAGCGCAAGTAGCAAGCCGAATGCTGATGTCAAGGAACCGCAGCAAAAAGGACATGACTGCATTGGTTACTTTCAAATAAAGACTCTGAATATCTTATTGCCACTTTAAATGTTGATAGGATGTTTGCGCACATTTGTTATTTTGTTACGAATTTACGGAAAAATGGAATTTTTGAATTAAAATTGATGTAGGTAGGAGTTATTTTTTATTGTTTTTGGCGTAGTTAATTAAATTTTATATGCAAACAACTCACTATAACATTTTGATCACTTAGATTACTAATTTACCTTTCATTGGCAATTGCTATAACAATATATATATATATATATATATATATATTTTTTAAATTATAAAATATATGATGCTATAAAGAGTATATAGTTTTTTTTGGGACACCCTGTATATAAAAATATACTGCACACACACATATGTATTATGCATATAAATATCCATAGGTATATATATACCCTAAGACATATAACAAACTTATAAACAATGTAAACCACAACAAAACAAAGAAATGTGTATAATGTATATATCACAAAACGCACCTTTCGTTAGTACCTTGGGGTTTTTGAACACCCCATCCACAGAAAAAACACTTGTTTCTCTCAAGCGAGCTAGCGTAGAACTAAGAAATTCCAGGGGATGACTCACTGAGAATAATTAGAAAGCTGCCAGAAGTACCATGTCAGTCAGTGTTGCCAACTGTAATTAACAAGAATTTTGTATTTTTTACATGCGAAAAAGGAGGTGTTCTGCAATGCACATAGTGTTCATAGCAGGGTTGGCACTAGTGGGCCCAGCCCGAAAAAAACCACCCGGTTTTTTTCAAAAAGGCCCACTTGAAAAAGCCCACTATTTTACCCACTTGTGGGTTTTTTCATGAAACTTAAGTGCATATGCAATTATTTTTAAAAATTGTCATATAGGCGCCTATAATGATTTTACATGCAAAGCAAGCAAGCATGAGTCAACAAATAGACCTACAGGTATAACTCTTTGGGTGAGGTAGCAGGTTATAGAGTGTAGACATCAGCCAATCAGGGTGGTATGGTACTCCAGGATTGTGGTGGGTGGAAGTCAGTCAGCGACCCATGGTTCAGAACCCATGTTAAGCTGTAGGTCCCCTCCTCTGTCATGTAACTCTATATATAGCATGTTGCGAAGGAGGTTAAACAATCCTAATAAGTTTTAAGTGTCCAAGCATCTCAGCATCCCCAACTTTTGCTTTTCATAGGGAGGGGAGTTTCATGGGCATCAGACTTTTCTTCTCCCTCCCATGTAATGTAAAAGTCAAAGTTCAAAAGTTTACTAGATAAATCCATACAAAAATCAATAAATGTTTTCCAAAATTTCCAGCATGAAATACATACTGGTATATACATAGAAAAATATTGACTTATTATATGTGGTTATATTGAACATTGTAATTGTGTACAGTAAGTTGAACAAATGAAACTATATATTGTTTGAAATTTGAATATACATCTACTGAATGACTAACTATTCTTCATCACTTTTCCAATCAGATGGGTCAGTCATCCTCAATTGCCTGTTAATTTTTACAAGGTTTACAGTTTTTTCAAGGCCTAATCTATTGTGTAATTTGGTCCAGACAAGGCCAAATGTGGAGAACACTCTTTCAATCGAGGCTGAACTTGGTGGGCAGCTTAGTAATTTGTGGATAAATCAACTTCTTCATGGATTGTATTTAAAAGTGGACCAGACAAATTTCGACGGGAAGGTGGAGTGTAGCCTGGTCTTAGAGTCTCTATCATTTCAATAAAATACTTAGACTCTGCACATAGAAATGGAATATTATTTGCATAAAAGAATTTGGCTATTTTGTTATCAATGACATTTTTCTGCAAAGTTGTTGTTGTCATGGCAAAATCGCTTACTTTCTTTTGAATTTTTCTTTTTTTCATCTGTAATTGTGTCAGTGGTGGTGAGGATGAGTCTGGATCATCTGAGAGGTCTATGTCATGGCAGTATGAAGATGATGTACTGGCAGTATTGTCAGTCTTGTTTCTTGATTCCATGTGTTTCAAACATTTCATTAAATGCATTTTTATTCGCTCTATTTTATTACTTATTTCATTATTGCAATGTTTGCATCTAACTTTACTAGTCCCATCAATAATATTGACTTCACTCCATTCATGCCCTGATTTTCTTCCTGATCCAAAGGTCTTTGGCATTATTTAATGCAGTTATAACTTCAAACAGACTAATTCTGTAGGCTAGCAGTAAAGATAAATATGCTGTTGCCAGTTTGTTTTATTTAACTGTGAAATAAGAGAAAAAATATTCAGTAATATGAATTAAATAGATATAACTAGCTGAATTAAGTTCCCTTTGGGAGCTGTAATTCATCTACTTCCAGCGGAAGACACAGGGGCCTGTCTTCCATAGGAAGTATAGCCTAACAAATAGGATAATTTACCACACCAAATTTAGTTCAAATTGGTCCATGTTTTCCAAATTTTGTTGTGAAGCTCAATCTGAGAAAATAATAACTTTTTATGCTTAATTGCCTGGAAGGCAACCTTTTTGCTAAAAACAAGACAAATGTTATATTAATAGTGTACGGTACAGTACAGTATTATTATAAAAATAAGAATAGGTAGGTCTAATATGAACTACCATATATGATATTAAAGCCAGCAGATGACAAAAAAATGGACATATGAAAAAACCCAATTTTACCCGGGTTTTTTCGGGTTTTAGGTAAAAAAAACCGAAAAAAACCACCCGGGGTGGGCTTTTAAAAAAAAAGTGGGTTTTCTGCAACCCTGGTTCATAGATCTAGAGAATGCGTATGACAGTACCGAGGCAAGAGGTGTGGAGGTGTTTAAGGGAAAAGTTAGTGCCGGAGAAGTATGTGAGGTTGGTGCAGGATATATACGAGGGGTCATGTACTCAAATACGATATAGCGCAGGACTGACGGAAGGTTTCGAAGTGAAAGTTGGTGTCCATCAGGGATCGGCCCTGAGCCCATACATCTTCGACATTTTATGAATGTAATAACGAAGGAGGTGAGGGAGCGGGCGCCATGATGTATGCTCTTTGCCGACGATGTGGTTTTGTGTGCAGAGAGCACAGAGGAGGTGGAGAGGAAGCTGGAAAGGTGGAGGGCAGCACTGGAAAACCGAGGTTTGAAGATTGGTAGGGCGAAGACAGAGTACATGGAGTACAATACGGGACAGGGGCAGAGAGATGAGGTGCGACTTCAAGATGAGGTGATGAAGAAGGTGGAAAGTTTTAAATATTTGGGATCGTGAATAGAGGATGGTGGAGAGCTGGTAAGGGAAGTGAATAATAGAGTACAATCAGGATGGAATAATTGGAGGAAGGTGTCTGGGGTACTGTGTGATAAAAGAATATCAATGAAATTGAAAGGGAAGGTATTCAAGGCGGTAGTTAGGCCTGCAATGTTGTATGGTGCGGAAACGTGGCCTATGAGGAAGAATCTGTGGAAAAGGATGGATGTAGCAGAAATGAGGATGTTGAGATGGATGTGTGGGATTACGAGAAGAGATGAAATTAGAAATCAGTTTGTTCGTGGAACGACGAAAGTAATAGAGGTGTCAAACAAAGCTCGAGAGAGAAGGCTTCGATGGTTTGGACATGTCATGCGGAGAGAAGAGGAATATGTTGGGCGGCGAGTTATGGAGATGGAACAACCTGGAAGAAGGAGAAGGGGAAGGCCGAGGATGAGATGGAGTGTGTGCGTGGAGGGTGATATGAGGGAGCGAAATCTGGTGGTGGATGTGGCGTTGGACTGAAATGAGTGGCGAAGGCGGATTAGGAACAGCGACCCCACTTAGGCGTGGGAAAATGCTGCCGACAAAGAAGAATAAATTTAATGTTTCTAAACGAGCAGCGTATGATTTGTTTATAAGTCTAGAAATCATCTTAGTATCTCGTCGCTGCACACACTCCATTCTGTCTATGTCCTGTCGTCAGTGATGGGCAGTATCTAGATACATGTATCGCCGATACGTATCGATCGATACTTTTGTATCGGTATCGGTATCGCTTTAGCTACTTGACAAAAGTATCGATTTATCGGTATCGCTAAGGTCAGTTTTCTTAAATGTATCGAAAAAAATCGATACTTCGATACATTAATAAGAATTTTTAAATATTTAAATAGATGTTATAATATGACACTACTGAGTTATATTTATGAATATACATAAATAATAATATTATTAAATATTTATTAAATGACAGTACTACTCTACTGGTCACGTCACACAGTACGGCTCAACGTTTAAACACGTTTGTACTTGTGTTATTGAGATTAATTAACCATAATATAGAAACGCTCATAATATAGAAACTGGCAATACTGGCATCGTCTTCAAATCCTCTGTTCATGTTAAAGTGGATGACAATAAAAGGCAAATTTAATACTAACATTGTCAAAAAGAGGGTTCAAGAAATGTTGGTTAATGCTGTTAAGAGCCTCAGCGAGCAGACCCCCCAGCAACAACTAAGTGATGCTGCATCTGACGGAAGTGCAGATGATTTCTTCTCTTATGAGTCTGCTTCCACTAATGTCTCTGCAACCCAAGATTCCACTGAGATGGAAGTTTTACAGTATCTGGGTGACGGAAGTCATTCTCTCCAATCTCTGAGGCAGTACCCAGGAATTCTACGGGTCTTCCTGAAGTATAACACTCCACTACCATCCTCTTCTCCTGTAGAACGGTTGTTTAGTTTGGCTGGTCACATTCACGCTCCAAAAAGGAATAGACTGTCTGACCAGATGTTTAGCCAGCTGGTATTTTTGAAGGGTAATAGTAATTACTTTTAATTGTTAGTGTAATATTTTCAGTCATTCATGTATCCTACAAAATTAAAACATACTTTCATTAAATAAAGCAATTGTTTTTATTTACATCTATAAAACCCATTAAAATGTCGTTGATTTTACTTACAGTGCGTACAAATTACTAGTATAAACAATAATATCTAATACCTACATATTAAATGAATAATTATAAAAATGTACCGGCGATACATGTATCGGTATCGGTATCGCTTAAGACATCTAGAAAGTATCGGCGTATCGGTATCGCCTAAGACGTTCTTCATGTATCGATGTATCGGTATCGCTTTAGCGATTTTCATGTATCGATGCCCATCACTGCCTGTCGTAAATATGGGGGCCAGAATTGAACGCAATATCCTAGGTGTGGATACTAACGAATTATACAGGGTGTACATAAAGTCAGGATCTATTTTTGTGAAGCACTTGGAAATTATATGGAATTCAATCATAAAATGATAAAGTGGTAACATTTATTAAATAATTAAGAGTAGGATTCGACGTGACGCCCATCAGTATCCCTGCACAGCTCAAATCGTTCCGCAGCATTTCTAAACACATTCTGGAGCATTTGCGGGGTTATGTTATCTGCAGCAGTTCGTATGCGTGTACGTAAGTTTTCAAGACTCGTAATCTTAGTCTGATAGACGTGCGATTTGATAAAGCCCCATGCAAAGAAATCTAAAGGGGTTAAATCTGGTGATCTCGCTGGCCAAGGTCTGTTGCTTCCGCGTCCGATCCAGCGATTTGGAAAACGTCCATTTAGATAATCTTGAACAATTTTGGCATAGTGACAAGGAGCACCATCATGTTGATAGACGACGGTACTAACAATCCTATCCCCAATCAGCTGAGGTTCAAGGAATTGCTGCAACATGTCCAGATAAATAAGCCCCGTAACTGTAGCTTCAGTAAAGAAAAAAGGACCATAAACCTTAGATTTTGTTAAACCCATCCAGACATTAACTTTAGGTGAGTCTCTTTCCCAATTTTGGACGAAATCATTCGGTCTTTCATCTGCCCAAATTCGACAGTTATGGCGATTTACTTTTCCACACATATGGAAAGTGGCTTCATCACTAAAGAGAATGTTGTCCATTAAATTATCACTCCAGATTTGTTCTACGAGATCAGCACACACAGCACTTCGTCGAGGGAAATCTTCCTCATGTAAATCATGTAAAACCTGCAAATGATAGCTTTTCTTCTGCAAATTAACTTTCAGAATTTTGTGCACATATGACGTCGGGAGGCCGAGTCTGTGTGATGCAGCACGAACGGACGTACGTGGCTCCTCAGTGATAATTCCGCGTACTGCATTCACGGTAAGATCTGACATACACAGTCGTCCTGATCTTGCTTCATCATTTACAGATCCCGTTCGTTTAAATTTGTTCACCAATTTTCGTATTGTCTTGTCTATTGGCCCGGGCTTATGAAATCTCCTTCTAAACTTCTCTCTGATGTCATTGTATTTCTTTCCCTCGATTCGCCAAATTACTATTACCACACGCTCTTCTGTATTCATTCTAAGGGCTTCTGAAAAGAAAAAAAAAAATAATAATTATTTCACAAAAATAGATCCTGATTTTATGTACACCCTGTATAGTGTAGCGGTAACCATCGTTATACACTGAATATCTTTGCATGTCTGTTGAAGCTGCTTGCCAAATAGAGTCAATCGAAGCAGCGTTGTCTTGGCTGTTTTAAACCTTTTTCTTACAGGCTTATGAAGTATATAAGCGTCCTGCTCCCGCAAAAACCTCTCAACATCTTTTTTACCTACTCCATCATTGTAAACACCTCTGTACAGTCTATCTACGCCCCCATAGGAGGCTGGGCTAGAAATGTCATAATAACGTCTTCTTAATATGTTAGCCATTTACGTATTTTAGAGGCACGTGGGTAGGGTTGACCGTTGTTTAGCCTCTTCCTTCTCCTCTTCAGAGGTGTTACCGCTGGAAGTGATGGCGTTTTCAATTGTGGCACGTGCGATGCATGTTCCAAGCCTTTTAACCTGTTCAGATTTCCTATCATTGCTTTGGGGTATTTATCTGTTGTAGTCTTGCTTTAATATGCTTCCATCCTGATGGTGAGGGCCTATCCCATTTTTTCACCAGATCATGGACGATGTCCACGATATTCGATCCCTGTACCTTTGCTCCTTCCACAATGATCTCACCTGTATCAGTCCACTGTATGTTGGGATCCTCATTCAATAGATTATAAAGACTTAAACCTTTATTTCTCAATGTATGTGGGAGGGTGCTTTTTAATACATGCTCGATATGTTGTGTGGCCGACCCGTTAATCTTTGGTTGGTCAGCTCTATCGTCGGACACAGGCCCTATGTCACCATGCCCATCGTTGTCCGTGCTGTACATAATAACCACAGGGATCTCTGTCGGATTCTTATAATTTTCGTACTCGTGAAGAAATTTCTGCAGAGCTTCTTGGTATAAGATTCTTTTCTCATCAGGTGTTTTTTCCACTGTTTAATAGGGCGAACAATTCGCCTTCCATTCTTTTAAGCCTGCTTTTACGGGGTTCTAGAACCGTGTCTGGATTCTTTGAACTTTGCAGTGAAGCATACACCTCGTGTGGAATCACTATCACTTTCTTCATTATATTAATCTAGTCAGTAAAGGACCCAAAACTGAAAATAAGATGGGGAGGAATGACCCTCCTCTTCGTACAATAATTCGCTTTTTCTTACCCACAGTTTGGCTTTTATGAGCGAGCGCACGTATTATGTTCTTGTAACGACGTAAGCGAATCTTTTGAGAGGGTTTCATTGGTACATTACATTTTATAACATTAAGACAGATTTCACAGATGCATTTTAAAAAGTAGGAGTCGATATTTTTAGCAAACATCTGTTGCATTGCCCGGGGCAGTCGATGATAGATTTTTATTAATTCATGGTATTTCTTTAGCCTCTTTGTCATTCTGGAATATACACCGTTTCAGGCTCGTTTGGAAATATATTCGTTCTTAGAAGCACCCTAAACGTGTTTCGCGGATGAAGGTCGCAAAGCAAATATCCGTAACGCTGGCTTGTAGCTTCCTCAAATATACCCCCTTATTCCTGTTCAATTCCGGGTACATCCTCCACATCAGCAGCAGCAGCTTCTCGTTCTGTAGAGGATGGCATAACATTCGAGTTGGTGCGCACCGCTACCCCCACCCCAGCCTTGACTAGAAATCGGTATATAGTCAGGGTTGATCCTAGATCCATGTATAGCAATGGTGTTGAACACGGACTACGGCGCGTAGTTGAACGTATTGTGGAGTTTGCCCTTCAGAACCACGACGAACGTGGTCAGAACGCGGCTGTCCTTCGGGTTCGGGTCAGATGACGGGGATGTACATAGATGATTTTTGGGTAGTAATACCACTCAGACGCTTGGCAGCTGTAGATATAGAGTATATATTAGGCCGTATAATTCAGGCCTCTCCAAGTAGTATAGCCTTCAATATGGACAACTTCACGATAAATGTTGACCGTGTATTCCGTGTTGCGGGTCATAGTGCCACACCTTATACTCAACTTCAATTCTCAGGCTATTCATAGACGGCATATAAACGCCGATCGTGGTTGCGGCTTAATAGCAGTAGTCTTGGCTCGTATGTTTACTGTACTAAATACACGGGTCAAAACATTTGGTTGCCTACGGTAGTGAAGCGTGCCCGTAAACTAGCTGTAGACTCTAAACTTGAGTTTGACTGTAATATGGGCCCTGAAGAGCTAAGAAGGGTAGAACAGGAAATGAATGTTCGTATAGTTGTATTTGGAATGGATGATCGTCGTAGGACTGTGTATGTTTTTAAAAACAGTGTGAGATATAGTACAAGACCCCTACTTATTTTAGGGCTGTCAGGAACAACGGATCTACCCATCCATAATATAAGGAACCTTTACACGAGTTATGATAAAAGTCGAAAATATGGACATCATGATTTGTGTAAAGGGTGTATCGAGTTTGCGGATGATATCGTGAAACATTGTAAAGATTGTCACATGGTATGTGAGCAGTGTAAAAGCTTCAAATGTGAAAGCCGTGTAGTTGAAGCTGAGAAGAGGGATTGTGATGTGTGTAGACGCACATTTTTCAATAATTGTTTTGAGCTCCATAAATTATCATAATTGGCACGTGCAGGAAAATGAGAATCTGTGAATGTGGTATGTTTCATATGGTGGATAATTGGGGGAATTTCAAGCATAAATGTGATGAAATTCACTGTTTTACATGCCATGAGAAATATAAGGCGGTTGGAGTAAAGCATGTATGTTATATGAAAGACGCTAAGCCTAAAAATAGCCCTTGTATAACTGTGTACTAAGATATAGAAACATACACGAACGCTGAAACCAAAGAGGTTATTCCACATTTACTTGTAAGCCAGACTATCTGTGATGAGTGTATGGAGATCGAATGTGATGAGTGTCACAAATGTGGTAAACGGACAAACATTTTTAAAACGAATGCCCACGATAGCCCTGTTAAACTCTCTGTGTTCTATATTGTCAAGTTAGCGGACAAGTTAAAAAAAACTGTGTATATTCTTGCCCATAACGGGGCAAAATTTGACACACAGTTCCTTTATAAGAAGCTACTTGAGCACGAGTCATCTGAGATATTTACAGGTGATCCCTTGAAAAGAGGAAACAAACTTATACAGATGCAAATAAGAGGTAATGTACAGTTTAAAAACTTTATTATTCACACCTTGTAAATTAGCAAAGCTACCCAAGGTGATGGGCGTAGCCGCTGAAGTTTCAAAAGGATATTTCCCTTACACATTTCTCACTAGCGAAACTTTAAATTACGTAGGACTACCTCTACCCAAACATTACTTTAACTATGAATGTATGAGTACAGATGAACGTGAAGATTTTGACCGCTCCTACAACAGTTTTAATGAATCCAATCCTTATAATATAGCTGATGAATGTGAGCGTTATTGCGTGAATGATGTGCGCGTGCTTAGATTATGTTTCCAGGCCTTTAGAAGGATGTACATAGACCGTTTCAAATGCGATCCGTTGCAAGTCGCAACCACGATCGCCTCATTATGTTTTTCGGTGTTCAAGAATAACTTCATGCCTAAAGACACCTTAGCCGTCATTCACAGAAACAATCCCCGCAGTTATGGGCAAAAGGCTATTTACTGGCTCATACACATGCAGCAGCAGACAAGTGTATACATAAAGCATGCCCGCAACACGGGGGAAGTACCCATTAAGGTTAATGGTCGTGTTTTTTGGGTTGATGGTCTAAGCGAAAACCCTGCCACTGGTGAGAAGACTGTGTACTCTTTTAACGGTTGCTGGTGGCACGGATGCCCCCGTCCTGAGTGTGGAATCGTAGGAGATATCCACGGTAGATCTCCTGCCGACAGTCTTGCGTGGCCCCGTACCCGCGATCAACTTATAGGCTCCCAGTTCACTCACAAAGTCTTGTGGGAGCATGAGTATGATGCACGGCTGGAAACAGATGGTCAGTACCGTGAAGAAATAAACACGATCAAGCGTTCAATGGTGCTGGATCCTCTCAAATGTGGTGATAGCTTGTTCGGAGGACGTACAAATCCCTTCAAGCTATACTTTCCGCCTACGGAGGGCGTGAAACTCCATTACTATGACTTCTGTTCTTTATATCCCTACGTGATGAAAAACAATCCGTACCCAGTGGGTGCACCTGAAAAACTGGTGGGACCTGACCTGCCAACCATCGAGGTGTTCTCAACAAATTTGACCTGACCTGCCAACCATCGAAGTGTTCTCAACAAATTTGAACGGGTACTATTTCGGCCTTTCTTTCGTAGATGTGCTCCCCCCACGCGATTTATGGATGCCGATCCTACCCGTCGTTATCAGAGCTGGGCACCGCAAACTCAAAATCACTTCCGCAATCGCAAATCCGCAAACTCAAACCTTACCTTCCGCAACCGCAAATCCGCAAACTGCTTGCCATTTTTGGTGCCGCAAACGCAAACCATATTTCCAATTTTTACAGTGCTGGGCACTTCCGCAAACCGCAAATTCCGCAATCGCAATTTTAACTATAAAAATTATCCAAAACATTAAAGAGGTATAAAAAGTTTTTATATCTTTTTAATGTTTAATGTTTTAGCCTTGTTTTTATTAAAAACAAGGCTAAATAATTTATTACAATAAATCACTATTGTAGAAGAAATAAAAATTACATATATTGATATATTATATTGAACAAAAACACCACCTGCAAGTAAATAGTAAATAAATTAAATAATAAATTTAATCATTTGAATTTCATAAATTTTGAGACTTAGACACGTTAGAGAAGACTGTACTGTAATTGTAGTAACTGTACACACATTACATTACACAAGTTAAATTAAGTTAACACTGTGACTGTACACAACTTGAACTCACTGTACAACTCAACCCCTCTTGCCTCTACAAGTGTACGCCTCTGGCTTTGTCAACAAGTTCAGTCGTCCTCCTCCAGTAACTGAGCCAAATCCAGTGGAGTGGCGGGAAAGATGACGCGCTGCCTGCCAGCCAATTGGCGGCCAGTGACAGCAGCGTCACAGCACTAGCGGGCTTGGCCAGTGGGAAATTTGCGGAAAGATTTGCGTTTGCGGTCTTAGTTCCGCAACGCAAATTCACTAATTTGCGATGACTTTGCCGCAAACGCAAATCCGCAAACGAAAAACATACTTCCGCAATTGCGGAATTTGCGGTTTGCGGAAGTGTTTGCGGAAGTGCCCAGCTCTGGTCGTTATAGACCACAAGCTCATGTTTTCCCTGTTCGTGAAGTGCGCAGAGGAGAACAATGGGGAATGTAATCATTCAACCAACCAGCGTAAGATCAGAGGTGTATATACAAGCCCTGAGCTGGACCTAGCTGTTCGCCATGGCTATAGAATATTGAAGATACACGAGGTATGGAGATTTCAGAAGCTACCCAACCTTTTCACGCCATATATAAACGCTTTTTTGAAGGATAAGGTAGAAGCATCAGGGTATCCGCGAGTTGATACCGAAGATGAAAAATCGGCTTATATTCAACGTTACCGTGACGGTGAAGGTGTACAGCTTGACCGTTCCCAAATTATAAAGAACTTAGGCAAGCGCTTTGGTGCAAAGTTGTCTAAACAGTCTTTGGGGAAAATTTGCACAGAATACTGCCAAAGGGAACGTTCATTTAGCACAAAGTTATAGTGAAGTCTGGGATTATGGCAACGCTCCCGATAAAGAGGTCATGGAGATCGTGAATGTAGGTAATACTTACATAATAAATTACAATACCGAATTGGCCACAGATACCTCACGGGTTACAAACATACCTGTAGCCAGCTTCACAACGGCCTAAGCACGCATCAAACTTTGGGGCCTATTGCATTCTCTTGGGCGGAGGGTTTTGTACGCCGATACAGATAGTGTGATATTCACAGCGAGGGAGGGTGAATACATAACTCCTATTGGTGAATTCCTCGAAGAGTTGACTCATGAGATCAAGGATGAATATGGAGACATCGCATATGCCACCTCTTTTGTTTCAACATGGCCCCAAAAACTTATGGGGTACGGGTGAGGGTGGGGGAGGATATGAAATATATCCTGAAGGCTAAGGGTATCACGCTCAACCAGGCGAATCGGCGGGTCGTTAACTTTGATTCGTTGAAGGATCTAGTGTGCTTGGATGATGATTAGGGCGACCAGCCATCCCAACTAACTGTCGGGACCCACAATTTTCGGGCGCAGAAGCTGGGAGGCATGAAGGAGCTTAGGGGTACAAAGGCGTGCCGTAACACCTATAGGAAACGTTACCAAGTGCCTGGGACCTATGATACCGTACGCTTTGGATACCATAATCTTTGATTGTTATATATGTCTATTGTTAACGATATGTTTATTTATTACACGTATTTGTGTGTATATATATATATATATATATATATATATATATATATATATATAATATATTATATATATATATATATATATATATACACACACACCTTGAATATTTCGTTTATTAAATAAATCGTGTTTCAATTAGCGTTTCACTTTCTCCTTTGTGTGTGTGTGTGTGTGTGTGTACAGGAGAAAGTTCTAAGCTCCTTCCACCTGTATGATCGGTCACGTGACTCCTGCTACTACCTGGGCATATGTCTTCCTTGCGTGCTCAGTTGATCGCTGCAAGCCCTGGGTCTCGGACGTATATTTTCCCACGAAGACGAAAAATAGTAATAGTCCGGTAGCACAGACCTTGATTTTACTGGAACCCTGCATTGTTTGTTATAAAGCAAATTTTTACATATTTTGAAAGCTTATACCACCCCATTCAAGAATCCATCGGGTGTACACCTGAACCCCGTTTGGCTTTTTCAATATGGCCGCCATTTTCCAAGATGGCCGGCGAAACTGAAAAATCCCATATCCTGGTCAATACTTGATGGATTTTGATGATCTTGGTGTCATTTCTAGGGGTTTTTAGGATGATGAGTAGATCTGAAGGGGTTGCAGATACTTTGGGAGTCGTTTTGACCCACATTCGTCAATACTCAAGGTCATTGGAGGTCAAACGCCGCCCCGAAATAAGGAATATCCCATATCCCAGGCAGTCGTGGAGATATTTTGGTGATCTTACTGTCGTTTTTATGGTTTTGGGCGAGACTGAGTAGTTCTATAGGGTTTAAAATGAAATCAGGGATTATTTTCCTCATGGTAAGGTGAATTCCAATATGTCTAATTATTCCTCTTATTTTTTTCAGGTTGTTGAGATTATTGCTGATGGTGCTGCCCACCTGGTGGTTTGATGACGTCTTGGTTGTGCTGATTCCAAAATTGTTTTTTGACTGCTGAATATGGAGAATATACCAGGTGAGCATTGTTTAGTTTTCATTTGCTGAGGATACATTATTTCAATGCGATTTGTACTCTGAAGAATGGGTAAACAAAATTCTTATTTTTCAGATTCTACAAAAGCTGCAGACGAATGTTTCTTCAAGGATTTCCTACGTAGCTGTCCTGGAGGTCAGAAAGGTCTTTCAAATTGTGGGAGGATTCAGAAAATCATAGAGAGCCGCGACATCAGAGGGCAGCCAGATGTTCGAGCGAGACTAGAGCCTCTCTTGGAAGATGGAGCAAAAATCCTTTGTTGTCACAAGAACTGTGTTTCCACTTATGTGTCCAAGCGGAATTTATCAGCATTCATGAAAGAGAGAGAATGTGATACCCCTACAGTGGAGCCAAAAAGACTACGTAGTGCTGTTCTCAGTGAAGGCCCAGTATATGACCCTAAAAAACACACTCTTTTGTTTGAAAGTCAGTGAGTGTATATTACCCGAGAAATATGACATCAAAGTTCCGGTGCAATACCGCATTCCAGCATCTAGGTTTATGACCGATAAGCTTGGTGATAAAAAAACAAATTACAAAGATGTGTTGATAGAAAAGTGTAAACTGAAAAATGATGAGCAGGGGCAAGTTGTACTCAGTAGGTTGTTGGGCATGAAAGGAGATTTACCAGCTGAAGAAGCCCGATACCATAAAGATTGTATGTCTACCTTTCATGTTGAGGTTGAGAGAGCTTGCCAGAATAAGTCAAGGGTTGAACATGAAGACCACCCCTTCATTGCTTTGTGTGTAGAATTGTCGAAGGACAAAATGAAACCATGGAATTCAATTGAAGTAGAGAAGCTTTACAAAGAGTTAGGTGGTGAGTTGTCACGTAGGTCGCTCATTGTAAAAGTTAAAGATTACTTCAAAGACGAAATTGTAGACTTACATGGGGATGGTATCGCTACGTTGTTAGTTTTCAACAACTATGCTGCCTGCCACAAATCCTCAAACTACACGCTTTGAGTGGTTGTGACACAGTTGCAGCAATACATGGCATCGGCGAAGCCACTGCCATTGCCACAGCCAAGAAGGGTCGGAAGCTAGACAAGCTGGGGTCCCTTGATGCATGCTTTGACCATATCGAGAAAGAGGCAACAGCGTTCATTGTTGCATGCTATGGGGATAAGAAATCTTCATCTTTTACTGAGTGTCGTCAGCGAGTATGGGCTCAGAAGACAGGGAAGTCGGGAACTGCTGCACCCAAACTATGTTCTCTACCACCAGCAACTGAAGCTTTCCATCAAAATGTGCTCAGAGCCCACTACACTGTGGCGAACTGGCTCGATGCACTAAAGTGTGACCCACCACCACTTGAATCCTGTGCATTATGGGTGGGAGAGAGACGAAACAAACAGAGTTCTCATCTCAAAAAGTTGGTGAAGGAGTGTGCTTAGCACCAGATGAAGTTCTGAAGCTAATCAGATGTGGGTGTGAATCACAATCAGCATACAGGGGGAGTCGCTGCGGCTGCATGGGACGCGGAATCCCTTGCACAATGTTCTGTGCATGTGGCAGCGGCTTGGATTGCAACAATCCATTGACCCAAAACGCAAACGAAGAGCAGACTGATGATCCTGACGATCCTGACACAACCACGTTTTTTGATATTTTCCCCAATAAATGGTTACCTAATGTGAATAACTGCATCAAAGTTGTCAATGCCAATCCCCCAGCTAGGTGTGAGCTTTGTTTTGCTTACTAGGTCATATCTTGTAGCTTTGCAACCTTCCATAGAATGCATGTGCCCTGCACTTCAGCATAAATTGTGGTTTTATCCGAATATCCATATCCATATAATGTGGGTTTTGTCATTTAAGCATTATGATCTGGTTTTATCTGCAGAAAAGATGTTAAGGTTAAGTGCTCAGCAGTTAGCTAGATTGTAGAAATTGTCACTGAAATAAAGCAAATACAGTGATGTCAACTGTGGCATTATCATATTTCAAGGCCAAACTTTAACCTCAAATGACCTTGACTTGACCCATGGAGTTGCAAAATGATATCCTACTGTTATCATGTGCCTATAGAACTACTCAGTCTCGCCCAAAACCATAAAAACGACAGTAAGATCACTAAAATATCTCCACGACTGCCTGGGATATGGGATATTCCTTATTTCGGGGGGCGTTTGACCTCCAATGACCTTGAGTATTGACGAATGTGGGTCAAAACGACTCCCAAAGTATCTGCAACCCCTCCAAATCGACTCATCATCCTAAAAAACCCTAGAAATGACACCAAGATTATCAAAATCCATCAAGTATTGACCAGGATATGGGATTTTTCAGTTTCGCCGGCCATCTTAGATAATGGCGGCCATATTGAAAAAAGCCAAGCGTGGTTCAGGTGTACACCCGATGGATTTTTGAATGGGGTGGTAGGGTGTGTCAATTTTAGTAAAGTCAACAATTCAAAAACTACTAATGCTCAAATGTCATGTAATGCTTAAATGTCGTCATATTATCTAGCAAACTTAGAAATATCTTTAGTGTTGTTTAAAGAAGCCATTTACCTACTTATATTTGACCAGGACGAAGGAGGACGAAGACTTCATACCAGACTCAGTCTGGTATGAAGTCTTCGTCCTCCTCTCTCCTCCGTGCCTCCTCCACTCATGCATTCACAATCAAAACTCCAGCATTTGTGACTATGTGAAACTTAGAAACCATACTGCACACCAAAAACAACCAAAGTTGACCACACATATCAATGGAACATTGATATACGATGCTACAGTCATATTTAGGTTATATTTAAAACCTTTATGGTCAAATATAAGTAGGTAAATAGCTTTTTTAAACACTAAAGATATTTCTAAGTTTGCTAGATAATATGACATCATTTGAGCATTAGTAGTTTTTGAATTGTTGACTTTACTAAAATTGACACAGCCTAAATTACTGGAAATCAGAGTTGAAGGAGATGAGGACACACAGGTAGGAGACTGCAGTGTCAGACCCAGGAAGACTCCTGACATCAACCCAGATGTCACCAAACTTTCGGAGCTTATTGACTGGAACTCTGGCGTGACTGACCCTCCTCTGACCTGCTCCCTCACCACTGCTGCAATCAAGGAGTTTCTGGATAGATCAATGGAAGTTCCTGCATGGCCCTCACACACACAGTCAGTAGAGAGGTGTGTAAGGATGAAACTGAAGCAGCACAACATGTTTACTCAGAAGAGAGGAGGGAGGCGTACATCAGTGGCCAGGTGGCCAGTAGGGAGCTCATGTCCAGGAACAAGAGCAAGGTTAGACATGGCATCCTTGGCAAAGTTCAAGAAACCTATCTATATTTCTAAGTTTTAATATTGAAATGCAATCAAAATGTCTTTAATTGTATGTATGTAAAATGTAGTTATATATGGCATCCTTGGCAAAGTTCAAGAAACCTATCTATATTTCTAAGTTTTAATATTGAAATACAATCAAAATGTCTTTAATTGTATGTAATGTATGTAAAATGTAGTTATATACAATAAAAAAAATACTTGCAAAAATTGCTGATTTTTTGTAAACTTCAACTTCAAATATAAGTAGCTTGGAGTGGTCAAATCTGGATTTTAAAGCCATATTTCGATTTAGCACATAAAAATGCATCATTTAGTTACTAGTAGTTTTTTCAATTGTTAACTTTACTAAAATTGACACACCCTAAAGGGGTGGTATAAGCTTTCAAAATATGTCAAGATTTGCTTTATAGCAAACAATGCAGAGTTCCCACCCCGTCAACCGGACTATAATGGCTACCTTTAATATTGCGTGTTCGACGTTTATGAAGTGGTATTCGGCAAAGTGTGAAGATAAGGTTACTGAATGGCTCCCTCTTCCACCCTCCTTTGATACTTTTAAGGCTACATTGAATCGTGCGAAGGAACAAGAGGTACAAATACTCTACGGTTATTCTGGCGAGAGCATTGCAGGATTTCGTGGTACAAGTGATGTATTGAACTATGTTGTAAGATTAAACTTTATAAAAGCTTACATATACTGTGAAGTGGAATAAACAACACGTGCAGAAGAGACGCAACGGTTATGGTTAGTGAGTCTTGTTGATGAGTGGTGCGACAAGTGGTATTATGTCATGCTGCATCATACCGAGTACTCGTACCCTGCGACTGAGAATGTAAATCTTGTCATCATGGAGAATCTTGTATTTTTACCACTACATTAATATATATCATGACGAGGTTTGTAGTGAGGTTGTGGCTAAAGGTCTGCGTGAGTATTTAACAGAATTTAGAGACGAGTATCGTATGCTAAGCAAAAAGGAAAAATATGGTCATATGTATCTCTCAAATAGTGCGCCGGAGTGTGAATAAACTGTGTTTAGTTCGTGAAATTTCCCTTGAACGAAACTGTTTGGTGCGTATTCTGGAGAGTAGGAGTGATAAAACATTAAAACCGGTATTGCTTCATGTATCGGAAAATTTCTCAAAACACCTACCAAGTATAATGGGATACAAATATTCACGTTGGAACAACGCCGTACACGTTTCATCAGCTTATGGTGTGACTCACTCCTCCCGTTGAGCCGATCCGCTCGCATGTGGCTTATAGTCATCTCACAGCTTGAACCGACTGGACGCGCACTCCTCGAATACGATGGAACTTCCTTCGAGCAGCATTCTCAATGCCGTGTACGATGTGTCTGTGACGAAGTCATTGCGCGTGTTCAGGCGTAAAACCAGTGCCATTAACTATGTACTGGAAACGACTTGTAGACAAACTCTGGTAAACGGAATGTTGTTTATTTAAGTGTTGAGGAGATGAATAGAGTCTTCGTGGTAGTTGAGAAGAGTAGTGAGGATCGTTATAAAATTCCTGCAGGTGCAGGTACAAGAGAGCAGATTAGTGATACCCCCTTGAGGTGACGTGTGTGTGTATATATGTATATAGTCTAAAAGTCACTAAAAGGGAAATATCACTAAATCTAAGCTGAATGGCAACACGAAGGCATAAACCAACAAACGCGGCTGTTCGTATTGTTTTGGGCTAGCCTAGAGATGCTTTTTCCTATCTGACCAAATCGTTGGTGCTGAGTGAAATTAGGTGGTGTTCTAAGGTGACAAATGGGGTAGAAAGTTGTCAGTACTTAAGTATAGTTAGGGGTAATGTCTATAGCTTCTAAATTAGTAAAGTAAGAGAGAGTTAGGTAGGCTGTTTGTGAGACGCAGGAATCTGGTAGGCCCCTAAAGGAATATCTAATTCAACGCACCGATAAGTGCCTTTGATTGTTTGCTAGAACCTAAGTAACCTAACTCGGGTGTCTATCCTAGCCCCACGCTATTACACCCCTCATATGCCATTGTTTGTACGTTGTGTATAGATAACAATCAGCTATGCATTGATATATGACTGATGTGGAAAAATACTTCTAATAATAGCGTTCTTGTCCTTACGCGAAACCGTTTCATCCTCGACAGAATATTTGAAATCGTCGGTTTCTGCAAGCTGAAGCCTATATTAGACACGCGTATTACGGATATGCTTTATTTTGATACGATTCTTGAATACGCATACACTGCTCTGCTCGACGAGTTTACCGAGTGTAGGACTGAACAAGGCGAGAATGGTCTAGAGCTGGATGCTTACTTAAAAGGTTTAGACGCTTTGAAATATCATGAACTTTGGTACAAAGCACTTGAGCGGTACAGGGCTGAGCTCACCTACACCGTTCACCCTGAAGAACTATTTCTTTATATAATCAGCAGCTGTTGTTACGATTTAGAAGATTATTTCAACTGCCGCTATGCAGTGTGAAGAAGAGTTCACGATTGAAAAGCTCGGGTCGGTAAGAATAAACCCTCGATTGGAAAGGAGTGTTTATAAACTTGTATTTAATAATGATGATGTGGCTAACGATGACCTCTTTGTGCGTGCTTTTGAATGTATTCTAGCCGTGTTTAAAGATAACTTACCAACCGAATGGAAAGTGGGCACACAAATAGTAATAAACGATATGAAGGCCATTTACATCGAGTATAGGTATCCCTATAACTTGAGCAGTGAAATAATGTTAAATCGTATTTACTGCGTAGTGCAAACCAATAATGATGTGACTGTAGACTCGATTACATGCGAGTTTAGTGTTTTAGTTAAGCACAGTAGAAGATAAAGTGTATGTATTTTTATGTATATTTATTTTCAATATATTTAATTATTTAATATAATTGTATATATAAATGTATATTTCTCCTGTACTGTTATATTGATGGTTATACTCCATCGTTTTGTATATTATTATTTTTTATTATATATATATATATATATATATATATATATATATTCCTCGTTCGTATTTCTTATACTATTATTATTTATTTTATTTTATTTTTTTGATCGTATATATTCCATCGTTTGTATAGGATTGTATATTTATTTTCTATATATTTCATGAAATTGATTCCAATAATTCGTCTAAATAAACAGAATGATGTAATGGTATTTTATTTAATTCTTTTGGTTGTATTATAAACGATATTATTATTTAATTATATGTATACCAAATAGCTGGTTACGCCTTCTAAACCGACTGACGGATTTCTAAGCCAACTGCCAAGAATATATGCATTAATTAAATAAATAGCGCTATCTGGCAACTCAACCCTAATAATGTACACCTGAACAAACCATTTACGCTTTCTAAGCCAGATTAAGCCTTGTAAACGTACTGACGGATTTCTTAGCCAACTGTCAAGAATATATGCATTAATTAAATAAAAAGCGCGATCTGGCAACTCAACCCTAATAATGTTCACCTGAACAAACCATTTACGCTTTCTAAACCAGATTAAGCCTTCTAAGCCAAATGGCGGATTAAGCAACTGACTGATTTACACCTTATAAGACAGCGGGCGCTAAGATGAACTCTCATTATGCGTCTGGCCAGAACCAGGCGAACATCCCTCTCTCCTTCTTAGGTTAAGGCTTAGGTTAGGTTTTCCTTTCGGGGGTGAGGACATCCCAGCTTCGCCCCCAAAGCAGGGTTGCCGAAGTTGGTACGTTCGTACCAAATGCGGTACTTTTTGCCTCCTCTGGTACGTTTGGTACGACGGCCGAAAATTTTGGTACTATTTGAAGTTTTGTCGAAACAAACAAAAACCGCTATGTATGTATGTATAAAAACTATCCTTTAGAAAACTATAATTTGGTTCATTATTGAATGGAAAAGAAAAAAATTATTATTGATGGATTTTAATTTTCGTTTCGTCTCGTAGTAGAAAGAATGGTCGGTACAGGGTACATTCGAATTACAATATATTATAAACTACGATCTTGGTGCAGGAGCACTTTAGGATCAAAATGGCCAGAATTATCCTGGAAAATGCCTTCATTGTTCAAGTCGCCAAAATAAAAATCTTGTTTTAATTGCTGGATTTTAGTTTTATTTTATTGTCTCAACTTATCAAAATATATCGTCTTTTTATATATAAAAAAGTGTTTTTGTGAACGAAAGTTTTGGATAATGGCCGAAACGTGAGATTGACCGTTAAAAAATAAGGTTAGTTTAACATCTTTATGTTTTAAAGCATTTATTATCATTTTTCAATTATTTAGTACCTTTTTGAGAGATTTGGTACCTTTTGACTTAAGTTTTGGTACACTTGCCAAAAAAATTTCGGCAACCCTGACCCAAAGACCCTCCTCCTCTTTTCTCTCTTAGGTTAAGGTTACCCCTCTGGGGGAGGGAGGCCATGCTCCCTTCTCTCCCCCTCCCCCTTTGCAGCACTGATTTGTTGCGCATAACCCCCTCCCCCTTTGTTGCATAAGTAGTGTCCAGTGTGATGAATATGTATTTGGGATGTTAAATAAAAATACATTAGCTGGAGTAATTTAAATAAATAATTACAATCCTTTTGAAAATGACCACTGAAGTATGATAAATGCCTCATTTTGCTATTTTGAAATTGCAAATATTTCTACCTATGTTACGTCCTCAATAAAATGAAAATCCGCTATTATCTGTTCTATTTCATTCTGTAAGCAAAAGATTACTAAAATAAAGAAGCGTTGTGGTTAGCCTAGGCTCCGAGTCTAAGCCAATAAGGAAAGGTTGTATGTTCGTACATATTTTTTTCAACTTTTTTTAGTTGACAAAAGCAGTAACGGCTTTCAAAGCTGTAACGAAGGCAGTATAACGTGGTACTTGTATAACTAAATTCGATAAAATGATTTGGCTGTACTTGGTAGGGGGTGACTAACCCAATAGATGACGGTTGTAGCGAACCTTGCTGCCTTATTGACAAATGTAATCATAACATATTTTTAAATGTTTTAATAGAAAAAATGGGTAAATATTCCGCAAAATACATCACCCGAAATTACGTACCAGATAATAATTTTCTGATGTATTGTAATCAGAGGCGGATTAAGACACCTCGAAGCCCCGGGGCAATGAAAAATATTGGGGCCCTTTTCTATAGCTTTTTATCAACATGTACATGTATAGTACATTTACACGAATTATATGTACGGTGTTCAGGCTAATTGAGAAACAAACTTAAAAGAACCTCAACACACTGTATTTTGCCGTTTGCCAAAACTAAACAGTATTAAACAAACTTTACTTTAGGGCCTATAAAACATAAAATAAAACGGAATTTGTCAGTTTATGTACTCTGTCATATTTAATCAAAGAAGTATGCGAAATCTCGAATTATATCATCAAAATTCAGTTGATTGGGGGGCCCCTCAAGCATGGGAGCCTCAGGCTTCAGCCTAAATAGCCTCAGTGATAATCTGCCAGTAATCGTAATGTGTTTTAACAATCTTCTATCCGTTTTTTGTGCAGTTAAGAAAGTTTAGAGATATACATTTCTTTGAAAAATATTATCTCAAACTATTAAATTTCACAGAAAAAGGATAGCAGATTTTGTTAAAATGCCTCAAAATACATCAAATAAATATTTTCTGGTGTGTAATTTAATTTTCTTTATTCTAACCTAACCTCTAAAATTACTTTACACGCTTACTCTTAGGGTCAGTATATTGCCTATTACAACAGAAAATATTTCGAACTTTTCTGTAATTACATTCTTTTCCACAGTTCGGACATAAGAGTTTTTAATACGACACCATGATCTGCAAAAAAATCCAAAGCTTCATCTTCGTCTAAGGCAGGGGTTTTCAACCTTTCGTCTACCACGTACCCCTTTTACATTGTCGGTGCTACCCACGTACCCCCTGAAAGGATGAATTCATAGAAAATACAAGAATGACATTCAGTTATGTTATATTGATGTTCATAACTCTACGAATATAATAATAATGACATATTTGTACACCCTGGTAAACCCCAGGCGTAACCCAGGTTGAAAACCCCTGGTCTAAGGCAACAAGACGAATTAAGTCTTCAAAGTGACACTTCATGGTCACAGAAACACAGAAACAATTAAATAACACTGGCCAACAAAATGACACTTTTTTTTCTCATCACAAACATGATCACACCTTTCTTAATGCATTTTTCGCGCTGATTCCGAATCTGGTTTTATGTTTTTCCTAGCACGTAGAGTTATATAGATACACTGGTTTTGATATTTTTAAGTTTTTGATATTGCTATAAGAAAATTTATGGATGTATAGATCACACTTAGGAATGCTAAACAACAAAGACATCATATACTTTATTCAATGTACTTATAAATAAAGAATATATACATTATTTTATTAAAAGCGCTGTGAGTGTGATTTCCTTTTGTAAATTTGGCCTGGATTGTCACGATACAGCATCCAACAATGGTCCGCCATCATGCTTTCATTCCAATATCCTTGGTAGCGCTTCTCCATCATCTGAATATCTTGATGGAAGCGCTCTCCTTGCTCGTCACTCACTACACCAAGGTTTTCAGGAAAGAAATCTAAGTGGGAATGCAGGAAGTAAATATTTAACGACATTCGACACTCCATTTCTTTGAAGGCATCAAGGAGGTTCTTGACTCCATCCTTATACGCAGGTGACTTGTTGCTTCCAAGAAAGTTTTCACATATCCATTTGTGAATCCTGACTGCATACCCATAAGCATTCCTATAACTTTTAGATCTCCACAAACATTCCATTGATGACTGTCGTATTTGATTGCCTTAAGTAGTATATCCATATTGTCATATGTCTCTTTTAGATGGACGGAATGGGCAATGGGGATGGATGGCATTATATTACCATTATGCAAAAGAACTGCTTTCAGGATTCTCTGCGACGAATCAATAAAGAGGCGCCACTCAGATGCCACATACGTCTGAGATATGGCTGTAAATAGTCCATTGATGTCATGGCAATAACAGAGAGGACCGTCTACTGAAAAGAATGCTGTTAATTCAAAATTCCGCTTTCGGTAGTAACTAATACGAACATTATTCTCAAGTAAATTGTTCTCCTTTAGTCTTGATGCGAGAAGCTCTGATTTCTCTTTAGACAGCGATAAGTCTCTAACAAGATCATTCAACTGTCCTTGGGTTAACTTTTTAGGCTCTAAATGTCTACCTTCAAAAGTGTACTCTGGTTCTGTAGATGGTCCGGAAACGCCAGTTGCACCTTCATCACTTTCCATGTCATCTATGATAGAATCTAGCCTATCACTTGGGGGAATTGGAATGGGCAATGTTTCATCATGTTTTACTGGTCTACGTGCTGAATCCAAGTTTGGATATACAATCTGGTGTTTGTTCTTGGCAGAAAACCCCATTAAGTTCACACTACAAAAATAACAGTCTTCATGATGATCTCTCGGCTCCCTCCATATCATGGGTATGGCAAATGGCATTGAAGCTTTCTTTTTGTTAAGCCAATCACGTAATCCATTTGAACAGCCAGAACAGATTTGATGTGGCGCCCATGGTTTATCTTGGTCACCTAGATGGCAACCAAAGTATAGTTTGTATATTTTCTTAATGTCGGTTGTAATACTTCGTCGCTGTGTTTTAGTTGTGAACTGGCCGCATACGAAACAGAACTTGTCGGGGTCATTCTTACATTGTCGAGGCATATTGACTGACCTGAGCAAACTATAAATTCAAAAAAAATGTTCACCAACTTGACACAACAAGTTCTTGGACTGGACTGATCTTTTGACACACAAAGCACGGCGTTGTTGCCTGAATCATAATGCTGCTAGACGTAAAAGCTCACACCTGAAATACATAAGATGTATAATTAAGATAATTGAAATAAATAAGATGAATAAACTAAAAAAACACAATAAAATAAACACAATCAAATGTTGAAATATTAGTATTTTGCCTATTTAAAATGGTTAAATCTGTGTAGTTATATATATGCCTTCACCTTGAAAACTATACGTGCTAGAAAAAATCTGAATGCAGTTTTGGAATCAGCGTGAAAAATGCTATCCAGCCAACACAAATTTTACTCTGATGAAAAATCTTTGTTGACCAGTGTAATTATTTGCTGCCATTAGTTTCAGCTACCAATTTTGATTAGATAACGTATTAAATATTAATTTTTTATCTTATTAATATTGATTTGCACAACATATGAAACCTATTTTCTATCATTATTTTTTACAACAATTCTCAGTATATTGTTGTTTTTCTAAGGTTTAGGTGATGTGTTCTGCAGAATATTAACCGAGAAAATGTATTATCAACTTAAAAGGTGACTTTTGTATCTTATAATTGGTGTGTATTTTAATAAAGTTTATATATATATACACACACCTTGTTGTTCTGTGCGTTGGTCTCTCTTCACACGAAGGTCAAGCTGGTGGCCCCGCCTCTAGGTCTGGCTTGGTGGGGGAGCGAGTTGTTTTCTTGCGCTCTCCACCGTACACCCGGCTCATCTGGTACCGTCCTGAACCAGGCATCTAGTCTTCTCTTGAAGACTTCAACTTTGACTCCTGTAACGTTTCTGAGGTCCTTTGGAAGCTGGGTAAAAAGTCTTGGCCTCCTACAAACTAAGCTATTTTCCTTCAGGTCCCTTGTCGGGCCTTTAATTTGGGAACACTACACATTCTGCCTTTCCTATTTTTCAGTGTTGTTTGAGTGGCAATTGGGTTTAGTTTTCGGTTTGGTACCAGTTTTTCGATCATTTTCCATATGTAGATTATGGTGTATGGTATATACCTCTCTCTTCTTCTTTCCAGGGAGTACAGATTTAGCTTAAGTAGTCTTTCCCAGTAGTTGAGTTCTTTGCAGCCATCAATCTTGGCTGTGAAATGTGTCTGCGTTTCTTCTAGTTTATTAGTTTCTTCCTTTTTATATGGGGACGTCAAAACTGAGCAGTATTCAAGTTTTGGTATAATCACTGTTTTTAGCAGGGGAATCATTACTGACCTGTCCCTTCTTTTGAACATTCTTAGTACCTGTTCCGCGACTCTTTTCACTTCATTTATCGCTGTCTGATTTTGTGTTTCGAATTTCGCATCCACGGTCAATATTACCCCCAGATCGATCGCTTTCGTGCTTCTCTGAATTTCCTGTCTATCTGGAGCATAATATGCAATCTAAGTTCCTCTTTTCTACTATATCTCAAGAGCTGAAATTCCTCGGTGTTAAATGTCATGGTGTTGTCTTCTGACCATATGTATATTTTGTTCGTGTCCCTCTGCAAGGCCTCCACTTCATTTACATCGCTGATTTTGCTGATGATCTTTGTATCGTCTGCAAAGGATGTTACTATACTGTTGCTGTTTACTCTGCTGTCTATTCCTGTTAGCATGATAATGAACAGGAGTGGGGCCAGTATTGTCCCTTGTGGTACTGAGCTGCGTACTTCCGATTCTGATGATGATATACCTTGAATTTTGATGACCTGTAAACATTCTCTGAGGAAGTTGTAGATCCATTTTCTCACTTTGCCTGTTATTCCTATATATTTCATTTTATGCGCTATTATACCGTGATCACATTTGCCGAAAGCTTTAGGAAAATCTGTGTATATGACATCTTAGTTGTCATTGCCTTTAGTGCATCTAGGATATTGTTGTAGTGTTCTATTAGTTGTGATAGGCATTATATATATATATATATATATATATATATATATATATATATATATATATATATATATACCTTACCTTACAACCTTACAAAGGTTTCGCGCGATGATTTCTCATTTCGCGAAGGTCAAGCTTGTCGCCTCTCCTCTCGAGTTGGCCTGGTGAAGTAGTGAGTTGGATTCTTGCGCTCTCCACCTCACATAGCCAGGTACGCCCGGTTCATCGGGGATTGTTCTGAGCCAGGCGTCTAGTCTTCTTTTGAAGATTTCCACTGCAACTCCCTTCGTGTTTCTTAGGGCTTTGGGCAGCTGATTAAACAGTTTTCGTCCTCTCACTACAAAACTATTTTCTTTCAGGGTTAAGGATGTTCCCTGTCTCGCCTTCAATTTGGGAATACGACACAGTCTACCGTTTCTACTTTCCACCGTTGTTTGGGGAGTTATAGGGTTCAGAGTAAGATTAGGGACTAGTTTCTCCATTATTTTCCAAGTGTAAATAATGGTGTATCTCTCTCTTCTCCTTTCCAGTGAATATAGGTCTAGTTCTCGTAAACTTTCCCAGTAATTTAGTTCTTTGCACCCATTGATCTTGGCGGTGAAGCTTTTCTGGATCTCTTCCAGCTGTCTAATGTCTTCTTTTTTTATATGGGGACGTTAGGACCGAGCAGTATTCCAATTTGGGTATTATCAGGGTTTTCAGTAGAGAAATCATTACATTCCTATCCCTTCGTTTAAAGGTTATCAATATCTGACCCGTTATTCTCTTTGCTCTGTTTACTGCTATCTTATTTTGTGTTTCAAATTTCGCATCATGTCATTACAACCCTTAAATCTTTTGCTCTGGAATTTCTCTGAATTTCGAGTCCATTTGGGGTATAATATTCCATGGATTTTAGGTCTTCTCTTTTTCCGTACCGTAATAGCTGAAGTTTCTCGGTGTTGAACTTCATATTGTTGTCTTCCGTCCACTTGTAGATTCTATTTATGTCGGTTTGTAGAGATCCTATGTCTTCTGGGTTTCTTATTTTTCTACTGATCTTTGTGTCATCCGCAAAGGATGTTACTGTGCTGTCTCTGGTAACGTCCTCATCTATGTCAGTTAACATGATTATGAACAGTAGTGGAGCTAATACTGTTCCTTGTGGTACTGAGTTGAGGACCTCTGATTCTGATGAAGATGCTCCTTGTACTGTAACGACTTGCCGCCGCTCACTAAGGAAATTATATATCCATTTCCCTACTTTTCCTGTTATTCCCATATATTTCAGTTTATGTATTATGATTCCGTGGTCACATTTGTCGAACGCTTTAGCAAAGTCTGTGTATAGTACATCATAGTTTTCAGTACTTTCCAGTGAATCAATAATGTTGTTGTAGTGTTCCATTAGTTGTGATAGGCATGATCTGCCTGACCGAAACCCGTGTTGGTTATCATTGAATTTTTTCTAAATTTCCAAAAAGTCAGATTTTCTGTCTAACTATTCTTTCAAATATTTCAGTGAGATGGGATGTAAGCGACACTGGCCTATAGTTTTTGGCCTCGGATCGATCTCCTCCTTTATATATTGGGACTATGTTCGCGCTCTTCAGGATGTCCGGTATTTCTCCCGAGTCTAGTGATCGTCTCCATATCCAGTATAGGCGTTCAGCGATTGCATTCTTGCAGTTTTTGATCAGTGTGGCATTAGGGTATATCATACTTTTCCGAGTCCGAATTTTACTCTGGCTAATATGTAGTTTTATGTAAAATTTAATTCTAAGAGGGGTTTCTTTTTTGCAACTTTTCCCAGAAATCGCGTTATCATGTTCAAATTTGCGGTTTTCTGTTCTATGTTGAAATACCGAATATTCAATTGAACACAACCTCATATTTTCAACCCTTTGTCGTAATTTGTTGTCATTTAGAGACATTAACTTTGCTTAACTCTTACACAGGTTTAATACATACATACATAAGAAAAAAATCTCCATTTGAATCTTTGTAACCATTTGGACGCAGAAGGCGAAGTTCAACATTCTCTCAATAGATGGCTATGAGCAATTACGCCAGTTATAATTGTGAAGTAGAAGTGAGTGGACGCCATTTTTTTCGGTAAGTGTTTCTTGTAATTTTCCTAAGTTTAATCACCATTATTATATTTGTTTTGACTATAATTTCATTGCCTCTGGCAATGCTGAGGCTACTGAAGCTCCTACTTGGACGTTCCCGCTGAAGTACCTGCCGAAACTCCAACTTCTGCTACACGAAACTACATGAAGATCCAAGGGACAGCTTCAGCAGCTTTGAGGTAAAGGGTGGCAAATGTTCCGGCAGCTGCAATTGCCACTGGCTTCCTGAACGACCTCATCACGGCCGGTCATCTTTCCAAAGACAAGGCTTACTTGGCCATAGATGGCATGAAAGTCTGGAGGGCCAAGGAGGAAGTAATAGCCTCATCAGTTGAAGCTCTCACGCAGAGGTCAGAGGAGAAGATCTCTAGGATATTCTTTGATGGCAAGCAGGATAGGAACACAAAGGTGTTGAAATATGATGAAGTGACAGGAAGATTTCATCCTGGCAAAGTGATCGGGGAGCATTACACTATCACGTGGGAGCCTCAAGGAAAGTACCTCTTCCATTTCACTCCCGAGGAACCTGAGGAAGGAGAAAAGCCTGCTCATAAGATCGCTCAGGGCCTGCATGAGTGGCTTCTGGATCACGGAGCTGACGAGAGCCTTGTAATGATTGGTGGAGACTCTACCAACACCAACACGGGGTGGTCTGGAGGCGCCATAGCCCTATTGGAGAAGATGCTGGGTCGCAAGTGCCACTGGATGATCTGTCAGCTCCATGTGAACGAGCTCCCCCTGAGGCACTTAATCATCAAGCTGGACGGCCCTGTAACTCCCCGATCAGGCTTCAGTGGGCCTATTGGAAAACTTCTTGAGAAAGTGAATGAACTTAAGGTCAACTTCAACTTCAAACCAGTGGAAGGAACTGAAGATATCATAGAGCTGCCAGTAGAGATAGTCAAATCTCTTTCCACAGACCAGCAAAACTACTATCTTCTGATCAAAGCCATCAAGTCTGGAAGTCTCAGTCCACAGTTGACTGGTCTTAAGTGCGGACCTCTGAACTAATCCAGGTGGCTCACTACTGCACAGGCCATCTTGCTGTTGTGGATGAGGGAGCACGGACTGAAGTGGGAGGTGTTGAGGAGGCTCAAGGTCCTCGTGAAGTTCTGCCTTAACTTCTACTTCAAAATGTACTACGACATCAAAGTGAAGCACCACCTCAAATTTGGTCCTGCACACGTTTTTTCAAGTCTGAGGCTGCTGAGGAACCAGACTACTGAGGTCAGGAACATAATCTCTGCTGCAGTGATAAGAGGAGCTTACCACGCACATCCTGAGAACATCTTGGCTTCATTCCTGTGCAGTGAGGATGAGCAGCGGAGAGCTTTCGCTGTGAGCCAGATAGAGAAGATCAGAGAAGGAAGAGACTTTGGTGATACGACAGTGAGGCCCCATAAAAATCCCAAAGTCAATCTGCAAGCCATTTCACCTGAGGATCGCATCAACTGGGAATCAGAGAATATTTACGAGCCTATTTTCACCTGCAAGATGACCTACTGAGCTCCAGGATCTCAGGAAAACTCCACTCAAAGTGGACGCTTTCTCTGTTCATACTCAGTTCTGCGAGAGAGCTGTACAAGAAGTCAACTGCTTCCCAAGCTGTGTACGGTCACGAGAGGAGAGATTGATGGGTGAGAGCCAGGATAGACCATCGAGAAATGCTCCCAGTGTTCAGATCGAAGCAGGACAAACTTAAGAGCTTTTCAGGTTCGAGTGGCTGATGAAGAGGCTGAAGCCATCGTTAATGCTCATAAGAGCTGAAAGTCCTCATAAGATCATAATATAAGATCTTATGAGGCCACGCTTTTCAGGGATCCAGGAAGAATAGGCGTGTAAACCTACATGTGGAGGTGGCAAGTCTCCCGCTACTCGATCAGTGTAGAGCTGGTGAGCCGCCCCTATTCTTTGAAGAAAAACTTGAAATTCTTAAGGTTTACGTGAAATCTAAAAACTTTTTCAGCACCCAGAGGTGTTGAAACACGCAAGAAAGCAAGGATGAGGTCAGAAAAGCAGCTTTTAGACTAAATCATATGCAGAACAGCTGCGCGCTTTGGTTTGGGTGCCCTGAGGCTGCGTTAGGCAGCCTTCAAATCAGAAAATCGCGATTTTGACCATGAAAATGAGATTTGTTGGAAAAGTTGCAAATAATAAACCCATCTTAGAATTAATTTTTACATAGGAATACATATTAGCCACTTTGTTTTTCCAAAATTTCAACCCTGAACCCAGAGTATGATATGGCCTAGTGTGGCATTCCATTTATCCGGTCCTGCCGCTGAATGTGTTTTTAGTTTCCCTATTGCTTCTGTAATATCATCCGTCGTAAAGTCGAAATCCGTTATACTTTCCCCTTGTGGTTCTTCTTCAAAGAAAGCGTTTCTATCGCATATCAATTTGTCAGTTTTTGGGATACTGAAAGATGATTCGTACTGAGCTCTTAATATTTCAGATACTTCTGTTAGATCATCAGATAAATCACTGTTCTCATTTTTTAAAGGTCCGATAGTCGCATGGTTTTTCAACTTTCTTTTTGCGAAATTATAGAAGTACTTTGAGTTAGCCTTTATCGCTTCTATAGCGTCGTCATCTTCTTTTTCTGTATGCTTCTCGATTAGTTCCTGTATGACGACATCGATACTTTGTAGTTTATCATTTAATATTTTTTTGATGTTATCTTTACAATTACTTAATTTTGCAGTCACTCTTTTTCTCTTTCGGAACAATGCCCTCTTTTGTCTTTCGAACCTGCTTCTCTTTCCTCTTTGTTGTATCTTTGGGACGTGTTTTCCCACAATTTCTACGTCATTAGCATCTCCTCCGTTGTCTTGGCCTCGAAAATGGTTTTCCAATCTATTACTTCCATGCTGGATGTCACATCTTCCCAGTTTATAGCTTTGGAATGAAAATTAAAAATTTTGAATTTGCTTCTTTCTGTTGTGCGTGTTCTTTCCTTTCCTGTTGCCTTTATTTTAGTTGTTATTTCAATGATGTTGTGGTCCGATATCATAGTTGGGGATACTTCGACATTATCAATTAGATTACTGTTGTTTGTGAATACCAAATCTAGGCAGTTGTTTTTCTTGTGTTTTCTGTTATTTCTTGCGTTAACATAAATTCATCAGCTAGAGCTAATAGCATTTTTACCTGCTCCTGGTCTTCTCGTGTGCACCCCCTTGTCCTGGTGTATACATATAATTTTTCCTATCCTTTTATATTTCATGAATGGGAAATTAAAATCACCACAGAGAAAAATATTTGGGGTTGGAGAGTGTAGATCTTTTACCAAGTTTCTTACCTCTATAATGGAATCTGAAAATTTTGAGGTTGGCGTGTTTGGGGGTCTGTACATTACAATTAGTACCATATTTAATTTTTCAATTTTTGCTGCTACACATTCTACGTAGTTGTTTAAGGTACTTACAGCCATTTCTGCTATGTGCCTTTCGCGTGTGTAAATAGCACATCCTCCTTTACGTCTCACTGTTCTGTCGGCTCGGAGGATGTTATAGTTGTCAATTTGTATTTCTTTTTTGTCAATACAGGACTCACAATTTTCACAGTTCGCCTGGCAGTCCTTTAGATGAGTTTCCTGAGGCATGCAAAGTCTGCTCCGGCTTCTTGCATGAGTCCTTTCAGGTATACAACTTTGTTCGTGGAATGGTTTCATTTAAGGCCCTGTATGTTGGCTAGTGATGTGAGTCGTTTTTTATTGTGTCGTTTTTTTTGTTTTTTTTGTCGTTTTTTTTTGTTTAAAACGAAGATAGTCTGTTTTTTTTGTTTTTTTTTGTTTTTTATTGTTTTAAACTTATTCCACATTTTTCTTCCTTTAATCTAATAAGTATATTAGTATTACCTATAATTTACTATACTACCATGCTTATACGGTTATACCTAGTATATGTATATAGTCATCTTTTAGAAAAACTGAATCACACAAAAAGTATATAATAGAAAGGAAAAACAAACCCTCATTTTTTATATGTATATACCTATATTTTTTAACTAGAACATAAAACATTCTTCCTCATTTCAAACAATATACATAATTGTGATTGGCAAGAGTACCAGTATATATATTCCAGATAGAAAAAAAAATATTCACCTTTTTTTGAACCTTTTTGTTAACCTAATGTTGTTTAACCTTCATTTCCATGGAAGAATCATCACTAGATTGGGTAGAGCATATATGCTAGTTTCAATATCACAGGTACTGGTATAATATCCATAATACTGGTATAAAACAATAGATATAATTGTGATTGGCAAGAATACCATGTGTGTGTATATATATATGTGTATATATATATATATATATATATATATATATTCCAAATAGAAAAATAAAAAAAATATAAATGTTCATCTCTTTCTTTAACCTTTGTGTTAACCTAATGCTGTTTAACTTTCATTATCTGATTCTATTTCCATTGAAGAATCATTATCACTAGATTGATTAAAGCAAATAGTTTCAATATCACAGGTACTGGTATTTATTGCAGATTTGGATGTTGACGAAGCCAATGTAGCACCATGTTTTACTTCACTTTCTTGGAATTTTGCATTTTGGGATATAAATACTAGCTTTGCTGCTCTGTCTGTGCTTAATTGGTTTCTTTTGGCTGTATGGATATTACTGTATGTGCTAAATGATCTCGGAGGTAATGAAAGGGCGAAATAGAGGTGTATGAGTTTGTGGTATATATGTGAGTATGCATGCGTATGTATCTGGAATTCTGGATGTATGCATGTGTATGGGGTATACAATAGATATAAATGTGTATATAAGTATTTATGTATATATTGGTATATATGTATATGGGTGTATGTGTATGTATATATATGGATGGTCTCGTGGGGGGGGGGGGAATATGTTATCGCGGGTCTAAAGGATAGTTAAGTGGGAGATTCAAAATCCGAGGCATGGATGGGAGAGTCCTGGAAAGGTTGGACAATGGGCAGTCAGCTCCCAGCCAGTGTTCTCGCAAGTTTA